>WBNM01005700.1:0-15000 GCA_013399055.1 Ramphastos sulfuratus
GCAATGATGGGAGGGCTGGGAGGCCGGGCTTAGAGTTGAGGTTGTTCAGCCTGAAGAAGAGAAGGCTCCGGAGTGACCTTCTGGTGGCCTTGCAGTGCTTCAGGGGGCCAGTTAGAAAGTTGGGGAAAGAATTTTTAGCAGGTCTTGTAACGGGACAAGGAGTAATGGTCTGAACTCAAAGAGAGAGATTCAGATTGGAGAGAAGGAAGAAATATTTGATGCTAATGGCGAGAGCTTGGCCCAGGCTGCCTAGAGACATGGTAGATGCCCCATCCCTGGAACAATTCCAGGTCAGATTGTTTGGGGCTCTGAGCAGCCTGCTCAGTTGCAAGTGTCTCTGCTGACTGCAGGGGTGAGGGTGGGGGTGTTGGACTAGATGAACATTTAAATGTCCCTTCCCACCAAACCAGTCTGTGAAAGGTAAGGAGGGATCAGGATGCACCAAGATCTGTTGCAGTGCAGATCATGGCTGCATCTTTTGTGATGGTAACTGTGGCAAATCACTTCAGTTGTCCATTCAAACCAGCGTAAGACTACTAACTGGAACAGGCTTATGGCCCCTTCTGTGTTTGCAGCGATTAATAAATCGCTTTTCCATAAATTATCATTCCTTGTCTCCTGTCAGAGGGAGTGAGGCTGGCTTGAAAAGATCGATCAAGGTTTTTGAGCTGCTTTTGAAAGGTGTTGCTTTGTTCAGCTGTTCATTTCAGGGGTTTATTCCTCTAAAGAAGCTGTGAGTGAGAAAACGGTGAAAATTAGTATTTTTGTTTCTGAGTGCACAATCAGCCCTGGTCCGTATGGATGCAGATTAAGGGAACGGGAGGCATCTTCTCCCCTTCAGTCCCTTCTGTGGTACATTTCATGTTCCCGGGTGAGTGCCTCTTTCCTTTCTTAACGGCTGAGATGGTTTTGCAAAAGGCCACTTCAAGTTTCTCAGCTTTTCATTCCCCTTTTGTGTGAGACTGTCAGCGCCTGAGCCCCGGCCATGACATGCACAGACCGGCTGGTTTTTCTCCTTCAGATCAGCGCCTCTGGACAGCTTCTCTTTCTCTGGCAGCCCCTTCAACCTGCTCTGTCTTGTCATCTTCGAGTTCAATATCTGCTGCTCTGAAGGAAAAAAAATGGGATGGGTTGGACCATTGTATTTGGTCTTTTGACCCTCCATGTTGCCCATGAGCAGTGAAGGATAACTTTTGACAAGCCATGTCAGATGTGACAGGCAATCTAGTTGGGTTGAGTGGAAATGTGCTGTACAAGTTTGAAGCCTTAGTTGGGGGCATTTTCCTGGTGTTCAGTGCATTTAAATTGACACCAGACCTCAGTGTTGCTCGTTGCAGAGCCTCACGTTTCCAAAGCGTGAGCTTTTCAGGGCTGAAATGGAAGCTTTCATCTGCCTTTTGCATCTCATTCCACCAATCCAATGCAATAAACCCTTTCCCGTGTTTCCTTTTCCATCCCTCAGGAGCATGCATTAAATTGCGTTTTCATCTCTTGACTATGTTTGATTTTTATTTTCTTGTAGGAGATGATGTTTTACTGTTCTCCTCTATTTCTGTGCTTCCCTAGGTCAGCTGATGTGACAGACAACTGCAAATGCAGTGTTGTGCTGGAAGTCATGGAATATTGTGAATTATTCCGAGAGCGTTGAAGGAACCTTGCTAACCTTGAGACTGCTTTTATTTCTCAGTTAATTATTCAGAAATGTTGATAGTAGGACTTTTGTGGGAAGCCCATTTTCTGCAGTGTTACACAGGTTTCAGTCAAGATCTGTTCTTATTGTATTCCTTCATTAACGCCTTGTGAGATGTAGTTCCACTTTTATTTCAATTAATTCTCATTATGGATGTGAAAAGCTAACAGATAACAGCCTCCCTGCTAACCTATTGAAACCCAAAGTCTATCAGCACTGTGGATCTAGCTCAGTCTGATTTTCCACATTCTTTTACCTTCTGAGAGCACCCCAATTACTTATCCCTTGCCTGCTAACTGCTTTCCTTGTGTCATCCTCCTCTTACCCACCTCAGAACAATGCAGGGAGCAGTACAGTTCCCCACGAGCCAGCAATGTGATCCTGCAGCCAAGAGGAACAATGGTAACCTGCGGTGCATTAAGAAGAGTGTACCCTGCACGTCAAGGGAGGTTCTCCTCCCCCTCTAATCTGTTCTGGTGAGGCCACACCTAGAGTATTGTGTGCAGTTCTGTGCTCCCCAGTTCAAGAGAGATAGGGAAGTAGAGGAGACAGCCCAGTGGAGGCTATGAAGGTGCTGGAGGCACAGGAACATCTTTGTGAGAAGGAAAGGCTGAGAGACCTGGGGCTGTTTAGCCTGGTAGAGGAGCAGCATGAGAGGGAAACCTTTTCATTTCCTCAGTTACTGACTTCCATTGCCCAGTGAAGTGGTATTGAAAGGGTGCTGATGCTGGAGATAAGCATTATGGTTTTGCTTTCAGTGAGCAGCTCTTTTTTCTGAGCTCTACTGTCAAGACCTCCCATGCCTGGAGGTGGACATGTTCTAGTTCACCTTTTTCATGGCACAGGCTTTCAGCCGGCATCCCTGTCTGTGCTATAGGACCTCCATGATGGGCATCTCCAAAACATTGCTGTCTTATTAATAAATACAAACAATGTGTTAAGGAAACCTAACACCAGGAAGAGGGCTTCTCAGTGCTGGTACAGTGCTTTCCAGTCATCCCAGCTGGGTGACACTTCTGGCCAGTGATAGTTTCCTCCAAATATCATGGGCTTGTTTGTTTTTTCACTTCGTACTGGATGTGATTTTCTTCATAAGCCATTCATGTGTGAATTAAAAACAAATTGTGTTGCTGAGCCCATGAAGCCTTGCAGAAATAAAATTTGAAAAAAAGAAAAAAAGAAAAGGAATGACACAGAGCGAGCAGTTGGCAGTAAACTTGTCCTTTTTGGCACCTAGAATAAAAACAGTAACATAACAGTACCTTTATATAGCACATAAAAATATAATTCAGGAGAAGAATTCAGAGGTCACAGCAAGTGGTTAGCTAAATAGCTCTGGGGAGCTCAAATAGTTTGCTTATTCAGAGATAAGGTGATATTTTATGCAGAAAGCCCATGTGTGGTTCCAAGGTTTCCAACTCGGAGACAAACGTGCAGCAAAAAGTTGAGGAATTATTTGTGAAGATTGTTAAAACCTATACATTGAAATTTAGGAGGTGACTAAATCAAATGGACTTCAAAATGTCCATCATCCTTTGCTTTAATTAGGGATTTGTGGTCTTACTGTTTCTACCAACAGCTTCCATCATTTCTTTTGCCACACGTTGCTTTGGTCGCAAGAAATCATTATATCCAAAAAGCCTAATGGTGTTTCTTGGCCATGGAGAACTTGTGGTAGAACATTATGAAGGTGTGAAGTCTGCAGGGGTTGAAGTCACTCCTCCAGTGTTTGCATTTGGCTGCCAGACTTACAGCTCTTCAGGGTCTCTTTGTATCCAACGGTAGTGCGATTGTAGCCACAGCTCCAGTTCTCAGATCTCTGCCTCTGCTCCTGCAACTCATAGAATGTTTTGGATTGGAAAGGCCCTGTCCAGCCACTCCTGCCTACCACCTTCCAGGAGTGGCCATGATGGGCTGGGTTAAAACAGAAGGGAGTTAGGTGGTGTTTTGAACTTAGTTTAGTAACAACATTCCTTCCAATGTCTTGACTCACAAAACGTTTCAGCCATGATTAAGAAGTACCATTCTTAATTAGCATTAAGGTCAGGGGAGGTTCTTCTTCCCCTTTAATCTGCCTTACAGAGGTGACAACTGGACTACTGTGTCCGGTTCTGTGCTCTCCAATTCAGGAAAGAGGAGGAATTACTGGAGAGAATCCAGTGGAGGCTGCAAAAATGATGAGGGCCTTGGAGCATCTCTGAGGAGAGACGTCTGAGAGATCTGGAGCAGCCTTAGAGGGGATTTCTCAATGCTCAGCAAAAGCTAAAGGGCAGGTGGCAAGAGGATGGAGCCAGGCTCTTCTCAGTGGTGCTCAGTGACAGGACAAGGGACAGTGGGCACAGACAGGAACCCAGGAGGTTCCTTCTGAACATGAGGAGAAACTTCTTTGGTGTGAGGGTGCCCAAGCTCTGGAGTAGGCTGTCCAGTAGGTTGTGGAGTCTCCATCTCTGGAGAGATTCCAGCCCCACCTGGACACTGTGATCCTAGGCAACCTGCTGTGAGTCCCTCTGCTTTAGCAGGGGGGTTTGGACTGGATGATCTCCAGAGTTCACTTTCAATTCCTCCCATTCTGTGGTTCTGTGAAAAACCATTGCTTCAGCAGGAAGATGTCCTTTGCTGTAGCAGATACACCAATATTTTCTTTTTCTTCTTTTTTATTTTTTTTTTCAGCTTTAAAAATGTAGGTTTAGATCTAGAAGCTTAATTTCTTTCATCGAGGAATTAAGGAATTGGTTAAATTCCTTGAGAACATATTTAAACATAAGTGGAAAGATGTAACCAGTGAGTGATGCTGGAAGGGTACATTCCCCACAACGCACATAATAATGTGCTTGTCCAGGGCTTCTTCGTTCATTAGGGCATTTGATTTACATTGGCCAACCTCAAATTTGATGTAACTTTTTATATATCCAAATTAATGCATTTGTTCTCCGATCGTAGAAAGGCCCTACTGACTCCTGTCGCTGCAGCAAAGCCCATGAGCAGGGCTTGACTGTGGTCTCCAGCTGCAGACAGATGTGGCTGGTGGTTGGAGTAAGGCAGTTTCAAGAGCTGCAGGATGGGGAGGGTCTGCCTGGGGAATTGTTGCTTCAGAATTTGGTCCAGATCTGTCCTTCCAGCACTGGTGTAACCACTGAACATAGAATAAGCATCTCCCTTTGCTCCATGAGAAGTATTTCTGCTTTGCTTTCACAGAATGGTAGTGGCTGGAAGGGACCTCTGAAAATCTGAAAACCCCAACTTTGCTTTGGTGCACTAAGGTGTGATACTGGATGGCAGAGAAATCTGGACAGAAGTTCCTTCTGACAACCTGATCTAGTTGCAGATCAAAGAATCATAGAATGGTTTGAGTTGGGAGTCACCTTAAAGATCATCTACTTCCTACTCCCTGCCTTGGGCAGGAACACCTCCTACCAGGCCAAGGTGTGCAGCGTCCTGTCCAACCTGGCATGAACACTTCCACAACCTCCCTGGGCAGCCTGCTCCAGTGTCTCACCACCCCTACTGTAAAGAACTTCTTCCCAATCTCCATTCTGAATTTCCTCTTTTCCATCTCAAAGCCATTTCCCCTCATCCTAGCACTATAAGCCCTCGTAGAAAGTACCTTTTCAGCTTTTTTATANAGTACCCCCAGGTCCCTCTCTGCCTGGCTGCTCTCCAGCCACTCTGTCCCCAGCCTGCAGCACTGTTTGGGGTTGTTGTGGCCAAAGTGTAGAACCCTGCACTTAGCCTTGTTAAATCTCATCCCATTGGCCTTTGCCCACCCATCCAGCCTGTCAGGGTCCCTCTGCAGGGCCCTCCTAGCTTCCAATAGATCAACACCTTTAAAGGTCTGAATCTGCCGTGAAATGAAGCTTGAACTGATGTAATGTGGGCTTGGACAGCTCTGTGCCAGAGCAGGTCCCCATAACCAAGGGCAGGGGATAGATTTCCAGATGCCTGAACATGTTGTCCAGCATTGAAACAGCTTTCACAGGGCAGTGATGGAGTCTCCAACCCTGGAGGGATTTCAAAGCCATGGATATGTGGTGCTGAGAGCCATGTGGTGACCTGGCAGTGCTGGATAAACAGTTGGAGTTAATGATCCTAAAGGTCTCTTCCAACCAAAACAGTTCTATGATTCTATGCAGTAACTTTTAGAAGTGGAGTCTTGGGAGACTTTGCTTTCTCTGTTCCTCCTTGGCTCCTTACATAAGCAACAGTAGAGGACTAAGGAAACTGAGGATTTGCACAGATGGAATTGTTGTTGACTTTTTTTTTATTGTCTCAGCATGTCTTTCCTTGTAGTCTTGTCCATGATGGTCATCTTGGCTTGGCTTCCTCTAGAGACCTCTTAAATTAGGAGAAAAATTACCCAGATGTCTTCATTGTGTAAACCCCAAAAGATCCTTTCTTCACAGAATGCAGTCATGGTAGGTGTTGGAAGGGGCCTCTGGAGATCACCTATTCTAAGTCCCCTGTAGGAACACCCACAGCAGGTTACCTAGGATCACAATGTCCAGGTGGGTTTGGAATCTCTCCAGAACCTCTCTGGGCAGCCTGCTCCAGGGCTCCAGCCAAGAAGTTTCTGTTAAGATGTAACCTCCTGTGTTCCAGTTTATGTCCATTGCCATAGCACTTCTGCTATGAGGACAGGCTGAGAGAATTTGGGCTCTTCAGCCTCTAGGAGAGAGGCCTCTGGGGAGTGCTTATGTCATCATTTCAATGTGTGAAGGGGACCTGCAGGAAGGCTGGGAAGGAGCTATTTAGAAGGGCCTGTGATGATAGGACAAGGGGCAGTCATTTGAAACTGGAGCAGGGGAGATTTAGGAAGTTCTTTACAATGAGAGCGGTGAAATGTTGAAACGTGTTGCCCAGGGATGTGGTTGAGGCCCCCTCCCTGGCCCTCTACCCTGGAGCCCCCTTGATCTAGTTGGAGGTGTCCCAGCTCACTGCAAGATGACCTTTGAAAGTTCTTTCCAACCCAGTGCAGTCTGTGAATCCTTCCTTGTCTTGGTGCTCTACTCCTTCTCCCAGGCTTTCAAGGAGCAGGAGCTCATTCTGTGTTCCAACCAGCTCACATGCTGGTGGTCTGGGGCTGTCAAAGCTTCCTCCATCACTTGACACCTCATGTTGGGTATCAGACTAAAGCCCTTGAAGGAGGTATCAGCAGCAAGACCTCATCCAGAAGAGGCCTCTCTAAACACACACACACACCCCCCACCCCCACCCCTTCCTGGCCTTATTCACAGCACTGCACACTTGGGCTCTTGTATAAATATCTGCTGCATTTCCACCAGGAGTTATTGCTGTTATATATTTTACAGACACTTTACTGTCATCTAAGTGGTTTATTTTATTCCCACAGCTAGAAGAAAACTACAAAAGGAATTTGGTAATCTGAATGTGATTGTGGGCAGAGAGTAATGTTTTGAGAAGGAGCTGAGAGTAAATTATATCAAGAGCTTTATTGTGTTGAAGGAGACTTCTCCATTGTGCTCGGAGTTAACATTAGTCCTCAAAGTTATTAACTGGATGTGGTTTTATTATGACTCTGTGTGTTTTGTCAATCTATGACTTTTTTTGTTAGGGTTTTTTTTGCGGTGCCAGCGAGGCTGCAACTCTGGCACTGCTGGAGCTGAAATATGTAAACTCAGCTGGTGCTGAAAGTTTGTTTAGGTTTTACCTCCTCTCTCACATGCAGCAAATAAAGTCAACGTTTTTTTATTTTATTACTTTTTTTTTTTTTTTTGCTAGGCTATTTATAGAGGGGCTTTCTTGGGGAGCAATGCTTTAGGCTGTGTTGTTTTGACAAATCATATTTGGAAAATCAGAACTCCAAATATTTGTCAAGCCTTACGAGATGGCTTTTTGGTGAAGATGGAAGTTGTGTTGCTGAGGTGACCTTTTGAGCTGCTACTAAGTGGGTTTTCTGTAAGGCTTGATGTAAGCGGCCAAGCCTTCACCACCTCCCCAGGGACACGAGGGCTTTGCCTCCAAAAACATAGCTGAATCCTGCAGCTACAGCAGAATCTTAGAATCCCAGAACGATGAGGGTTGGAAGGGACCTGTGAAGGTCATCCACTCTGACCCCTCTGCTAGAACAACAGCTTGCCAGGATCACAATGTCCAGGTGGGTTTGGAATCTCTCCAGAGAAGGAGACTCCACAACCTCTCAGGGCAGCCTGCTCCAGGGCTCCAGCACCCTCATGGCAAAGAGGTGTTTAGGTGGGACTTCCTGGGTTCCAGTTTGTGCCTGTCGTCCATAGTCCTGTCTCTGGGCACCACTGAGAAGAGTCTGGTCCTGAAGTGCCATGTCTGTATGCTTTTAAGAACATCTCCAGAGATGAGGACTCCACCACCTCCCTGGGCAGCCTGTTCCAGTGCCTAACCACTCTTTCCGGAACACATTTTTCCCAAAGTCCCACCTAAACCTCCTCTGGTACATCTTGAGGACATTTCCTCTTATTCTATCTCTCGATACTAGGGAGAAGAGACCAACCCACTCCTCACTCCAGTCTCCTTTCAGAGAGTTGTAGGGAACAGTGAAGTCTCCCCTCAGCCTCCTTTCCTCCATGCTGAACAACCCCAGGTCCTTCAGCTGCTCTCACTAGTCCTGTTCTCCAGACCCTTCACCAGCTTTGTTGCCCTTCTCTGGACCTGCTCCAGCACTTCAATGTCTTCCTTGTAATGAGAGGCTCAAAACTGAACCTAGGATTCAAGGTGTGGTCTCACCAGTGCCTAATACTGGGGTACAGTCACTTTCCTACTTCTGCTGGCCATACTATTCCTGATCCAAACCAGGATATCTTTGCCCTTCTTGGCCACCTGAGCACGTGTTGGCTTATCTTCAGCCAGCTGTTGACCAACACACCCATGTCCTTTGCAACCAGGCAGTTTGCAGCCACTCTGCCCCAAGCCTTCATGGGGTGGTTGTGACCAAGTGGAGGACTCAGCTGTTGGCCTTGTTTAACCAGATCTCATAGGTCTGTCTGCCACAATCCAACTCTCTGTAGAGCCTCAGCATAAACCTCATGAAGTTCTGGCAGCCCTCAGTTCAACAGCGACCTTCACTTCAGATCAGGGTCATATAAGTCCTGTTGATGTGACTCCATCTGCTATGGTCAGTATTGAACTGCTTGGCATGAAAACATGAAGGTTCTCCTCCTGACTCAAGTGTCTCAGGGCATGGATGCTGTGGGTGCATCACTATCCATTGCTTTCTCCTTTGTAGGCAGCAGGAGCCTGGAGTTTTGTCTAGTCCTGGGCCAAAACAATGGTGGGGAAAATACAGACTTAAAATTAACAGTAAGTTTACTTCTCCTTGCTATTCCTAGTTAGTGGGATGATGCTGTGGAAAATGATACAGTCATGGGATTTAAGGTACAATTATTTTTTTTTAGTTAGTGCTAATTCATTTGGAACAAAGTCTTTTGTCAAGAAGGAGCAATACCAATGATTTCTCTGCTCACAAGAGTACATTTATAGCACAGTATTTCTTCTGTATTGCGCAAGTTTCACTTTGAATGAATCCAAGTAGATACAGTTGGCAAATATTCTGAAACTGTTCCCTTGTCTGACTGCCATCTAGTCCCTGAACAAATCAGAGGAAGACTGAGAGGTGTCCTGAACTCTCCTTCTCTAGAGACTTTCAAGACCCATTTGGATGCATTCCTGTGACCTGCTCTAGGCGATCCTGCTTTGGCAGGGGGGTTGGCCTCGATCTTCAGAGATCTCTACCAATATCTACTATTCTGTGGTTCTATGATTCTATTTTTATGAGGACAGACTGAAATAAATGCCTCTTTAGCCTTGTCTAGATGTTTGGTTTAACGTTCTCATTGCCATAAGCTATATCAGCAAAGAGATGACTTGTGTCAACAAGCTGTTAGTGTGATTGTCAACCTGACCTGCTCTTGGAAGGACTAGAAAACATCATGTTTGACAGTATCCTCTGTATAACAGATGACCCCTGATTGTTGCCACCAACACACTGGTGGCAGCTCTACTGAGAGATGTTGTGTCCGTGGAAGCTACCACTGCAGGTTGGGTCATGGCTGCTTTTCAAAGCCTGCCAAAATGGATTTATAAGATGAAGAGAATTAATGCCCTGAATGTCTTCCCAGGCTTTCCAAGGATGCTGCCTCCAGAGGCCTGACCTATAAAGAATCTATCTATAGGAGCTCAGTGATTTTTCTGCACGTGACACATGGACTTTTTCATCTCTACAGCTTACCAAAGAAGGGAATCACTTGCTGGGGGTAGAATTGATTTTTCCCTTCCTACAGGTTGCCTTCTGCACTTGATCATGACTCCCTTGTGTTGCTGGTTTGGATTATTTGTCTTAATCAGTCAAAATAATTCTGATTTCTGATTCTTTCACATAAGCTGCTTGAGCTATTTCTCAGCTGGTGTGGATTTATAACTACACTGTAATCAACTCAGATTTAAGCAAACATTGCAGAATCTACAGGTGTGATGCCCGTCACAGTCTGCCAGTGGGGATTTGGAGTATCCCAGTATATTGAGGTATATCTTACTGGTGCTAAAACAGACAGACTGGGATTTTAATTAAACATTATTATGCAATATTAATGCAAAACACATTCTGTGATTCTGTGATCTTGTGAAAATAGCATTTCATGCAGAGGTTTCCTTTTACCTTATAACCACACAGTAAATCCCAGAATCCCAGCATGATAGAGTTGGAAGTGACCTCTGGAGATAATCCGGTCCAACTCCCCTGCTAAAGTAGGGTCATCCACAATAGGTTGCCTAGGATCATGATGTTTAGGTGAGGTTGGAATCTCTCCAGAGAAGGAGGCTCCACAACCTCTCTGAGCAGCCTTTTCCAGGCCTCCATCACACTCACATCAAACAAGTTTCTCCTCCTCTTCAGATGGAGCCTTCTGGGTTCCAGTTTTTGTCCATTACACCTTGTCCTGTCAGTGGGCACCACTGACAAGTGTCTGGCCCCATCTTCTTGCCCCCTACCCTTTAGCTTTTGCTGAGCATTGATCAGATCCCCTCTCAGGCTACTGTTCTGCAGGCTCAACAGCCCCAAGGCTTTCAGCCTTTCCTTCTCACAGAGATGCTCCAGGACCCTCAACATCTTTGTAGCCTCCACTGGACTTAATCCAGCAGTTCCCTGTCTCTCTTGAGCTGGGCAGCTCAGAACTGTACCCTGTACTCCAGGTATGGCTTCACTAGGGCAGAGCAGAGTGGGAGGAGAATTCCCATTTCACCTTCTCACTACATTCTTCTTAATTCACTCTTAATCACAGAATCATTTAGGTTGGAAAAGACCTTGAAGATCATAGAGTCCTAACATCTAATAGTTCTGCTTAAGTTGTTTAAAACTTCTCTTGGCACCCACCTTAGCCTCCACTAACACAGGTTGGGTCTCCCCCTTTTTTTATGAGGATGTCTTCAGCAAAGGTTTATAAAAGTCCTGGTCAAATCACTCTCTGATTCCCCTATTGCTGCCTCCTGCTTATCCATGAGGCCAATTATCTTGTCAAAGAAAAAGATGAGATTTGTTTGGTGGTTTCTGACCTTGTGAACCCAAGATGCTTATAAATATTTTAATAATTTGTTCCATTATCTCTCCCAATATCAAAGTTTGACTGGTCCATAATTCCTTCCTGTTTCCTTTTCCCCCCATCTTCACAGATCCTCTGGGATCTCAGCTGTGCTCCAGGAGCTGTCAAAGATGGTCACTAACTCTTCACTGCTTTGTCCCATTGCAATGAAGCATCAATTAAGGTTTTGAGACTGCTTTCAGTCTTAGAGTATTGGGGCATCACTAAGGTTTTATTTACAGTGTTTGAGAAGGTTTAGCAGTTATGATGAAGACCAATTGCTGGATTATTCCATGGAACATGAATGGTTGAAGAAGTTCAGTCTGTAGATGTATATATGTCTAAATCAACACCATTTTTTAGTCTTAATTTAGGGAGTTAGCTCACTTCTGTCAATGACACATCTATTAATACAGCTTTTTAAGCACATGGCATAATAAAACACAGAATGTACTGCATCAAGTTAATTTCATGCACCTTCACCTCGGGCTGATTGGTATAAATTAAATTTAATGATTTTATGAAGTCAACATGTAATGCAAAATCCTGTGGTTTCACTGCTAGAAATGTTCTTAAGCAGAAAGTTTGCTGTGCACTTTGGCTATCTTGGTTGTTTAAAGTACCCGTTGAGGCTTGAAATAATTGAGATATGGCTGTTGAAGTTGAGGTGGTCATAGAATCATAGAATTGTTTCAGTTGGAAAAGACCTCTAAGGCCATCAAGTCCAACAGTTCATCCCCTTCTGTCCCATCTGTAGTTGTGGGTCGCAGGATCACACAGTCACAGTATGGTAGAGGTTGGAAAGAACCTTCTGGAGATCATTTGGTTCAACCTCCGTGCTAAAGCAGGTTCACCTAGGCAATCCTCTTAAACAATCAGCATCTGTGTCTTCTCAACCTTATTATGATTTGCCCTTGGAAGCAGATTTGAATCTGTTCAGTCTGGTTTGTAATGGTCACACTGGTGTGGACGTTGTACATGGAGCAGTTGTCTTCTGGGTCTCCTGGGAAGGGCAGCTCATGTGAACAGCTTACTGGTGCCTGCCTCTAGGAGTGATTTTGGGAGACATCTCAAGTGTTATGTAGCTGATGCGTTATCACACTTAGACCATATTGATGCAGACTGGTTGCCTTCAGAAACTGCAAGGAGAAAAGGTGACAGGACAGGAGAAGATTGATATTTAATAATCCATCCTGTCTGCTATCCATGTCAGTTATTATTTAGATGTCACCATATATAAAATCCAGAAATATTTCAGTGACACCTTGCTGGTATTTCTCTTTAAAACCAGCTTCCTCTCCTGCTGTGCTACAAACTTTGCATCGTAGAATCACAGACTCATAGAGTGCGCTGGGTTGGAAGGGACCATTAAAGATCATCTTGTCCACCCCTCCTGCAGTCAGCTGAGACATCTGCAACTAGATCAGATTGGTCAGAGGGAAGGGGCATCTCCCATCTCTCTGGACAGCCTGGGCCAGTGTCTCACCACCCTCACCGTCAAACCTTCCTTCTCTCTAGTCCGAGTCTCCATCTTTTAGTTCAAACCATCACATCTTCTCCTGTCGCAACAGGTCCTGCTAAAATCTCTGTCCCCAGCTTTCAGTTGCCCCCCCTTAAAGCACTGAAAGGGCAGCAGAAGGCCTCCCTGGAGCCTTCTCTTCTCCAGACTGAACAACCCCAACTCTCTCAGGCTGTCCTCGCAGCCTGACCTTGATCACCTGATCAGCAAGTCTTGCCCCATCACCTCCAATTTTGTGGGTTGGCCTGGCATTACCTGGCAGAAGGTGGTGTGTGAATGTTCACATTTGTGTCTGGGTACGCCCTGAAATAATTAAATTGGGATTTCCGTCATGCTTTTTTGGTGC
Source organism: Ramphastos sulfuratus (assembly GCA_013399055.1). Lineage (NCBI taxonomy): Eukaryota > Metazoa > Chordata > Aves > Piciformes > Ramphastidae > Ramphastos > Ramphastos sulfuratus. Next base: position 13,116 of record WBNM01005700.1, read on the forward strand.
ACAACAGTGTAGTGGCATTACTGCCAGAAGGCAAACAATGCCTTTATCAGGAGAAGTATCCTACCAGGAGCCCATTCTTTCTGCCAACAAAGACGTCACAGTCATGTTGCTGCTCATTGTTCTTGCTAAGTGAAGACTCCTGGAAGTCAGTGGTGCAAGCACCACGCCTGCTTTAATGAGAATTTGCTACTTAGTAAAACATGATGAATATTAAATACTTTTAGTAACAAGCTTTATTATGCAGTAACATGTTTGTTCATACGGAACAGATTCCTCAGAACTGGAAATTAATGGGGACAGAGGGTTGTTGTCAGGAGGTCTCAGTGTTTTCATAGATTCTAGAATGGTTTAAATTGGAGGGGAGCTTCAAATTCATCTAGTTCCAACCCCCTTTGCTATAGGCAGGGACACTTTCCACTAGCCAGGGTTGCTCAAGTCTTCATCCAGCCTGGCCTTGAACATCTCCAGGGGAGATGTTCAAGGGAGGGGGCATCCATGACTTTCCTGGGCAGTTGCACTGTCTCACCACTCTCACTGTAAAGAATTTCTTTCTAATCATAGAATCATAGAATCCTAGAATGGTAAGGTTGGAAGGAGACCTCAAGGATCATCTAGTTCCAACCCCCTNCATTCCCCACCCAGCCTGTATTTGTGCTTGGGATTGTGCCTACCCAGGTGCAGGACCTGGGTAATCTCCAGTCTAAATCTGCCCTCCTCAACTTCAATCCATTTTCATCCATTCTAGAGGAACCTAAAGAAGGGAGCTTGGTTTCATGTTTTGAAGGGATTTGACCATAAAAATCTGAGATTATAATTTGTTATTTTCCATATGAAAATGATGGAAGTCTTTGCTGGAGCCCTGGAGCAGGTGGCCCAGAGAGGTTGTGAAGTCTTCTGTTCTGGAGAGATTCCAAACCCACCTGGACACTGTGATTCTGGGCAAGCTGCACCTGTGAGTGCCCCTGCTTTAGCAGGAGGGTTGGACTAGATGATCTCCAGAGGTCCCTTCCAACCCATCATGTCTGAATTCTGGGATTTTGCCAACAGCAGCTGGAATGAGGCTTAGCTGTGTCCATGTCTATTGGTATGGATACCTCACCAGTGCCGAAAGTTATAATAGATTCTATTTGGATGTTTTACACAAAGTAGGGTTGCAAGGAAATTATGGTGCCCAGGCCAATGGTAGAGTCCCCATCCCTGGAGGATTTCAAAGATGTGTAGATGTGGTGCTCAGGGGCATGCTTTAGTGGTCACCTGGCAGTGCTGGGTTAATGGTTGGATTCAATGACCTTAAAGGTCTCTTCCAACCAAGACAATTCTATGCCATTTATGTATTTAGATAACAAGAAAACCTGATTCTGTGGTTGAGGTGTGATCTCTGTTCTTTGTCTTTGCATGGTAAAGCTTTGGAATAAGGGAAACCTGGGCTCTTAAACACACTTTGTGTGGAAGTTTTCCATATTACATGAAAGAAGCATCCTTACAATGTTTTCAGGTGTGCTCATGTTGAATCATAGAATCATTCTTGTTGGAAGACACCTTTAATGTCAACCACTTCATACACTGCCTGGGGAGGTGGTGGAGTCACTGTCCCTAGAGGCGTTCAAGACATAACACTTTGGGACATGGTTTAATGGCCATGGTGGTCTTAAGCTGATGGTTGGACTTGATGATCTTTGAGATCTTTTCCAACCAAAACAGTTCTATGATTCTATGTTCCATTAAGGTTGGTTTTGACTCTTGCAGTTGCATGTGCCAGGTCCACATCTCTGTAATCTGTCTGTAGGGGGTTGCAGCCTTTGCACCTCTGGTCTTTGCATGGTGGCAGTGTAGAGATAGAAATCCAGCAGTGCCTATAGACTATTTCCACCAGTTTTTGTCATCT
>WBNM01005700.1:20000-30413 GCA_013399055.1 Ramphastos sulfuratus
GCACTTCCCAGCTCTTCAAGGGCTGGTTGTATGATTATTGCTTGGATTCCTTGGATTTCTGAAACATTTCCTTTCTGTTCTGCTTATCTGCCCTTTATAAGGCTTTGTGAAGTGTTTCTAGACATGTTGTGTTGTGTGGGGATTTTTTTCCCTTCCTGACAAATTTTGCTTCTGCATGCCCGTCGTATTTCCTTTGCAGTGCCTGGATGGCTTGTTTGCAAAGTTGGCTTGGCCAGGAGATCCCATGGGGCTGGATTCAGGACAGCATGTGCATGCAGCCCTTGAAACCATGTCAAATAGTCCCCAGATCCTAAAAGGTTGGCTACCCTTGAGATAAGGCATCATGTTTAATGGCCTCGATTTTGCTTTTAAGTGTTTATTTTTATAATACCTGCATGAAACGTCTGTGTGCTTGCAGTGACTGTGTTAAACTGGGTTTGCGTGAATTAATGGGGAGGGGATCTGGTGTGCCAGAAGGTGGTTTTATAAAGTAAAATTAAAAAAAAAAAAAAAAAGAGATATAAAAGGCTCTTTTTGATCACATTTAATCTTTCAGAAGGTCTTTCACTGTAGCAGCAGAGGTAGATGTGACACAGATGATGGTTTTGTCACACAGTTAGACTAAACGGGCTGACATTGTGCTGCTGCATCCAGGATCACAGAAATACTTGGGAGCAAATTTAGCAAATATTTAGCAAATAATCTCATCTGAGGAAACATTTTGCATGGCAGTAACCTATGGGAAGCATAGTGCATCTGTAAGGCATGAGCAGCATGATTCCTCCTCCGGTGCCTCTCTCTTTGTAGTTAAATCGGTGTTTTGATTAACATCAATATTGCTGATCATAGAAACAGAACAACTGGGGTTTTCATTTTTTTCTTTTTTTTTTTTTAAAGTCACTTATTTTTAATAAATGTAAATAGGGAGATGGCTGAGGATTGTGTTTGCTGGCCATGGAATCCATGACATGGAGTGTGGCAGCGGTGCTGGGGGAGAGTCAACCTCTTTCTCAGCATGGTGTTCCTACAGGCAGTTTGGGGTGAAATCTAGGCAAAAGCTGAAATAAAAAGGGAAAATGAGTGCTGTTTTGATTTTAATTAAAAAACGGGTGGCTAGATGTTGGTAACTGAAAGGCTAAAGGGTGCTTGGCTTGATTACAAAAGGAAAGAAGGGGCAGGGGGAAGAGGAAAAAAGAGAGGAAAGGGAAAAAAGAAAAGAAACAAATNGAAGGGATGAAGGTATGAGGGGGTGGTCAAAATTTGAAAACCCAAAAAACGACCAACCATTTTAGCTTGCAGATATTACCATCCATCTGGGAAGGAAAGTCAGAGTGAGGGCTCTACAACGCCAAACCTGTCATCCCACCATCACAATAAAAAGACTGTTTCAAGCGAGACAGAGGAAAAAAAGGAAAGTTTTGTGAAGATAACTAGAGGGAGGGGGGAAAAAAAACCCCAACACAATAAAAAAAAGCCATATCTTGGATCCTATCTCTGTTCTTTTCTTCCCCTTTTCTTTTCCCCTGTTCCATGGAGGACAGTTTGGTATGCAGCACGGGGTGCAAGCCCCGGCGGAGGGACTGGGTTTCGGTGGTCCCGGTGGCACAGGAGGGAGGCTGGGGGTTCCAGTAGAGTGGGTCGGGAAGCGGCACTGACAGCCAGGCCATCCCCTGGGACCCCCAGCCTTGGAAGAGGACAGAAGGGAGCAAAGCCACCCTCTAGAGAGTGGAAACAGGGCCTGATGGGTCGAGTCCACCAGTCCTGTTGGTGATGGAAAAGAAATTAAGTTTTGGAGCAAGCAAGATGGAAACAGAAGCGTGAGCAGGATGGAGATAGGAGATTATTCTTCAGGGAGGTGGGAAATGGGGGGTTCTATTGGCACCTATGTGGGATGAGCATCATAGTATCACAGAATAGTTTTGGTTGGAAAGAACCTTTGAAGAGCCTGTTATGATAGGACAAGGGGTGGTGGTTTTAATTCAAAGAGGGAGATTCAGCCTGGAGAGAAGCAAAAAATGTTTGGCAGTGAGGGTGGTGAAAGCCTGTCCCAGGGTGCCCAGAGAGGTGGTAGATGCCCCATCCCTGGAGCCATTCCAGGTCAGGTTGTCTGGGGCTGTAGGCAACCTGCTGTAGTTGCAGATGTCCCTCCTGACTGCTGCACGGTTAGACTGGATGACCTTTGAATATGACTTGCAACCAAAACCATTCTATGATTATTTGGTCCAGCCTTTCTTGACAAAATCCCTGTCTAGACGAGCTGGCCCAGCACCCTGTTCAGATTCATTTTGAAAGTGTCCAATGTTGATGACTCCACCACTTTCCTGGGGAGACTTGTCGATGGCTGATTGACTGACAGTGGCTGTTATGCTGTCAGGAAGCATTAATGAGGCAGGGGGAAGATGACGATGTAGAGGCTGGGGGAGATGTTTTTCTGTAGAGACAAAGCTTCTCTTGAGTGCACTACAGGCTTTTTTTACCCCCTTTTTTCCCTGTCTTGCTTTCTGTAGAAGTAAGGCTGATGTGATCCCCCTATTAGGGCCTTCTCATTTCCTTTCCTCCTGTTACTTTAGAGTTTGATGGATGACCTCAGCTTAGTTTGACCAAAGGCTAGGAACATGATTATATTCCTACAAACTCCAGGCAAGCGAGTGTCTACGAGCCTGCAGCATTGGTCCCTCTTCAGGGACATGGGTGGTGGAAAGCCTTTTGGTCTTGGGAGTGTGGATTGATAAACATCAGAGTTAATGAGTAGACACACATCTATTAATTGAGATAATTGTGGATGAGTTTCCCAGTAGCTCCAAAGGGATTTTTTGATAATCTGACCGAATATCGTGGTGCTGTTTGGTTCAATCAACCCTCCAATGTATTTTTTTTTTGGGTCCTTCCAGAAGTCCTGTGCTAAATTGCAAAGTGTCTCTTTGTCCATCTTCATCAATAATTCATCGCTCAGAAGAGCTACAAGTGCAACCTCCCTGCAGTAATTCAGGGCTATAAATCAGATTTTCTATATGTTGTGGATACTGAGATGGTCTGAAGGAGTCAGGAGCAAGATGGTTTGTGCTGTTTTATTGTGGTGTTTTAGAAACATATTTTTATTTACTCCCTTTTTTTATTTATTTTGTGTATATCTATATCTCTTCACGCTTCCTTTTCAGCTGTCAGTAGAGGGTGAAGCCTGGCCCAGCAAAAAGGATGAGCTTTCTTTTCATGAGGCAGATGCAGATTGCTTCAAATAGGAGGCAGGCATCCTGACCTGCATCAGGAATNCTCCTGAGAATGGTGAGGCACTGGAATAGGTTGCCCCAAGAAGTCTTGGAGATTCCAAGCCTGGAATTGTTCAAAGGCAGGTTGGATGATGCCTTGAGCAACCTGGTTTAGGAGAAAGTCTCCCTGCCTATGGTAGAGGGGTTGGAACTAGGTAATCTTTAAGGTCCCTTCCAACCCAAACCGCTTTGGGATTCTGTGAAAACGTTGTGGGTGATGTTTAGCAGTGACCTGGCAGTGTGGTGTTAATGGTTGAGCTTGATGATCTTAAAGGTCTCTTCCAACCAAAAGACCCATGCCTTTGTATAATGTCCCACTCCAGCTATTCTGCAGCACCCTTAAAGTACTGGAAGTCTGCTCAAAGGTCTGCTTGGTGCCTTCTCTGCTCCAGGCTGAGCAGCCCCAACTCTCTCATCCTGTCATCACAGAAGGGGTGCTCCAGCTCTCTGATCACCATTGCGGCTCTCCTTTGGACCTGCTCTAACAGTTGCTGGGGGCTGCAGAGCTGGATCCAGCACTGCAGGTGGAGTCTTAGGAGAGTGGAGCAGAGGGGGAGAATCCTCTCCCTCAAATTTTCTGACAGAACTTGTAAATTCTATTTTCTGGAGGATTATATTGAATGGTTTTGGGCTTCTGTCTGCCTCAACACATTGTTCGATACATCAGCTTCACCTCAATTTCATTCACGCCCAAACGTGTGGTCCTTTTGCTATTGCTTGGCTTGTCCCCTGACCTAGGCATGCTGTTCAGGATCATTTTCTACCCAGTTTCACCATATAGCATACAAAGATGAAGAACCATTAAAAAAAAATCAGGTACAATACATTGGTTTATGGCAATCCACATGATTTAATCCACCTTGACTTGGCTGTAGGAATAAAAAGTTCAGTTTATAAGAAATAAATATGGAAGGACCTTATTTCTCTTGTAAAGATTTTCTGACAAGCAAAAATATAATGCTTTTTGAAAACCTCATTAGAAAATCAATTATATCATGACACTTAATGTTGTGTTATTTACAAGCAAGATGTCTTGTTGGGAAAAAATGCTATAAAAATTCACACTTAATACAGAAAAATGTTAGAACATAAAGAAGAGTTAGGTTTTGTTATTAGCATGTTCAAAGTAGCAATTACCAAATCTGGGTTTATGCTCAATCAAGAACAGCAAAAATATCTGATCACAGAATCAGTCAGATAGAATCCCAGAGTCCCAGCATGGTGAGGGTTGGAAGGGACCTCTGGAAATCATCCAGTCCAATGCCCTGGCTAAAGCAGGGGCACCCACAGCAGCTTGCCCAGGATCACAGTGGCCAGGTGGCTTTGGAATCTCTCCACAACCTCTCTGGGCAGCCTGCTGCAGTCCTGCAGCACCTTCACAGCAAAGAATTTTCTCCTCATCTTCAGATGGATCATCCTGGGTTCCAGTGTGTGCCCATTGCCTCTTGTCTTGTCACTGGACACCACTGAAAACAGTCTGGCCCCATCCTCTTGCCTCCCCATCACTTAACTGTTGCTGAGCATTGAGAAGATACCCTCTCAGAGTGGTGTTCTGTAGGCTCAACAGCCCCAGATCTCTCTCAGCCTTTCTTCCTCACAGAGACACTTCAGGCTCCTCAGCATCTTTGGAGCCCTCACTGGACTCTGTCCCTGTCTGTCTTGAACTGGGGAGCCCAGAACTGGGCCAAATACTCCAGATGTGACCTCTCTAGGACAGAGTAGAGGAGGAGAACCTCACTCAACCTTCTGGTCATGCTCTTTTTACTACACCTCAGGACACAAGTGACCATCTTGACCATGAGGGCATGTTTCTGCCTAGTGGTAAATATTTTGTCCACCAGAACTTCCAGGTCTTTATGTCCCAGGTCCTACTAGATATCACGTGCTCAAAGGCAGACTCCCTTTCAGAGCAACCAAAAGTGGGTTTATTTATGAGTTTGTTTTAATGTGCAGTGCACAGTTCCTACACATCCTACATCTCATGCTACATCTCCTAATTCCTTGGTGTCTTTCGTTTTTCAGCATCTTCAATAAGCTTGCATTGACTGGCATGTGACTAGTGGGGTGCTGTGGCTGCTCAGTGTCCTTGCTTTGGAGGAAGCACAGGAAACTTCTTCATCATTTCATTTTGATACAGAGGGAAGGGGTGTAAAGCTGAGCTACTTATTTTTGTCCACATTTGGGACCTATTTGAGATGCTGATACCAACATACTCCCTGTATTGTAAGTCTGGGTCAGAGATGAAACATGATTTTCAAACTAAGTATTAGTTAAAATAAAAAGGAAGGAAGGAAAGAAGGGAAGGAAGAAAGAAAGAGAAAGAGAAAGAAAGACAAAGAAAAAGAAGTAAAGAGAAAGAAAGAAAGAACGAAAGAGAAAAAAAGAAAAAGAAAGGGAAAGTAAGAAAGAAAGAAGTCCCCAAATTTAAAATACTTCATTTAAGTGAGGAATAGAACTGCTTTAAATCTGATCAGTCTTTTTATGGCTAGAAAAATCAGTTATTCAATTTATACACTGCTAATAAGAAACATACCAAACAAACTGTTGTTTTTATTCAAATAATAATAAAAAATAAACAGTTTTTTTGTTTTGTTTTGTTTTGTTTTTGTAAGAACTGGGCATATACCTGAAATGGAAAATGTTGGATTTGAAGCAGAAAATTTGGTTTGTCATGCAAATCTGAGCAAGATGCAGTCAACCTTTTATAGACTGCATCGTTCATAGCCAGGTAAACAGACAAAAAAAAAACATTTCTAGCTGGAATTATTGTCTTAAATGGCCTAAACTCTGAGTTTGCATCAGAAGCAGAACCAACGATGCTTATTTGCTGCAGAGTAAAACCAAAATGTGTAACCACAGCCTTGTGGAAATACTCTGAACATTCATCTTTCCTTCTATGTAATGCTTGAAGCAGTTTCCTATATATGAAGTTTCTGTGGGGTTTGAGTTAAAATCCATATCTATGCAAACTTTTCTTCATTTAAACCGTGAGAAGTAGCTTCTGACTGTGATTAAATAGAGGAAACATGACTTGAAGCATCAGAGGAGTGTTGAAGGCTGACTGACTTGTACTTCCCAAGGTCCTTCTTTAAGACAGGTGCCATGCTTAGAGTCATAGAATCATTTAGGTTGGAAAAAAATCTTTTAATATCATTCAGTCCAACCTGACCACTGTCAGGTCACCACTCAACCATGTCACTCATCACCCCATCTACAGAGCTTCGAAACCCCTCCAGGAATGAGGACTTCACCACTGCCCTGGGCAGACTGGGCCAGGCCTTGACAACCCTTTTGGGGAAGAAACACTTCCTCGTGTCCAAGCTGGTGCAACTCGAGGCCATTTCCTTTTGTCCTGTCACTTGTTCCTTGGGAGAAGAGACCCACCTCTACTTGACTCCAACCTCCTTTTAGGGAGTGGTAGAGAGTGAGAGGATCTCCAAATACATTTGGAAATTGTCACAGAGAGCAATAAGGTCTCCATATGTATGTCCTGGACTATGTTTCAGCCATGAGCATTTTATGTTCACTAAGACTTCCTGGGAGTTGATCGTTCTTGGTTTCTTGGAGCAAATGATGGTCTCTCTTTTGTGCAAATAAGTGTTGATTTGGGCCTCTTTTTTTTTTAATTCTGTAAGCTCAAGTCTCCAACTTCCATGGCCAAATGGAAGTTGACTTTATCATGAGATTCCTCTGTTCTTTGCAGTCTGTTCTTACTGAAGATTAACTTGTGTGTTTAGCAACTTACAACTCCCTTCCTCCCATGTGAAAATAAGTTTGATAATGGATTACAGCTTTAATAGGCATCATAACTATATGTCCAAGTGTACTGAGTATAAATAGCATCATAAATGTCCTTGCTGAAGGTACCACAGACCCACTAAATCCATATTTACCTCAAGCAGATGAGTATTTTAGGAAATGAAGGCTTTGTAGATTCTGTAGTTTTATGGGGAAAGATTCAGTCTGGCTTTTAAGAAGCTACAGAAACTTCTGCAAGAGCACTTCTGTTTTTGTTATGAATAGACAGCAAGTGGTAATTTCATTTTTCTCCATGTCTCGACCTCTCTACTCAGCCCTAGAACCACTTCAATTGATGGTGCAGGATAAAACTTTTTTCTTTGTTTTGTTTTTTTTTTTTCTCCCTTGCTTTCTTATGAGGAATCAACTATTTTTTCTTATTCTTTAAGACTTGAAAAGAAAAATATCGTGTCAGGTAAGATAAGGTGAAGGCCAGATACGAGCAACTCTTTCCTCAAATTCATTAATCTTCGAGAATTCAGATATGCTACAGGAAAATCAGCTGTTGATTTTTGTGTGCTGTGACTGGACTTCAACTACAGGCTGAAAATTTGAGCCAAGACACCTGAAATCTGATTTTGAGCGCACTATTCTCTTTTTCTTCAAGGCTGGCAGAAGGAGGAGGAGGAGGAAACTCCTCAATTTCTGGAAAGGAAAATGTCAAATGCAAGCTTGGGATATTCTTATGAAAAGAATGACAGGTTAACGATCATCATTGTCCTCCTTCCCCATCTGCCTGCCACCATGCCCTCCCTGGAGTAGGTTTTTCTTCTCCCCGTCCATCCCCATGCTGCTAGGCCATCCACCATAGGTCCATAGGTTTTTGAGCACAGGGGCTGGGGTGACACACGGTGACACATCTGGGAACCGCTCTTCATTTTCTTCTCAGTTGCATTTTGCCAAAAAACAAACAGGGAAGAATTTTATCCTGCTGGTTTCCAAGGCAGCTATGTGGGGTTGATCCCAAGAAGGCCACAGGAGCAGGAGCAGGGGATGAAATCCAGACTTCTAACAAACTTGTTGCCCTTGCTGTGGCACTTTTGACCATCAGAGGAAGAGGATGGTCCAACCCTGGCACTCCCAGCTGTGACTCCTAGCTACAGTGCACAGCATGGCCCAGCTTTTAGCAGGGTGCTGGGCTGGGGACCTCCCAAATCTTCATATCCAAGTGCATAAATATAGCCTGTGTCCCCCTGCTTGGTAGAAGATTGATGTGCCTGTCTCTGCTTCTCCCTACTCATCTTCTCAAGTATGGTGCTTTGCAGGGAAGTGCTGGTTTTGGACCAGCATAGTTTGTACACTCCTCATGGAGCCTAGTGTGGTGCAGCCAGGCTGCTAGATCACAAATCGAGGCCCATGCTCTCCAGGGCAGGGCACAAACCTGTTCAAAATCAGTGTTGTGTGTGTTTGCTGCATCTCCTACCCCCCAAAACATGGATTTCATAGAATCACAGAATCATTCTCGCTGCAAGAGACCTTTAAGATCATCAAGTCCAACCAATAACCCAACACAACCAGGTCACCACTAAACCATGTTCCTCAGCACCACATCCTACACAGATTTGAAACCCTTCCAGAGATGGGGACCACATCTGCCCTGGGCAGCCTGGGCCAAGGCTTGACCCCTTCTATGAAGAAGTTTTTTCTCACATGCAACCTAAGCTTCCCCTGGTGCAACTTGAGGCCACTACCTCTTGTCCTTTCACTTTTTCCTTGGGAGGAGACCAATGCCCACCTGGCTCTAACATCCTTTCAAGGAGTTGTAGAAAGTGAGGTTTCCCCTCAGCCTCCTTTTCTCCAGGCTAAACATTAACCCCAGTTCCTTATCTGCCCATGCTCTAAACAATCTTACAAATTCTTCTATGACTGAAGCTGTTAGAGCCATTTTCTTGCTGTCACACTGTTAGGTGTCACATTGCAGGTCTTGAAAAGCAGTAGAAGCCCTTTCCCACAGGTGTTCCCAAGGATGTGATGCTGGTTACTCCTGTTTTGGTCAAAGCTATGAAGGGACTCACAGGGAGCTGGTGGGGTTATTGTCAGAATCGCTGTCAGTTTGGCACCAGCCCTTATGCAGTGAATTTCCAGACCTTGATCACCACAGACAAGAGGGGCTCTTCTCACTGGCAAGGCCCAAGCTGACCATAAGAAGAGAAGCGATAAATTTAGATTATTTTGGCATCTGTAGGTCATTATTGGAATTATAGCAGCAGGCTGCTAGGTCATAAAGTTACTTTGACAGGTCATGAATACTGAAACTACCCTGGCTTACTCTTATCATCCTCATTCATTAGTGTCAAGAAGATGTCCTCTTAGAAAGAATGGGCATAAAATTTGAGAAGGATTAGGAGGACAATCCTTTGAATATTCCCTCCTTCTAAAAGGAGTGAAAGGGAAGGTTAAACTTTTGGAGGGGAAAAGACCAGCTGAGTGTGAAATGCTTTAATTGTTTGTAGTTAATAATTTATTTAATTGCTATGTTTCTGCAAATCATAAGCTTATAATGTTGCCCAGAGAAGTTGTGGACGTTTCATCCCTGGAAGTGTTTAAGACCAGCCTGGATGATGCTTTGAGCAACCTGTTCTAGTGGGAGGCATCCCTGCCCATGACAGGTTGGTTGGAACTAGGTGATTGTTATGATACCTTCCAACTCAAGCCATTCTGTGGTGTGATCACAGCTCACAGAGGTGTACCAACTTTTTCATCCTTAGCTCTAAATCTATTCCCATTAGGTGTCTTCAGTATCTGTCAGTGATCTGGACAAGGGGATGGAGGCACCCTCAGTAAGTTTACAGGTGACATTAAGCTGTGTGGGAGTGTTGATCTGCTGGAAGGTAGGGAAATCCGCTGTGTTTACAGAATCACGCAGAATATCCCAGCATGATAGGACCTGGAAGGGCACTACTGAAAAGAGTCTGTCCCCATCCTCTTGCCCTCTGCCCTTTAACTCTTGCTGACCATTGAGACTATCACCTCTCAGGCTGCTCTTCTCCAGGTTCAACAACCTCAGGTCTCTCAGCCTTTTGTCCTCAGAGGAGCCTGCACTGGATTCTCTCCAATTGTTCCCTGTCTCTCTTGAGAAGTTTGCTTTGGATGTGACCTGACTAGAGCACAACCACCCCAGCTCCCTCAGCCTATCCTTATAGCAGAGGTGCTCCCACCTTTGGATCATCTTTGTGTCCCTCCTCTGGACGTGCTGCAACAGTTCTATGTCCTTATGATGTGTACACCAAAACTGGACGCAATATTCCAGATGGGGTCTCAGAGNCAGCTCCCTCTGGTCAACCTTGTTGTCATTATTTCCAGCCCAAAATTGTGGCATAAGACAGAAAGGGTTTGTTTTTTGTTTTTT
>WBNM01005701.1:6138-24454 GCA_013399055.1 Ramphastos sulfuratus
TTTTTTTTTCTTTTTCTTTTTCTTTTTCTTTTTCTTTTTCTTTTTCTTTTTTCCTAAACTGTTCAGCATGGAAAAAATACTTTGCTTACAATATTTAGGTTCCTCTTATTGTTTTCTGAAAGATAATAGAAGTTTTTAGAAAAGTCTGGAAAAGCTAATTTAAATGAGGTTCTGGCAGGCTAAGTGGTTGTGTAATTCCCTGTATTACCATGATAGATTTAATATTTTTGAAGGAATGTCTTCATCTAATCCACTCCAGAGAGTTTGAGAGAGACTCATCAGTTTTATTCCTCTTCCAGAAACAGTCATTGTTGAAACGGAGCTTTCTATACCTCCTTTACAAAACTATAATAACAAAAAGATTATTTGTTTGTGCTAGTTCATGTGCCCACAGGACAACGCATACAAAAATGATAGTTTACCTAGATGTGCATAATGTCACACCATGAAGTTGCCCTCAGTAGCTGCAATGGTTCTGGCAGTTCTGATTGTCTCCTCTACTTACATATCTCTCAGGTTTTTTTTCCCTTTAGTGTAGCTACATATTGCCCTTTGATGCTGACATATTGAGATGTGATGCGTACAACTGGAAGAGGGGAAAGCAGACTTTACTGCCAGGCTTGGGGACAAGGTTCAGGTGAACTTTGTTCAGTCTTCTATACCACACTGTGAGTCCCAGTTTATACTACCCTACACAGCAAGGACATGGTGGAAGTAAACTCCTTAGGCTGTTCAAGGCAAGCAAAAGGTGACTTTTGAAAAGCAAGCAATCATCAAATGGTCTGTGTGAACCTGGCTCACAACAGGGACTGGTATTCTGCATGGTTCTTTGCTTACTGCTTACTAATTTTTGATGCAACAGTAACCACGGAATGATGTATGAAAGAGCAAAGAGCAATGAAATACGTCTTCAATACAACTTGCTTTTACAAGGTTTGGAAATATGAGATTTTCTGGCATTATCACAAAATTTACAAGTTAAGCTTGTTTGTTAGTTTTTCATAGTGAAATGTAGTAATTTATCCCGGTTTGTTTTAGTGCCTCTGACATTTTTTCTTGCAAGTAATTAGCATTACCTAGAAGATCCTGTGGTAGTGAGAGTGATCATGATAATCCGGCAGAGAGCAGAAGTGTAAACAATGATTTTGCCCTTTGCAAGAACTGGGGGTGGAAGAAAGATTTGCTTGCAGGGTGTGGTGAAACAACTTGCTCTGGAAATCCGCTAGGTTTCTATCTCCATCTGAACTATGATTCAGTGTTGATGTGGCAGTGCGATTTGCCCTAAGCACTGTTTCCAAAGCAGGGATGGTTGGAAACTTTCCAAAGGCAAGGTTTTCTATTGGGAGGTGCTGATTCAACGAATGCAAAACCTGCCACGCAAGAGCATTGCTCTGTCTGGAATCTCTTTTGCAAATCAGAACAATTAGTTTCAATTGTCTGAAGTCCTGGAAGGGAGGGCCTTAGTTTAGAGACAATATGCTGCTAAAAGTTCAGTTTGAAATGGGAGATTTTAATTTTGAGTGAAATACACTGCTTCCTTTCTCCTCCTTGGGAGAAACCCCATTATCTTTTCTCTGGCTCCAGATGTTTGGTAGCATCTGTGAGGAGCTGAAGTTCCATCTGAAGGTAGCAGAGGATTAAAAGTAGTTCTAAGGACTCTTTCCATGGATGTGTGGCACATCTTCCATGCCTGCATATTAGCTGTGTGAATCCTTGGCTGGGGAGAGCTAGCTGCTCAAACCTGGAGAGTTGGTGCTGCTCTTTCCCTGGAATTTGGCACCAATTCTCACCTTAGCTGGGGAATCCAGTTTCTCCTTTCTACTGCCTGTCATGGACAGAGCTGAAGATGTCTACAGTACTCTCCATGGGAACACTGAGGAGAAGCAGAGTTTGCTTATGTTTTGCCTTGTGCCTGTGATAAATGTGTCTCAAAAGTCTGTACCTCCCTTGAACTCCCCTGCAATGCTATGTTTATTCTGTGTCTGTAGAGAAAGTATAGCCATTACTCTAACATCCAATGACCTGTTCCCATGGAAATGAGGAATTGGGAAGGGGAGATCCATTGATACTACTATCGATATAAAGTATAAAGAATTACACTCATCCCAGTGTGAAAGTTCTATGGTTACAATAAAAGAGAAAGCAATCTTCATGAGCAGGAGGAGCCAGAACAGGAACAGGTGAGCTTCTGTAGCAGCAAATGCCATTTTTTTTCCCTTAACCCTCAGCAGTCCCACCATAGAAGGATCCTCTGATTAACCAGGCAAGGCAGACACCTGTTTAATTTCCTCTGACTCCACTGCTACTAAACCAAATGCACACCAGTACCCCTCTGGACCCTGAAACACCCTCTCTTGAGATGATTTACATCAAGAACGCATGGGGTATCTGGACCAATTACAATATGGTGCTTTTGCCACTCAGCCATGTCAGCTCCTACTACAGTCAATTCCCAGTGTCCCTCCCATCAGTCCAGAAATACAAATGTATCATGCCCCTCTGTAGTTTGAGGGCATTAGGGTACATTGTGGACCAGTGTCCATAAAAGCCTTATATTCCTGTGGTTCTGATATGACATGCTATTGAACCCACACAGTCAAATAAACTCTGCTGTGTCTCTCCTCCAACAGGGTGAAGTCAGGGCCTTTCTAATTCCAAATAGAGCACCCATGGTCAACATACAGATTTGAGTGGCTCACATGGACTGTATCTCCATTGCTGTCACTCTCATCTCATAAATACGAATCACGAACCCACTTACGTCATCTGAAGTGATGTCTGGCGGCACTTTGCCTGGGGTGGCCCAAATTTGTGATTGTTTCACCTTGCATGCATATCTGGAGGTTTTCTACCCCATTTTATCATATCTTCACCATGGTTATGTAGGAAAACCCACAGGATACTTTGTGGTGTGTAGCATTTCTTAAGCAGGCCTTACAGGAGAACACTTCCTCCTGATAACCAAGACTCATGCCAATATAGGTAAGGAGTGGAACCTATTCTTGAGCTGGCACAATATTTTGTATGTCTTACCAAGGAGTTAGAATTTTTTTCAATAGTGGAAATGATGCCCTACAGGCAGGAAGAGAGAGCATCTGCATTTTGATTCAGCAGTCACCCAACATCAGTCCCTCATTGTGGCATGCTCAGTGCCTACTTGTGCCATGTAAGTCACAGAATCACAGAATTAACCAGGTTGGGAAAGGCCTCCAAGATCCAACCCATCACCAAACCCTTCTAATGAACTAAACAATGGCTCTAAGTGCCTCATCCCAGTAACTGAGTTCATCTGGATTTAATGGTGTCTTCAGGTCTTCCCAAATAGCAGAAATCTGCTTCCACACAGGTAGTTTCCTCATATTCTTGACACATTGTTGTCAAGTGATTGTCCACTTGCCTACTCATTAAATGTCACTAAAGGGATACCTGTTCCTCACATTCAGCAGGAGTCACCTCCAGAAAGAGAGGATGTGCCTTTGTTTGTAAGATTCCTGTCAATGTGCACTTGTCACCCCAAATTATCAGCTCCATTATCCCAGCACAGGAGGAGCCAAGCAAGAAAATGTTCACCTTCATGATGGCTGTACATAAATACCGCAACCCACTTACGTATAGAGATTGAGTAGTCACCTCGGTGGTGTTTCTGCAGGATCTGCTCTTTTTATTTTTCTCTACAGAGCCAACTGATGGTGGCACTGGTTGAGTCCTTAGGTGAACCACCACTCACTCTTCACCAGGGGATGAGTACCTGCAGTGCTTCTTCTGGGGAGTGAGATAGCTGCAGTTCTTGTCATAGGGGCTGAGACAGCATCGGGCTGTTGCAGGGGCTGTAGCAGCTATGTCAGATCCACATTCAAAAGCCCTGACAATTATGTGCAAGATGGCAGAAGTGTCCCAACTGTATACCAAACTCTCTTTGCCTTCTACCATTCCACAGAAACCAGAAATCAGCATAATCACAAAAGTATTTGTAATTCAATAACTTAATGGCAAAGATCCTTGCAAAGCAGCATCTTACACCAGACTCAGAAGTGATAAACCACACAAACCCAAACCCCAGATGGGCCCACAGCTTGTGCTAGTTTGTGGCTAATTGGAATATTTTAATGAGAAAAATCAGATTATAGGCTGTGAAAAGAAAACAATAGTGATGTCTGCTTCACTCATAAGTTTGGTGACATGTATAAAAGCAAGGAGACAAACACAGATAAGACAGAGTCTCTGTGTTGGAGTAGGCATCTGTGTTTTTTCCCTGGGCTTCTGCTGTGTAACCCAACTACTCATTCTGCTTCCAACCCCTGTTGCTAATCCTCCAAACTCACCTTGCTCATAAAGCAGACTCTGGGNAAAAGCACCTCCAGAAAAAGCTGCCAGAGAACTGTGGTCAGTGGCCATCATATCACATCACAAACATAATGAATGCTTGTAAAATAACAAATGTTCCAGAACTTCAACTGTTTGATAGTATGAAACTAAAAGCCTGCAGTTCTGCCAGGTGAGATACTTAAGTCAGATCCCAAATATGTGTTGGGCACAAATAAATTGTTAGTGTTTAAGCTGTATCTAAGGCTAAACTCTAGCAGTTGTTCTATCATTCAGTTCCACCTGAGAAGGAGAGAAGGGTAACTGAGAGAAAGAGAGAAAGCCTGTAGTCTGGAAAAAAAACAGATTTAATTTGAAGAGCCAAACTAAGAGCAATGCTAATACAACACATAGAAAGTACACTCCACCCAAGAAATGTACTGTGGTCACTCTAAACAACAAAGCAGTCCCTGAATGCAAAAAGAGGAAGAGGAAGAGGAAGAAAAGGAGGAAGAAGAGGAGGATCAAGGTCAGGGGGAGCTCATGCAGAAGGTTCTCTCACCCTCAGCAAAGTTCTCCCTTTATAATTAACGTGATTGTTTATGGTATGAGATCCACCTGTCAGCCAGCTCAGGTCAGCTGTCCTGGCTGGCTCCAAACCGCTGACTGCCTACAGACCATGGCTGGCCTAGGATTCTGTCTCAGTAAAACCAGGACAAGTACAAAGCATCCCTGCCAAGGAAGCAGGTAGTCTAATCTAAGCAGATCCTTTCGCAGTCTCTGCTCAGCGGTGATACTCTCAGCTACCTGAAAACCAAATAGCCCTGTTTAGTTTTGTACATTCCTGTTTCACCAAGTCCCACAAATCTGCCAGTCTCAACATAGGGGACATTTGATACCCTCCAACAGCTGGAGACATAATTAAAGTGAAATAGATACCCTGCAGTAGGAATCCATGTTCTCCAATTTCTATTAAAGGTAGCGTAGAGGGCAGGAGAGTCTAATTGGAGTAAAGTGAACAGGAAGGATTAAAGCTGTGTTATCTCATCCTTGTGGACTTGTGGCAGAGGCACAGGGAGCAAGGGGCTTTGAAGGTTGATGGCGTTTCAGCCACAGCAGCAGAGGAGGCAGGGAGTAAATGTTCATACCTCCAGCTCATCTTAAGCTTGGAAAAGTGGCAGTCAACTGAGATGATAAGCTTCTGTTACCATCTCTGGATCCAGGCTACAGAAAAGGATGAGGTCAGGATTACAGAAACAGCACGGGCTGAGGAAAGGCACAGCATGTTAGGCAATGTTTCCCTCGTGTTTTTCCATGATCTCACCAGGCTTGGTTTCTCACCTTCCAAAGCCTGGGAGGGATACCGAGGAGCCACACAAACAGTGGGTTCTGAGGTGTGTGCACTTCACAGTATCATTCTGAAGAATACCAGTGCATCAGGAAGCTGGAGCATGCCTTAAGACATGTCACTATCTCACAGTAGTTGTTTCCTTTCCCTGTTGTCATCTACCACCAGATTCTGCCTGAAAATTTGCCTGCTTTTGTGCCTTGACAGAGATATAACTAAGGGCAACAAGCAAGAGTTTTCAGCTGTCAATAGATTTGGTTTCCTTCAATATTCTTTCTTATTACACAGAAATTTCCTTATTTCAGGAAAGGCTGAGATTCACATGATGCCCAGAATTGTAATGTTCTTTACAATGACACCTATCTTGCTGAACTGCACACTTGTGGCCCATTCCTTGCTGCAAATGAGACAACAGAAAAATCAAAAGTTTTGCCAGCATCTGTGAGTAACTGTGGGACAGGAGGGCCAGTTGATTTAGTATGTGTTGAGACTGAGGTTGTTTACCATCAGCAGGTGTGTGTGCTAAATGAAGATCTGCCAGATTGGCCTGACAAATAGTTGAAAGAGGGAGTCTTATGAAGACAAGACAGCCCTGCTTTGGGCAAAACTGATGGACCTAGGCTGAAATTAACAAACATACAACTTCAAAACACATTTTGAGGGCCAGAATGCCTGAATGAAAACATTTGGCTAATTGACTGTAATTTTAATATTAAAGTCTATACTGCCCACTATCAAAAGTAAGTATGTGCTAAACACATGACTCACTCAACTCTCCCCCGAACTATGCTAAACATCACCCAAAAGTCAGAGAAAGCCTGAGCTAGGGTATAAAACCCAGATAGGAGTATCTCTATGTGTGCAGGGGCACTTCACCAGTGGGCATGCATGGACCAATAGGGGTGCAGCATGGGCCAGCAGCAGGGAGGGAAAGATAGACAAGAACTGTGCTCCTTTTGCTCCACCAAAGACAGGGACACCTTTCTTGGTGAGAACTGCACCTTCGATACGCTGCTGAACTTCTGCTGCATTTCTGTTACACATTAGAGCTAGTCCAAAGGTTTGCATCTCTAACTTTGTTGGACATTACCCAGAATTTATTAACCTGAGATCATCTTGCAGTTAGTGCCTTTGTCACTGACAATCCAGAATCTGTTGCATCTGTCATGTTAATAAATTAAACCAATTAAAAACAATTGAACCAATTAAACCAATTGATTGTTTTAACGTTTTGAACCTGTTTTGGACCAAGTCTTTATTGGGCCACTGGCAAAAAAAGAAGTAAATGTCAGGTTTGCCAAATAGTTGCAGTAAGAGTCCTGGATTCTGACAGAGGCAGACATTGAGATCTTAACTGTGACATGACAGCATCTCCTTCCTCACTTCTCGTTGACATCTCTTGCCTTCTCAAACATTTTGTGCTTGTGCTGAAAATTCTGTCAAATCATCTCCAGGAAGACCTAAAAAAATACAGTAAACCCCTGAGTACTGCTAAAAGGGCTTTCAGAAAATATAATGTGATGGAAGTACACCTTCTGAATTATATTTCACAGTCTACGGCAGTGACAGTGGAACTGCTTACCTTTGATGTGGGCAGCTTTGGCATTAAGTTTTTCTTCCACATCATGGTGACATCTTAGACATTGTCAGGACAAGTGCTGCGAGACAGAGAAGTGTTGTGTAGCTGTGCTAGATGTAACTTTAAGAGGACACACTGGGCAGGGAAGAATGATAAAAGTGATGGCCCAGCAAGTACAGGTCTAGCAGAGGTTGTGAACATGGAAATGGGGATGGGGACACTAGAGTATTGAACAAGGGAGTAGGGCAAGACATTGTGGTTGAAGAGATGGCATACAGTTCATAAGTAGCCTGGATAAAACTATTCCCACACAAAGAAGAAAATCTATTAAAAAAAAAAAAACAAACTTTGCTAGCTTCACACAATGCACACACACACACACACACACACACACACACACACACACATTTTTGCAGTACCTCTGAATAAGAAATTTCTTGATGAACTAGAATGTGTGAAGAAAAGCATTCATGAAGTTCTCCCAAGGCATTGGCTCTTCCAATGCTATAAATAAACATCTGCCTATTGAATCTAGGTTTCTTTATGCCCAGAGAACATGTCCTATCCTTTGCAGCCCTGTTGGGTATGTAGATTGCATGGTCAGATACTTTGAAATCCATCATTTGATTCCAGTAGCAAAAGAAGTCAGACTCAAGTCTTTCCAGTGATTTGGAAGATACTCGGGTATTGCTCTTTAAATAGCTAGCTAGATCTAGGTTTTTTATGTTTCTAGTGGTGATTGCAATGAATGGCAGCTCATAGGTTTGTGAAGGTCTTCTAGTATCCAGAGTGCAAAAACTGGAGAGTCTTTCAGGCACTTACTGCTTACATCATTTCAAAAGCCACTGAAGTTTCTGCTGAGCTAAGGGACCTCATGTAAGAGCGTTGAGCATCTGTAGGTGAAGTGGAATGAGAAGTATGGACTCAGCTGTGTCTGAGCATTGCCTTCTGAGGTGGAGTGCTACTTAACACAAAGGATTCAGCGCATCGCAGGACAATGGTAGCAACTGCACTGTGTTCTGCTTCTGGATGATGTGAAAACAAGAAACACACACTTCTTGACAGAGACATTCCTGACCAAGGCTTGGCCTTTTCCAGATGAAGTATGGCTTTGTTCTCAGAAGTGCCTGGAGAAGTGCACTGTGAAGTTTCATGCCTAGTTTGCTGGTGACTTCCCCATCAACTACACCTCAAGGTGCAATGACATGCCACTTATTTCTCACCTGCCAGGCTATGCTGTACCTCAAGAGCTGAGATCACATGGGATTTGTTCATCTTCTCTGGTAAGTGAAAGAAGTGAAGGGTCTGAGAAGAAGATTCTGTTTTCTGTTCCACTCATTAACTTTTACAGGGTGGCGACAGCTGCTCAGGAAGCTGCTCAGGAAACAATTTTGTGATGATCCACAGTTAAAGACCAAATCCAGTATCCTGCTGTCTCAGGGATGTCATCTCCATCGTGTTTAGGGAATTAAAAATCTATGAAGTACATCTATAATTACGTGGGTCACCAAAGTAGCTGTATATACACAGAAGATCCCTGCTCTGCAGCAGCTGCCTGACAGATGGAGAAAAAAATGTAACCATTAGAACTGATGAAATCATAGTAACAGCAATAACAATTAAATAACAATAACAATGATAACAACAACAACAATAATAATAGTAGTAACAACAACAACAATAATAAGAGGAGGAGGAGGAGAAGAGAAAATCGTTAGTAATACTTGGAGTGGGGGGGGATTCTAACCAGATGTATATTCAGGCCATGCTCTCATTTTGCCAATCCAGTCAGCATAAGACAAATAAACTTTTGCAGGTCAGTTTTACCAAAAGAGTGCTCTGACCTTAACAAACACTCCTTTGTTTTACTCATTTCTGTCCTTACTCATTGCTGCAGTGATTGTTTAGCTGTTTAGCTGACTTGTCATCTTTTCATTAGCTGTTCTTTCTCCCCACAGTCTTGTCTCTCCTTCCCCTGGCTCTCAGGTTCTGCTGAATATGCCACTGAGTTCACACTCCAGCTTGAGAGACTTGGTGCCTTCTCCCATACCTTCCTCAGCTACTGCACTGCTGTCCTGAGTTCAGCTAGGATAAGGCAATTTTTTATAAGAAACTGGAAGAGACCACAGACAGGATAGCTGCACTGAACCAGCCAAAGGGACATTCAATACCATATTGATATCATGCTCAGTGTATGTAAGGGGAAAGCTGGCCTGGGGGAGCACATACAGTCTGAGTGGGCAAGTGGACATGTGGCAGGTTCTGGGTGGTGAGCAGATAGTCTGTGTTGTATATCACTCATTTTATATATATACATATATATACGTGTACATACATGTATACATATGTATTATTGTTGCTACTGTTGCCTCTTTTGTGTTGTGCTATTAAAATCTCCTTATCTCAACCTACAAGGGTTTACCCTTTTCTCCCAAGTCTCCTTCCTCTCACACTGGGATGGGAGGTGACAGGGGTAGACTGAGTGACTGTTTGCACAGTGAACCACAACAACTGCCTGTACACCTGCCCTCCTTTCTCCTCCAAATCCTTCCTTAAAACATTTTATTTTGCCACCGAGTCCTGTAAAACCAGAGTGCTTGGGTTTCTGTTGTGCTGAGATCAGTAGCTGGTCTATGCTGAGCAGTCTACTGTTGTTTTCCCCATCTATCTGTGCCACTCTTGTGTTGAACACCTGCAGTGATAACTGGTGCTTTCTGCAGGAGTACTCTGCAACCTTGGCACAAAAATCCAGGATGATTGCATCCAAGACTCTCACCCAGGCTCCAGCTACCAGACAGTACAACACACCACTATTCTAGAGTTTAAAGATTTTATCAAAGTTACTGGGATCGTTGTCTCTGCTTTCAAGAGATGAAAGCTTTGTTCCAAGCTGAGCGAGTAATAAATCCAAGGCCAATTTTTGTGCCTGAGGATTTTGGTTTCTGCAGTCCCAAGCGTGTATCACCAGAATCCCCCACACCACACACAGCTTGGAGAGAAACATGTATGAGATTGGTAAGATTTTTTCTTTTAATTGTATACGTTTTTGTAATTTTTTTAAAAGGTTAAATCTTGTAAAATATATCTCTTTAAATATGGTTTAGATAACTCCTGTGACTGTCTCTGTGGTTCAAAGTGTTACGTTCCAGATCTTCGTTTTGACAGGCAGGCAGGGTGCTGAGAGATCTTTGAGAGCTTCACTCTCATTTTCTCCCCATGAAAAATATGCCTAAGGTCACAGTGTGTGTATGTACACCTCTGTGTGTGTGTGTGTGTGTGTGTGTGTATGTACAATCAAAACCCCAAAAAGCAAACCAATACAAAACAAACAACCAAAACCCCAAAAAAGAACACCAAACCTTCCACTTCTCAGT
Source organism: Ramphastos sulfuratus (assembly GCA_013399055.1). Taxonomy (NCBI): domain Eukaryota; kingdom Metazoa; phylum Chordata; class Aves; order Piciformes; family Ramphastidae; genus Ramphastos; species Ramphastos sulfuratus. Next base: position 16,742 of record WBNM01005701.1, read on the forward strand.
CTACTGAGTCTGTTTTTCTCTGTATTGCATTGTTTTTAACTCGGGTGGTATTTGATCCCTTCAGCTGATTGATGTCATTGCACTAGGATGTATGAGACAGCTCTCAGATTACTAAGCAGGCTGCTAGGGATTTTTGGTTTACATTTGCTGTATTATATTACTTTCGGAAACAAGAAAATCCCGAGGTGCTGTCGTGATTTCACAGAGGTGTAGAATGGTTGCAGGTGCCTTTGACTTATGGGAATTGGGTGCTTTCAGAAAAATTAGGTCAGTCCTATATGAGGGGCTTGTGATGTTCCAGCATCTTGTTACCTTGTTAACTTAGTGGCTACAGAAAGTTTTGCTGCATGTTTTAAATCAGTAAATAAACAAAGACTGTTTTGCCACTGAAAGATCTGTAGCACTTTTGAGAGATGGTTTTGTAATTCTGGAACCTGCCAAGGAAGCAAACACCATCACATTCTCATCTTGAGAGCTGTCTAGCATAGTAGTATGTAGCTCCAAAGTAATTTCTCCAGAATTAGAGGAGATTTTATCTAAAGTGGTAGGCAAGCGATGTGAGAATTTCTGTTTTACAAAGTTTGATGGCAACTGAACACAATGTGGGGACCCTTGAGGCATTGTCCATTAACTCTTCCATTCACAAAGTGTTTTCATCGCATTACTTAAGTTAGCTTGGGTATGCCACTGATGGGGTTACTCTGATGCAGGAATGAGGCTGGTTGGCACTGATTTGACCATCTCTGAATTGTACTGAACTGTATTGGCAGACCTGGAAGCTTTTATACAACTGGTCCAGTGCAAGAGACCAACTAACAGCAAGATGGGTGACAGGTTCAGATACAGTTACCCAAATGGGCCACATCTTCCCATAACTAAAGTTGCGGAGCATTAGCCTTGCACTGAGATACACTGATTCATTCCATCCAGCCACCAAAATTCATGTCTTGAGGTGCTGAGTACTTTTTCACACTGTATTAACTGTATTGAATTAAGAGATAGGTTATCCTTCTGTCATTTTGCCTGAATACATGGTTTTAAGGAGTAGGGACAAGTTCAGATTATAAGTGCCAGTCACTGTATCTGACACTGCAGTTGCTAGAGGTTGGGGATAGATGGTGGCACTGGTTACTCAGAGCCTGGCAGCAAATGGGTGAAAGATCTATCTGACCTTGTGCTTCCTCAACAGAGAGGCACAACAGATCAGAAATCTTTTCCATTCTCTTCATGAATCAAGGTTGTTAAACTGAGGGTTGCAAGTGGATCTAAAACTTCAGCGTGCTACTGTGCACAGCCTCGTTTTTAAAACTCACAAGTCTATTCTACCCACTCCTGAGGATTGGGAACAGCTGATCCCTGAGGCTTAAATAAATCCTTTGATTTCATGATTGCTGATATCTATGCTAGGTAGCATTTTAGAGAATCAGGTACCTCTTCTGGAGCAATGTGGCATTTAGATAGGATTTGGGTTTAAAGCTGAACAGCATCAAAAACTAAGGGCAATGATGAAAGAAATAGGCTTAGAAAAATGGTATCTCAGAATTTGGAAAGACATAGGAGACGACATAAAAGTTTCCTTCCCTGAGAATGGGAATGAAACCAAGGGAATGGAAAAGGGATCCTTATGATAAAGTTATACTTCAAATGGATAGTTCCTTGTAGTACAGGAGAGGAACTAAGAAGAAGGAGGAAAATGAATATTTCTAGTGATCATATTGTTAAGGCAAACGTTAGAGGACAGTCTCCACATGTCTGAATTTATGATCCAAAGACTGTGTGCATCTTTCTTTGCCTGCTCTGCATGTGGGACAATCTCAGCTGAATGTTTGTACTTGGACATTTGTATACTGTCTTCTGTTTGCACACATGGATGCTTTTTTCATATGTGTGTAAGTGAGAATTGGATCTCCGGGTACTGTTAAAAAATATAGCAGCATGTGATAACTGCAAGATCCTGGCAAGATGCTCCATCTCCAAAGCACATTCCTGGAGATGCAGCCTGCAACCGGTTCTATTATACGCCCAAGGGAAGCCTTGTGTGTGTATGGAGTAACTAGTTGTTTTTAAGTACCTAAACCCTTGGTGAACTACTTTACAAAGTCCCCTGGAAATTAGTGCTCTTCTGCTCCTTTCAGTCCAAAACAATTGAGGTAATAGATGAAGTTTCCTGGACGGATGAGTGTGACTCACCCAGCTTGATGTAAGGAAGGGAGAGGAAATGAAGTAAGGGGCCAAAAATAGTCCTAGAGACATTAGCTTAGAAGGAAGGACAAAACAGAGCACAGACTAGAAAAGAAAAGACCTACAGTGATGTGACATTAAGACCATCTGGACAATGTTTGGCAGCAGTTGAAAAGCAAGCAAAGCCCTGAGAAGGGTTTTTAAAAGTGAGTGGAATATAAATGACATTCTGCCCAGCTAGGACTTAGAAAGCATTGAGCTTTTCTGATCTATCTGCATTGGTGCATAGGATTTTGAAAAGAGGTAGCCCAAAGCAAGAAAAAAGCTGTCACAGGGACTATGACAGTTTGAAGATAGATTCAACCAAGTCTTGGCTTGTTTATACTTAGATAAGCTCTGGGAGAGATCTGGCTGAGACAAGGGTATCTGAAAGGCAGGTAGCTGGTAACACTAACCAGCTATGCAAATAAGTCCCAGCAATAAAAGAAGAGCACAGTGACTGACATGAAGAACACTGTTAATGGACCTGTATGTTTGTATAACATCTGCCAAAATGATTGAGGTTTGCTAGGGACTATTGCCAAAGAAATGAAGTAATAGTGATAGCATCAAACATCGTATAAGAAGAACTTCAAAGCTTTGAAATTCTGAAGATGAAATAACACTTTTGGGGTAGTTCTTGATAGCTGCTATATTTATCAAGTTGCTTTAAATGTGACAACAATTGACCATGAAAAATGGGAAAGAAGGGGTTGTTTGATGCTTTTCTGAACTGAAAAATGTGGTTTCCTAAAAACTATCTTCTGAAGAAAATCCCAAAGCAGAAAGTTTGCTGTGCTTTTTGGACTAATGTTTTAGATTTTTCCCCCCCTCTGCTTATCTTTTTCTTTAAAAAATCAAACCCAAAACATATTCTAGCTGCAACTTTTTAAGCTGTGAGACAAGAAGATAAGGAGAAAGAAGAGACTTCAGGAAAAAAAGCTATTTGATCCCTCCTCCCCCTTCCCCTGATAACACTCGTTTTGATCCAAGTGCCACAGCAACACTGTTGGGAATGTTTCTCCTAACTCTAGTCCAAAATTAGAGTGAGGAAACTTTGCTGGCAGGCAGTTAAGCTTTGTGTTGGGGGAGGATATCTGTACAGGCAATCACAAGCTATGCTGCTTTCGGGCAGCAGCTAAGGGTGCTGCCCCTTATCCACAGACTGATGGATGGAACAGAAGTTTTCCTATTCGACAATTGCCATAAATCAGATCAAGTTTTTAACACCATGACTACTGATGTGGATAGAGGTCTCTCTGTTAGGAGCAACAACTTTGAATAGGGTGATGGTTTGCTCTCCTTCCATACAATGTATCCCTCCTTTCTGTCACTTAAGGAATTGTAAGAAAGTGATAATCAGCTTTGGGGTAAATCACGTGTTTTGTAGGTTTCTGGCAACTATTTTCTTTTTATTCTGTGTATGTGTGTGTGTTCAACAGGAAATTCCTCCTGCCCCTTGCTTCTGACTCTGTTCTCATCCCCTCAGCACTGGTTTCTGGATCCTCTTATCACATGGCCCTGCTGCAAAGTTCCTTCTTATCTAAATTTGTGTGTGTGATCTTGCATCTGAACACCCAGCACAGAGGAAATGTTCCGTGGAAGGAACACCATCCAGAGGGTTTCAGACTGTTGATTTCACACTGATTTCCTTGTATTTGGCAAGCAAGCCTGTAATTTCCGAGTTGGGCACTCCCAGTTACTAGACTCAAAAGAACGGGAAGTAGGAGCTGAATTATGTGAGGGTATTTAGGGAGGGAAATAAAGGCTTATTAACTAGAAAAAATTCTAACAAATATAAGAGAAAGTTAGAACTCTGCCTCCATGTAGACCTCCAGCACCAAAAAGTCAAAAGGAGTGTGATCTTTCCAAATGCAAGCACTCCAGGATTTTCAAGCACTTCATGAGTAAATATTGCTGGGAAGGCAACATTAGGATAGCTGAGGGTCAAGCACATGTCCAGCCACAGCTTGAGGAGATGCCTCATACCAGCTGACCTGTGTAATGTACAGCTGAGCATGCTTAGCTTATTCCAGCAGATGGGGGTCAGGGTGGCCAGCTTAGACTTCTCACAGCAGATCTCTTCTCTCACTCTCAGTTTTTTTCATGGCTTACCTTGTCATCCAACAACTCACCAAGTTGAAGTAATGTCACCCTGTGGTGGATTCTGATGTCTATCTTCAGAATACCTTCACCTTTCATGTTGTGTCTCATGCTCTGGGGTCACCACATTCAGCTTTGTCAGCATCCAAACTGGGGACATGCTCACCGTGATTAGACAGTAAATCAAGCCTTCTCTCAGGTTGTCTGCAAAATAAAAACCACAGATGAGCCTAAGAAAAACAAAGGAAGTGAATCTGAGCATCAGTGACTCATTCATGCAGTGAAGAGCAAAATAATCTTCTAATGAAGGCAATTTATTTAAAAAGTCAATTTGTAAAAAGGAAACCACAGAATAAAGGCCTGGGAGAAGCATGGAGTCATCGCTATGCCTCGAGGCTGCTTAAAACTTGCTCAAACTATCCAAGATGGATGTTTGTCTAATCTCTTCTTTGATCGTCCCAAAGGTGGAGGTATGCTTCAGGGCTCAGCTTTTCCTGCTGTTTGAATATTTGTTTCCTGAAGCTGAAGCTAAAGATGTTTTCCTGCAATTCACAGCGTAATTTTGTGTCTCATCTGCAATGGAAATGCAAAAGAAGTAATTCCATTCTTTCTTAGAGCAGCCTGGGACATAGCTGAGGACTGCTCTCATACCTCCCTTTGCTCTCCTCCAAGCTAAACAACCAACAAGGCTGGGAGTTTGTCTTTGCAGGTTGTGAATTTCAGCCTTTCAGTCACACTGTGCTCTCCTCTCCATTTACTGCAACAGATCCACATTTTCTTTTAAATTTGATGCCCAAAAACGCCTAAATGAGTAAATATAGATAAAGCCTTCCCAGTGTGAAGACATGGAGGGACGACTTTAGAAAACTGATGTAACAAGTGTATTCCTGCATCTGGAGATACATTGTCCTTTTCACTCTTGGCTTACATTTAGTTTGCAATCAGCTATAACCCCCAGGTATTTTTACCCTGCATTCGTACAGTTGATTGTTTCTGCCTGATTCTTTTTTTNGTGTGAAGACATGGAGGGACGACTTTAGAAAACTGATGTAACAAGTGTATTCCTGCATCTGGAGATACATTGTCCTTTTCACTCTTGGCTTACATTTAGTTTGCAATCAGCTATAACCCCCAGGTATTTTTACCCTGCATTCGTACAGTTGATTGTTTCTGCCTGATTCTTTTTTTNGGTTTGCGAAGATCAATTTGAACCCTTAGTCCAGTTTTCAGACCCCATCATCCTTCGATTCTTCAAATCAATACAAATATTGAATAGTAAAATGTTGAACACAGTCTTTATCTGAATATTGTTACAGACTGACTTTTTATTATGCCAAGGTAATTTCTGTTTCACTGAATAACTACTCACTAAAAGGAAGCTAAAAAGATTTCAAAAATGAAACGCCGATTTCAGACATGCATCTAAAGATTCATGTAAAGAAAGGAGGTAGAGTTTAGATGCAGACCTGGTTTACAGCTGAGGCTTCATGCTGGCTGCAGGTCTCACCAAACTCACTAAAGATGTTAGGAATCTCTTCCTCACCAAGTAATATAACCAGGAATGTGGCTTTCACAGACTGCCAGNCCAGGTAACTCTTCATGACCTCTTTTCACTGTACCCAGTGCAGCAGGCAGAAGCAGTTAAAAATATGCGAGGGATAAGCCCTCTCTGTCTTAACTTCTGTAATTCAAAATTTTCTTCAGGTTCTACTAGGGACTAAGACAGTATGGGATACTTTCAACAAAAAACCTGCTTTAGATTTAGTAAGCAGTGGCTGATGTGTCCAATGGCAGAGTGCACAACTGTTCACCGCTCCAGTTGCTCTTCTATTACCCAGTCAGGTATCAGGAGACAACAGTCAGCCAAAATTGGCACAGTGTCAGTCTAGCTTGCCTTGTTGATGCAAAACAGTCCCTAATTACTAGGATGTAGGGTATGAGGTTTCGGCTGATCTGATTCATAGCAGTGGTGTGGACCTAACTTCTCATGGTACTTGTTAATTTTCTTGATGGAGAGGAGGATGTCAAAGAGAAGGGAATTTCTTTTAATCCCTTTCTTTTCTGTCCATCACAAACATGAACATTATTCCAGATGTTGTGAGTTCATCTTGTTCTTCTCAGTGAATGTTACCTTTAATTTTTAAGATTATAACTTACCGTGAAATTTGTGGTTCCCTTGCACAAGTAGGAGAGAGTTGGGGCTCTTCAGCCTGGAGAAGAGAAGGCTTCAAGGAGACCTTAGAGTAGCCTTCCAGTATCTGAAGGGGGCCTACAGGAAGGCTGGGGAGGGACTATTTACAAGGTCTTGCAATGACAGGACAAGGGGCAATGGGTTTCAACTGGCAGAGGGGAGATTTAGACTGGATGTTAGGCGGAAGTTCTTTACAGTGATGGTGGTGAGACACTGGAACAGGTTGCCCAGGGAGGTTGTGGCTGCTCCCACCCTGGAGGTGTTCAAGGCCAGGTTGGATGAGGCCTTGAGTGACCTGTGCTAGGGGAAGGTGTCCCTGCCTATGGCAGGGGGTTGGATCATCTGATCCTTGAGGTCCCTTCCGACCTTACCATTTTATGATTCTATGATTCTATGATTAATGGTGTTGTCTTATTTTGGGTAACCATCAAGCACAAAGGAAAAGACTGTTCTTAAGTTCATGAGATTCAGCTATAGGTGGGAGGCAGTCTTGGAGGTTATTTACTAGACTAGCACTTTTCACACTGGAGACATGTTTTAGTACTGTCTGCCCATGTTGTCAGTCCCCTCCCAGCACTGGGATGACAGGTGTTTTCACTGGCCTGCCCCACCCATTCAGGATGTATGGAATTATCAAGCAAATCTTCTAAGTCACTGTCACGGGTTCAGCCAGATGAATCTGTTGATGAGTATTCAATNGCGAAGATCAATTTGAACCCTTAGTCCAGTTTTCAGACCCCATCATCCTTCGATTCTTCAAATCAATACAAATATTGAATAGTAAAATGTTGAACACAGTCTTTATCTGAATATTGTTACAGACTGACTTTTTATTATGCCAAGGTAATTTCTGTTTCACTGAATAACTACTCACTAAAAGGAAGCTAAAAAGATTTCAAAAATGAAACGCCGATTTCAGACATGCATCTAAAGATTCATGTAAAGAAAGGAGGTAGAGTTTAGATGCAGACCTGGTTTACAGCTGAGGCTTCATGCTGGCTGCAGGTCTCACCAAACTCACTAAAGATGTTAGGAATCTCTTCCTCACCAAGTAATATAACCAGGAATGTGGCTTTCACAGACTGCCAGAGTACAGTGACTCACTCGGCACTGAAAAGGAACAAAACTTTACAAGTCTCATTCCTTCATTTTATTTTAGTACTTGATGGTGATTCAAAACTTCCTATAATATTCATCAG
>WBNM01005701.1:25499-38473 GCA_013399055.1 Ramphastos sulfuratus
GTTTTAGTACTGTCTGCCCATGTTGTCAGTCCCCTCCCAGCACTGGGATGACAGGTGTTTTCACTGGCCTGCCCCACCCATTCAGGATGTATGGAATTATCAAGCAAATCTTCTAAGTCACTGTCACGGGTTCAGCCAGATGAATCTGTTGATGAGTATTCAATAGATGTTGATGTCATGCCATCTTTCTAATGAAAGTGTTGGCTGGGGCAAAAGGATTCATGGGGCTTGTGTGGCTCAGATTGAAACTTGAGATTCACCCTGTTTCTGGGGGCTGCTTCCAGTATCCAATTTGTAGTGCTGGTCTTTTGTTCATTGCTAGCTGCTGCCCTTTCCCACTTGCTGGCTTGTTTGTTAATTGATTTTGCTGGCTAGGCTTTTTGCTTGTCCTGATGGTGCTAGCCATTAAAGTCTCCTTATCTCAATCCACAGGGCTTTTTATCTGTTTCACTTGCTCATGGGAGTGAGTCTTGTTAGAACAGGATGTCTTAAACCAGGACAGTTGTCTTGGCGACCATACCTACCTTCTTCTTGCTCGTGTCTTTACAGGCCCTGCTATAGTAGANCTTCCTATAATATTCATCAGTAAATACAAAGACTGCCCCAGACTACCCATTACCATGACTATTTCATATGCATAATACAGGCCTTTAAATTCCCCACTACTCCTATGAATTCCATTGATTCTTGAATCCATTCTTATTGTAACAGCCAGAGGTGGAAGGGCTCATACAAAAAGAGAAAAGGTGATAATGGATGTGCCTGCATGTTCTGCCAGCCAAAGATATGGCCTAAGACACCTATTCATTACTGATCCTTTTAGCTGATGCTTTGTTATATAAGAAATTTACACTTTCTTGAGGGACTTGAACTGGTTTGCTTGACTCCAGAACTTTTTTAATCAATAGTGCCTATGTTTTATCTACCTTCTTTAATGGAAGGCAACAAGGTGCAGATGATCTGGTTCACCCTGCTAATCTGAAAATGCATTTTTGATTCAGCTCTGAAGTATACATACCACTATAGAAAAAGATGGATTTCTCCTGATGCAGTGGTAATTAAGACTTGGTTTCCAACGGGATGCTGACTCAACTAAGTGTATCTTCGAGGCGGCCAGATGTGTTTCAAGAGTCCTGTTTTTGATGTATGCTGGAATTTGTCTCTTTGACATGTAAATTGTCATGCCTGGAAAACATACAGGCAAAATTTCTGTTCCCTAAGGTGATCCAGACTGGAAAACTGCACTAAAGCTGTAATGACATTGGTGCCAGCCCAGGTAACTCTTCATGACCTCTTTTCACTGTACCCAGTGCAGCAGGCAGAAGCAGTTAAAAATATGCGAGGGATAAGCCCTCTCTGTCTTAACTTCTGTAATTCAAAATTTTCTTCAGGTTCTACTAGGGACTAAGACAGTATGGGATACTTTCAACAAAAAACCTGCTTTAGATTTAGTAAGCAGTGGCTGATGTGTCCAATGGCAGAGTGCACAACTGTTCACCGCTCCAGTTGCTCTTCTATTACCCAGTCAGGTATCAGGAGACAACAGTCAGCCAAAATTGGCACAGTGTCAGTCTAGCTTGCCTTGTTGATGCAAAACAGTCCCTAATTACTAGGATGTAGGGTATGAGGTTTCGGCTGATCTGATTCATAGCAGTGGTGTGGACCTAACTTCTCATGGTACTTGTTAATTTTCTTGATGGAGAGGAGGATGTCAAAGAGAAGGGAATTTCTTTTAATCCCTTTCTTTTCTGTCCATCACAAACATGAACATTATTCCAGATGTTGTGAGTTCATCTTGTTCTTCTCAGTGAATGTTACCTTTAATTTTTAAGATTATAACTTACCGTGAAATTTGTGGTTCCCTTGCACAAGTAGGAGAGAGTTGGGGCTCTTCAGCCTGGAGAAGAGAAGGCTTCAAGGAGACCTTAGAGTAGCCTTCCAGTATCTGAAGGGGGCCTACAGGAAGGCTGGGGAGGGACTATTTACAAGGTCTTGCAATGACAGGACAAGGGGCAATGGGTTTCAACTGGCAGAGGGGAGATTTAGACTGGATGTTAGGCGGAAGTTCTTTACAGTGATGGTGGTGAGACACTGGAACAGGTTGCCCAGGGAGGTTGTGGCTGCTCCCACCCTGGAGGTGTTCAAGGCCAGGTTGGATGAGGCCTTGAGTGACCTGTGCTAGGGGAAGGTGTCCCTGCCTATGGCAGGGGGTTGGATCATCTGATCCTTGAGGTCCCTTCCGACCTTACCATTTTATGATTCTATGATTCTATGATTAATGGTGTTGTCTTATTTTGGGTAACCATCAAGCACAAAGGAAAAGACTGTTCTTAAGTTCATGAGATTCAGCTATAGGTGGGAGGCAGTCTTGGAGGTTATTTACTAGACTAGCACTTTTCACACTGGAGACATGTTTTAGTACTGTCTGCCCATGTTGTCAGTCCCCTCCCAGCACTGGGATGACAGGTGTTTTCACTGGCCTGCCCCACCCATTCAGGATGTATGGAATTATCAAGCAAATCTTCTAAGTCACTGTCACGGGTTCAGCCAGATGAATCTGTTGATGAGTATTCAATAGATGTTGATGTCATGCCATCTTTCTAATGAAAGTGTTGGCTGGGGCAAAAGGATTCATGGGGCTTGTGTGGCTCAGATTGAAACTTGAGATTCACCCTGTTTCTGGGGGCTGCTTCCAGTATCCAATTTGTAGTGCTGGTCTTTTGTTCATTGCTAGCTGCTGCCCTTTCCCACTTGCTGGCTTGTTTGTTAATTGATTTTGCTGGCTAGGCTTTTTGCTTGTCCTGATGGTGCTAGCCATTAAAGTCTCCTTATCTCAATCCACAGGGCTTTTTATCTGTTTCACTTGCTCATGGGAGTGAGTCTTGTTAGAACAGGATGTCTTAAACCAGGACAGTTGTCTTGGCGACCATACCTACCTTCTTCTTGCTCGTGTCTTTACAGGCCCTGCTATAGTAGAGTTTGTGTACATTATGAGATTTCTTGCAGTTTTTTAGTCTCAGAAACTGCTGAGAAGAGAGAAATGGTTTTTGGCTTCTGGTTTAAAAACAAGAAAATCATGTAGTGGACTGATCCTAACTTTGGATTTCTAATAGTCTAACATGGCTATCTTAACTTACAGTCAACAGACAGGGCAGAAGTGAATCCAGGCTCAGTCAGGAAGCATAGCAAAGCAGATAAACTGTGGTGTTTCCCAGAAAATCAGGTTAATCCCAAGGCTATTTTTCCTGTCAGCTTTTTGAGGACAACTTTTGACTGGGCAGAGAGGAGGAAGGCTTAGGTGGGTAATTCAGCAGGTGGTTGTCCCCAGGGCATCTTTTAAGTTATTCTCAATAGCTTTAGGTGTCTTGTGTGCTGCCAAACCTTACTCCTATGAGTGATGACCTCTACGATGACTCCATGTGATGACCTCTACCCTGCTCTTAATTACTTCAGTGGTAGGAAATGAAGCCACAAGGAGAAGCCACAAGGAGAAGGCAGGTATTTGTGCCATTGTTGTGTGCAACAAATGAAGGGTTGCCGTGTTATCTATTTGAAGGAGGCATCAACTGGCCACACAAGGAGTTGTGGAGGTGAAAATGAGGTTATGAAATCATATGATTAGGAGATATTCTCCCTGTGATAAAGACTAAATTAAAAATAGACATTAAACTGTTCAATTAATTGGAGTGTAATAATGTAGTCTATTCTTGTGCTCTAATTTGTACCATGTTGAAAGTGGCTGCTTCATGCCCCTCCACCTCCTTATAAATAAATCATATGCTTTCTGGATCAACTCATCCAATTACACGTTAACTGTTTCTAGGAGTAAACCTTACTAATGCATTAATTGTCATAGAAGGATTTGTTCACACAGTGCCAGATTCCCATTGGTGATATTTTAATTATTATTACACTGCAAACACAGACTTCAACAGCTTATTAATACTAGGTTTAGTAACTTTTTTTTTTTTATTTAGCAAATACCGTAAGGATGTTTCCTGTGAGGAGGCTGGTAACCTCCTTGCTTATCTCTTTATAACATCTCTGAAGAAGATGGAAACCTTAACAGGTCTCAAAAGTCTGATCTGGGTATTGGAGATATATATGGTGATCTGTCTGACACTATCAGCCCAGCAATTACATTTGACATGTACTATGTACATACATAATAGTTATATTGCAAGACAGACAGCATGTAGTAAAACCCATTTTATCTTCTCATTGCAACATTCTGAAGTGTAGAGGGCCACATTAAGGTTTAGATTTCAGCAGGTTTAAATGGAAGTTTAAAAGCACTGAAGGAAGCTTTCATGTCCTGAGTTCCCATTGACATTCAATGGGGCTTATTCTTAGGTATCACTTTGGCATTGCTGAATTTGCAGCTCTTCTGTGTCTATTTTAGCATATGCTAATAAGTTACACGGTTAAAGATATGGAGAGAACAAGAGATGCTGAAACTGGCAGTGTCTTATCTGTAGTAGAGTTGAAAAATATGTCTTTACACTTATTTTAGTTTTATTGGCCATGTGACAATTTAAAAAAACTCTCTTTTGTTTGACTGATCCGTTACAAAACAAGTAGTAGTGGGAAGAAATCATTTAGAGACAAACACATCTTTTGTTTCAGTTCAGGTTTGAGTTTTGAAAGCAAATGGGCAGAATGACTTTTGGTAACATGTCACTTTGACATGAGAAATCAAAATGTGATGTTTAGGCAGTAGTGGATCAAAAGTAGGCTAAAATTTACTTGATCTCTCTCTCACCTAAAAAAACCCAAACAAACAAACAAACAAAAAACAAACAAACAAAAAAAAAAACCAAACCCAAAAACCAAACCCAAACTGTTACATTTTCAGTGATGGGGTGGAAGAAATGAGCTCCACCTAGCTAGAAAATATTGGCTAATCATAGCTTTGTGATAGGAAGAAATGATCATTCAATGTCTACAACATCCTTCAAACTACTGAAAACCATCCTTCCTGCAAAGCGGGAGCCACAAGAGTGTGTCCTTCCTCAGATCCACACAGACTGTGTTCCTCATCTTCTCTGAGAAAGAGCCTTTTCTGGGGCCCAGGAGGGCAGTTCAATTAGCCCCTCCTTTCCAATCTCTTTGCCAAGTTTGGATGATGACAACTATGACAGCAGTTTCATGTCACCTAATACATTCCAGAAAGCCCTTGAAAATATTCACGGATGGTAACTGATTAATCACCACCTAGACCTGAGCTCTTCCAGCATGCCCCCACTGCCAACTCCAGCAACTCTGTAAGGGGAGACTCCCTCCTTTCTGACTCAGTTTCTCATCAAGGAGGAGGAAGACACCTCATGGCTTGGCATATAGGCAGTCCCATGCTTGCTGAGAGACTTTGCTGTCCCTCAGAAGTCACTATCAGGGCAGCCATGCTCTAGTCCCACTCCTTTGTGCAGTAGGAATAGTGAAAAGAGGCCAGAAATGGGAAAACCGTGCCAAAAAGAATAGCAGCCTGTCATTACACATACTGCAGCTGGGGCTGAGCTGGGGTGTGTGCTGCTCAGTACTGCTAGCTCTACTACCAAAATATTGCCTGGGAGAAGACACCAGCAAGGATGACAAGTGTGGCAATAACTTTCAGTAGAAAAGACAAGAGGGGGAAAAAAATTAAAAAAAAAAAAAAAGAGGAAGAAGAAGAGGATAAAAGAAAAAAAAAATTTAAAAAGTAAGGTTACACTGCCTGGATTTATTCTCCTGTGAGGAGTAAAACTAAGAAGACAGACTTTTAGCTCTTTCAGCCTTTAAAATTGAAGCATAGACTGACTCTGCATCTTCAGTCAGATGAACTGAACTAATAGCACTCAGGGCGCCAGTTACTTGTCTCATTTCAGCCTTGGTTCTCATGCCAAAAGACACCCATACACTTTATTGAGCATGGACAGAAGCACCACCACCAAAGCTCCACTTTCATGAAGAATACTGTGCAGGACTGTGTCTGCAATTCGAGCATGCAAATATTTTGCTAAGTAGCCATTCACTAGCTTGAGGAACTGTGCGTGCCTGCATAATCCCACCGGCAGGTGGCTGATGCTTCTCCGTCTGGTGCTGGAGTGCTTGTTGGGGAGGACAATGGTGCTGGTGGGTGGGGGCAGATTCAACACTTCAAATCAGCTCTCTGTTCCACTTGAGGATGTTTCACAGGAGGCTGTTTGGTCCTTTGGTGCAACAGGTCTCCACATGAAAAAAAGAAGCATTGCCACTACCGCATCCCAATGAAAAGGAAAGGAAAATGAAAGGCATGAGGTACTCAGATCCTGCTGTTGAAGCACAGCAGTGTTATGTAAAACTGAGCTCATTATACCTTCTTCAAGTGTTGTTGCTGCTGCAGTAGGACCTCTCACAGAACCTCAGTTAGTTATCTGATAGAGACAATCTGGGCCTATTCTTCTATTAATCGGTGGCTGCTTTTTGCTGCTTTGGTAGCCCAAAGAAGCCCTATTTCAGGTGGCATTCTGTTTTTTGGGTTTTTTTTTTTGAGGACAATATAAGAGATAAACCCTTTGATTTACAAAGATTTTGCAGTCAAACAGAAGAAAGCTCCGCTGGAAACTTAACCAGGGACTTTGAGGAGAAGGTGGTGGAACAGTGACTGGGGCTCTTCCATAGTTCAAAACACTCTGCGCTGTTGTTTGCAAAGACCTAAGAACCTCAGTTCCCCCTACTCTACCCTGGTCTGGTAACATTAGCAAGCAGGAGGGCACACCAGCTAAAGTCAGTTCTGAAGACACCAGCCTACTACACGTCAGAAGGCTTTTCTTCAGGACTATGTGTGAGGCGGTTTGCAATCTGATTCTAATTTTTTTTTTTCCCTTTTAAAGAGAAACAGATGTCTGTGATTCATATTAGTGATTGACAGTATCCCCTGGCATATAGTCAAACCAGTAGAAAGACATACTTGATTTAGAATATGTGTATACATATGTAGTCATATTTACATTTTTGCTAGGTAATCTTTCTCCATCTTCCCTTTGTATTGGCTTTTCATTTTGCCTCCCCTGCTCAAGGCATGCATGCTCTTGATGTAATGGTGCTCTTCTGATACATTAGCTGCAAAATGAGGACTTTTGACAATTGGAGGTTTAAACATTTCAAGGTCATTTTCTAACTTGCCCTCTTTGTAACCTAATAACTTATTGAAAATGAATAGGATTTAGGACTTTAGATTTTTTATTCTTATTTTGGAATGGGCACATAAACTTCACAGTGCCATAAACGAGAAGAACTCTTGGGCCAGCCCCGATCCTAATGAGAAACTCATGTGTTACTGCAATGATAGTCAAGGAGATGTAGCTGGAGGTGAAAGTCTCTGAGCAGATTTCTATCTTAACCTTTCCACACTTCATTCATTTGGATTTGTGAAGTATGCAAAATCTTTCAGCTAGGCCAGCTCTTCAATGCTGTCCCACTGCTGTGAGTATGGATTTAATCTTTACAGATCTCCTGCACTGTTTCAGACTCTTCCATATTTCAGAGGTACAAGTTTCAGCTTTGGGAACAAAAGCTAATATTCATGCAACTGCACTGCAAAAAGAACCAAACCAACAAACACATTATAAGACAGACATAATGAATTATTGCTATTAGAAGCAAACTTTCAACTGTATTTTACAAACGACAACATTACTTGCCACGTAAAAGCAGCACAGACCACTGGGCAATTGGTAGCGCGCAGTGCAAATTATGATGCTGCCAATCACAAACAAAAATTTGTTGTTTGATATTACTCAAGGTACCAGTTCCTCACTGTTGCCTTTGCTCAGGTGTTTTTTTTTTATCGACGGCATATTTTCTCACCCAATAACTTACTTAATAGGGTATTTTTACTGTTACCACTAGAGGTCTATTCACTACTATAAATATAGAAGAAAGAGTCAAGTGATGCAGTTTGTTCTCTAGATTTTATTTTTTTTTAATTTCTGCTCAGTGTTACTACTGAAGCAATCATCTAAACCAATATGGCTGCAGACTCTTTATAGTAATAGACATCTACTATTAGTTCAGAAAGTGCCACTATTAAAAAAATAAATTTCTCATTGATACTTCTCAAATTTTTTTTTCTTTTCTTTTCTTTTTTCTTTTTTTCTTTTCCAGACAGAGAAGTTATTTGCTGTTCCCATATTTGTGTGGTCCATGAATTACACCTAATAGGTGTACACTCCCTTGTAATAAACCAAAGAAAAGGCAAATGTTCCCATCTTCCCTAGATTTGCTCCCAGAGAGATACACTCAGTTATCACAGAATTCAGCAAGATTTGTTTCAGTGTCAGTAAGAGCACAGTCTGTCCTTTTGTTCCCCCAGCTTTCCTGCTCTCTCTCCTTCCATCTCTCTTTGTCAGACTCGGTGTTAGCACTGCCTTCTCACTATATGTATCCTTTCATCCCTCACTCAGCACAGCCTCCTGCTTCAGTGCTACATCCCAGGGTTTCTATGAGGCTTCTAACTCTTTCACTCATTTGGCTGACATTAAATACAGATTTTCTTGCTGATTATCTGAAACATGCCTCTGCTCAGTTCTGAAGGGAGGAAAAAATATTACTCTGTAAAGGCAGGATTTGCTCAGCCCTGACTTCATTTTGTTCCCATTGTTAATCAGGAGTAAAATTCTGCTGACTTCAGTGAGACCGAAGTCAAACTGAAACTCATGGCATTTGAAAAAGCTACTGTTTGCATCCTTTGGATGCACTTTCCTAAAGGACCAAAATTAGAAAGCACTTACTGAACTCCACCACTTTTTTTCTCTGGTTAATTTAAAAGCTCATCCTTTCCTCTTCAATCTGTGTAGATAATCTTAGTGCAAGACAGGATTATGTCCCACCCCAGGGAAAATAGTAGGAGGAATTGTGGTATGGGAGAGACACCTTCCTGAAGCATTTTTCCTTGCCTTTCTCTGAAATCAAGAAGTGTTGAAAGTACAGTGCTGGGTCTCATATTTGACCCCCAAGCCATCATCCAGCATACTTTGGCACCCCATGCTGTCCTCCCTGTGTCTCAGCTTTATCTGCCAATCCACCATGACCAGCAGAGTTATTTAACAATTAACATTACATAACATTACATTTAATTCACTTGCCATTCTCCCAAAAATGAAATCACCTTACAGTACATATCAGACTTCCCCATCCTCTGGTGACAACTGAAAATCTTTGCCTTCTGGCCAGTTTGCAATCACTTCCAACTTTCCTGGGCATCTAGGGCTCCCTGTTTGAGCCTGTTGTGTTATCAGTGGAACCCACTTATTCCATGTGGCACTAGTTGCACAGTGTGTAGAGGAAACACTAAATATTCAGACCAGCATGAGTAGTCAGGGTGCCAGAAGCAGCTGTGTTTCAGTACCAAGCACTCAAACTCCTTGATATGCTGCCAAAATCTCTTTTACAGTTGTAGTGCAGCTGGCCTGGGATCCTTTATATCCCTGACTCCAGCATTCTAGAGATCACCCTCAGGTCTCCTGAGGTGCTCTCTGCCAGAGGCTCCAGGTAGAACCCCAGCTGTGGTGCAGAGTACATTTTTAACATCTTGTCCTGCTCAGACTGGCCCAAGGGCTACAGCATCCACAGTCTCCTGTTTAATTTGTTCAAAGGTTTGTTGCTGATCAGGGTCCCATTGAAAATTGTTCTCCTTCCAGATCTCTTGACGCTGAAGGCTCACAATTGGGCTCTAGTCTGGGATATGAATCCTCCAGAAACCCACAGTGCTCAGCGAATCCTCGTTTCCTTTTTAAACGTGAGAGAAAACATAGCTGCAACCTTGTTAGTTACATTCACTGGGATTAGGCTACACCCATCTTGGCATTTTATTCCTAGAAACAGGATCTTCCTGGACTTGACTTTGTTGGATGGCAAAACCATCCCTCAGAAGGGTTTAAACTACTTTCCTTACTTATTAAAAACCTTTGTTTTCTATGTTGTCCCATACAATGATGTCATCAATATATTCCAGACTGTACTGAATTCCATGCTGCTCCATTGCACTCTGTATCATCCATGGCAGAGGGTGGGGCTGTTTCCACTGCCTGAAGAAGCTGACCCAGGTGTACTGGACACTTCACCACTTGAAAACAAACTATGGCCTGCACTTTGTTGCCATAAGAATAGACAATGATTTAGTGATGTCACTTGTGGTGTACCACTTGGCTGTCTTTTACTCCAGTTGGTATTGAAGCTCCATCACATGTGGCGTGGCAGGAGTCATCACTGGTGTAACTTTATTCAGGCTATGGTTGTCTACTGGCAGTCTCCGTTCTCACTGGACTTTGTCACTGGCTACATGGATCTGTTGAAGGGCAAGAAGGTTTTCCTGGTCACCCCTTGGCTCCTCAGCCAATTAATCAGTTTATGGATGGAAATCATGGAGTTTTGGTTGGTGCACTACTGTGGTTGAGGTTGGCATCTCCTGTTCTTTAGCACTTAGCAACCCCACCATGGAAGGATTCTCTGAGAGACTGGGCAAGATGGACAGCTGTTTATTGCCAAGCGTGTGAGCGGCTCTGGGCCAGTCAGTGTTTAGACCACTCCTTCCCAGTTAGACTCACTTCAGCTCCCAGTACACTTAGCTGTTGAGGCCCTCCAGTGACCTCACAGAAGGGTTTAAGCCCTCTATAGCTTGATGGCATTAGTGTGCACTGCACCAGTATCTACTAGAACTGTATCCTCCTGTGGATCTGAAGTGCCAAGCCTGGATCCGCATAGTCCAGTAAACCTGACTCCTTTTCTTCCACCTGGTTGGAGGCAGAGCCTCTCTAATCCTGATCAGAATTGCTCACTACTTGACAAAACTACTTGGAGGTTCCTTCAAGAGGATCAGAAGTTCAGCCCTTATTTAGCAAACTTCCAACTGGAAACTGGAATGTCATTTTTCCTGGAGAAATCTCCTTTTGTGATTGTTTCCCCTCATAGCTCATGTACTCGTGCAGCTAGGACTGAAGTGGGTTTTCCATCCCATTTTCCCAGGTCCTCTCTATGGTCACATTGGTAAAGCCACAGGGTGCCCCGTGCTGTGTACCTCTCAGATTCTCTCTACTTCTAATAGCTATGGCTTCATACAGGTTGAGAAGAGGACATGTCCTGGACAGAACTCCTGGAACAGTTCCCCAGCAGCTGCAATGCAAGACCAGACAGAGGAAGAGAGACTCCCCTCATATTGCCCAAGCTGGTCAGCGAAGTCATGCACCATTTGTGTCTGGCTGTCTTTCCAAAACACTGCTGCCAATGAGGTGGCATATGATGGTGGAATTCCTGCCACAAAGGGGGAGTGCATTGGAATTCATCTGGATCTGAGAGTGACTGCTTGGGGTAAATAACCTCCAGCACAGCTAACTCCCTCAAGTACTGGGATACCTCTCTTCATGTTGGTCCACTTGCCTAGGTGATGTGTAACATCTTCCTAGAAAGGGTACCTTTCCTTCACACCTAACAGAAGCCACCTCCAGAGGAGGAGGGCTTGTGGTGCTTTGCAATCATCTTGTCAATGCCCTTTCCCTACACAGAGATCACAGCTGCTTGGCTTCTCTGCCCTCTAAATCCAAACCACTGACGCCATTATGCCAGCATTGGAGCAGCCTAGTGATAATGTGCTTGTCTGGATAGCGGCCAAAAGTCTTTTAGCTTAGTCAGGGATAGGGATCAGTGGTTGCCTCTGGCTCTTCCTGCACCTCTTGGCCCTGGTTCATTATCATCCCTCGTGAGGTGAACAGATTTTCCTGTGTATTTCTTCTGTACAGAGGTGACTGACACTGGCACAGGCTGGTTCTCTGGTGCATTTGCAGCACCTGCTGCTGGGGTCTGAGTAGCTACAGCACCTGCTGGTCTGTCTGTAGGCCGAGAGGCTGTTTCTTCCCCTTGGTGGCACTGGAGAGTGTTGAACAGGACTTTGTATGCATGGACAAGGCTCCAGCACTTTGAAGAGACTTCCATCTCACATCAATTATCAGGCTGACAGCATAATTTCCCCAAATATTTTACTAGTTGATCATAATTCTGCTTTTCTTTATGGGCTAAATTCCAGAACACTGGAGATGACCACTGTCCTAGGCACTTGACCATACTCTCCCAAGCACCCTGCCACTCATAACTATCCAGCTTTGGGGCAGATTTCTGTGTGATATTCTTGGGAAAAAAATCATGTAACCCTGGACAATACCTGGGACACATTCAGGAGACACAGCAACAAGAGCATCCTCAGTTGAACATACTAAGGATACTCAACATTCTCAAAAGCTGAGAAAATGTCCTCCCCTCTCTCACTGATAAATGTGGTGAGACTTCCAATGAATGAAAGCACCACATCCAAATACCATCTTAACCCCCACAACCACTGCTATAATCATATTCCATGTCGACAATATCCAACTATGTCACAGACCTTATCCATTTCCCTGAGATGAAGAACATCACTGCAGGGAATACACAGAGGACATAAGGATTTATATAATATCACCATCCAAACAGATGGACCCACATTGTGAGTACGAACTATTTAATATAAAAACTGTAGATAACAAATTTGTTTTAACAGTCTTTGGTCAGTGTTCTTTGTTATCTCAACCATTTGAGCCCCACATTGGTTGCCAAAAAGGACCGTCATGGTTTCAGGTCCAGCCGCAGCAGCTCATGCAGCTGCTCACACAGCTGCCTCTGCCCATTCCCCAGCAGGTTGTGAAAGGGAAATTGGTAGCAAAATGCAAAACCCATTGGCTTGAGGTAAGGAGAGTTTAACATACAAAGAACAATACAAAGAATAAAGAAACAACAGCAATAACAGCACTTCTCATGAAGTAAAATACAAAGAACATTAAATAGAATGTGAATGGCTCAGCTGACACTGCCTAAGCTTGCTGCGTACCGAGACAAACTGTTTCACCAAAACCTCACTGCCCTGCCTGTGCCAGTTCTCGCCTCATTCAGCCAACTATGCTAGGTGTAGCTCCTCCCAACTTCTTGTGAAG
>WBNM01005702.1:0-54377 GCA_013399055.1 Ramphastos sulfuratus
TAATTGTAATAACCCTACCTCTTTGCATGAATATGTATGCTCTTGTAGCATAATACATGGCATAGGGTGTGCAGGTTTGGAGCATACTCCCCTGCACCCAACACTGTAGTAAACATATCTACTTCATAACTCTCTACAAGTTTTGGGGTTCATTCTGCAGGTCATTTGTGTACTTGATTTTAGAGATGTCTTGTTCGAAAGATTAATTATATTGATTTCAGAACAAAAAAATACAAAAAGCAAAGTCACAGAGGTTTTTTTTTTTTTTTTAAACAAATGGACAGGTTAGTTAACATTAATAGAAAGTATGTCAGAGACTGAAGACTATCCCAGAATTTTAGAATTAATCATTTTAGCATAACTACATAGAAAAAACAGGGCATTTCAGTTGTGAGCTACAAAATCATTACTCTCTCTCTCTCTCTCTCTATATATATATAGACACCATTAATACTTGCAAGGTTTTTCACCGAAGTGCATGGGGTTGAGAGTAAACTGGTTAGATTTACCCAGGCCCTGTTTTGCTGTTAAAAACAAACAATTTAAAGACTTGATTTGAGAGATGATATTGTATGCCATAACAGTTGAATCAATTTTGAGAAATGAGGAAAGTGGTAATTATTCCTATTATGTCAAAACTGGTGCTGAAAAATTGGCAACTTCCTCAAACCAGTTTGTTCCAGAAAAAGCTGCTCCTATCTAGTTCTGACAGCCTGCTGCTGCTAGTGGAGGGGAAATAGGTTAAACCACCAAGCAAGCACATCTCAAGGGGAAACTGGCACTTACAGCCAAAATAAACACATTCAAAGCAACTCTGAATCTAGTGGATAAGTTTATTAAAACTTGAATGCTTGATTTACCACCCTTTAAAACATAAATAGATGATAACCAGACAAAGACTACTAGCTGTAATCCCCCCTCTGGAGGAGTGTTACAGGCCAGTTTTTATGCTGCACTGCATTGAGTTTCTTGGAAAGCACTGCAGAGCTGAATTAAAATATTTCAGCTGCTCAGTGAAATGGTTCATTGTTTTTGCTATACGTGCCCAACCTTCAAGCACTTCAAATATTGTGTATTAGACTTCATAAACTAAATTTTCCAGCCGGTTCTGAAGGGAGAATTTATGTTGACATCTAAGGCAGTCCAATGTATTTTATTCAACAACACAATTCTGGAAATACTGCTATTGTAGGATGGACAATATTAAATTACAAGATGATGAATAATTTTTAAAAAGCCTGTCTTATGACAAACATGCTTAAATGTCAATGCAGAAGCTGCCAATAGTTACACCAATTATCACTACCAACTATGATGAGCATTTCTTTCATCACAATTAAAATACATTCTTTCAAGTCCTGAAATCGTCAAGTATTTTCAGCTTATATGTAGTGAATTCAAGCGTACAAGACGCAATGATTTTTAAGATTCACAGATGTTCCTGCTTCTTTCTCTTCAACATGCAATATTATTTTGCAAGTTGCAAACATTTTGGAAGTGGGTTTCACGCTGCCTAGAGCCACATATTTTACTGAAACATCATTTTGCAGAATCTCTAGGGTCTTGCCAACAGTACTCAAGTCCATTCTATTCACATGCTTCTGGAAGAGGGGAATCAATACCTTTCTCCATGAACAGCAGCAGCATGTTAGCATGTTATTACTACTTTAAAAAAGATCACTGGGATTAAAAAGTGTTTGTTGTCAGAATTTCAGGTAAGGAGATAGACTCTGCCTTTAAGAGTTGTGAACACAGCACAGCTAGTAGTAATTTCATTGCAGCTAGGAATTTCTGGTCTTCATCTTTCAGAGTCCTCACCTACTACCACCTGACAGTTGAGTAGTTGCAGTACAATACATCTATTACCCACTTTTTTATTAACTATAATTTCTGGTAAGTAAATTATCATTTGGGCAGTTGAGGCCAGAAGCCAAAGAATCAAACCTTTCTGGAAGACACTGAAGGAGTTGTTGCTTTGTAATCCTTTGTTGAAAAGATTATAAATATACTCCAAGGTTATACTCTTCATTGCTTTATCCGCATCTTCTGTGTGGCCCCACACAGTGTTCCCATCAACACTGAGCAGATGTGAAGGTTAAAAAAAAAAGCCTCAAAAAGAGAACTTCTAAGAATCTGGACCACACTGAGGGAATCAAGTTAGAAACAGCAATGGGAACAAGAGTATGTAATGGTCTTTAGTAAAAGTCTTTCTGGAGAAATTTCATCCCAAAATAGGCATGCTAATAAAATACAAAGTCTTTGGCTAGCTCATGTGTTACTCCCTGTCTTCTTCATGTACTCAGAGGCACACCTGCAATCTGTTCTTTCAGAAATCTTCTCCCATTCTCAGTATAACCATCCCTCAACGGTTGGAAACTATTTATCAGGACTTGGGAAGCTAGCCTCTTGGCTCTCATTTTCCAAACCACTAGCCTGAGGAGAGCAATTCAGGTGCCTAAACAGATACACCTAATTTGAGCAGGATACACTGCTTGGCTTCTAGCTACTGTCCCAGAAGGTAGTAAGTTCCCTGTGGACTGTGTCCAGACCTTTTGTGAAGACATCCCAGAAATTCAGAAATGGCAGAAGATATTCAAGTTTGAACAGCTAAATCTCAACTTACCATCTATTTTATTCTACATACCTTTGCTACTGCAATTTCAAATTCCTGGTAGAAAACACGGCTACAGCACACAGATCATCTCTTATGTACTACCCAAACAAATTGCAGTCTGAAGCTCCAAAGGAAAACTTGATTAAAATCACTCAAGTGTCAATATTCAGAGCCACCAACTTTAAGTGCATTGTTTGCACTTGCTGCATACATCTACATTCTGCTATACAGATACCCATTTGAAAGGTGTCCTTGTGGATGGACTCAGATACCCCTATTATGTTTCTTTCAAATGATCACAAAATATAGATAAAAGTTTCTTTCTGTTACATCACTGTAAAGAGTTTTACAGCTTTAACTGTAAACTGTCTATGCAGGGAATAGATGTGCAAATGTAAATAGAAATAACATGCTAATCTAGAACAATAGATTCTGCCTTTGTTTGGGTCACTTTGTTTGGTAAGGAGGTGGAAAGAAAAAGAATGGCAGGCTGATATTTTTAAAAATAATGGATTTTTCTGCGAATTAGTATCTCCTCAATATATTCTTCAATGACAATCCAGTAATAGCACCTTCATAAAACAAGTACAATGCCCAGGACCACCAGTAACGAGGAAGAAGAATTTCATGTGTAGTAAATTCTGAGTATTTATCAAGGTACACTTTTAGTATGTGCTGAAATTGTCTGTTATATAAAAAAAAACATTTTCATCGTTACTCTGGTAGTACTTGGAGGATTTCTACATTGGTTTGTTGGGCTTTTTTAAAGCTTGCTTGTTGGGGAATGGTTGGTTGAACAAGGGCATCCCCACTGTATGCAGTTAGTGGGCCATCAGAATAGTGCCTGTCCTAAGGAGGTCTAGCACAAGTAGGCCTCAGTAGGCTCTTGACATGACTATGATTCAGTGGAAAATGTTGGAAAGTCCCTACAGACAGTAAAAAACTTGGAATGTGGATAAAATTGGTTAGAACCGGGAGAAGAGGAGACAAGAACAAAGACAAGAAACTGCAAGTAGGAGTGACATACAGATGTGTCCTTGAGAGCTATAACCTGTCAGCATGCTATCTGCAGAATACATTATCAAGAAGTGTATATAACGGCACACGCTTCGCAATAAAGTTGTCACCGCTTTATGATTCATAATGGATCTCTGGTGTCCGCGTATTCCTTCTCGTCACTTGCTGTTGGCCAAGACAATACAAGGCATACAACATTTCATGAAAACTCACTCTAGTAAAGAAGTAAGAAATAAAAATATTTATTTCCTGCAGCTTCTATCATATAGGTCTAAGTGCACTGCAAGACATTATTTTAATAAAGATTCACAGAATTTATTTGAGCAAACAACCCTGAGATTCTCAAATCCAGTCTGACCAGTTGCTATACTCAAAATCTGTTTAATACTAAAGCTTGTCACATGCAGAATTTCTGCATTTATTAAAAATTCTTAGTGGCAGCACAGAGACAGTATGGATTTATTACACCTAAGTGACTCCATGAAGTTCAACTTCATATTTGCAAGACGACAAAGTTTCTTTGCGAAGTGGTCAAATGTTAATACCTTCAGTGGGATTCATCGTTGTGTCGATTTACATGAAATTCCCTTCACACTTAACCAACAACTTGAGGGGTGGACTGCTCACTGGATAAGGAAGTGGATGGATGGCTGCACTCAAGAGAATTGCTGTCAACGGCTCAATGTCCAAAAGGCGTGGCAGTGACAAGTGGTGTCCCTTGTGGGTCAGTACTGGGACCAGTGCTGTCCGGCATCTTCATCAGCAATTATGGACAGTGGAATTGAGTGCACTCTCAGCAAGTCTGTGGGTGACTCCAAGCTGTGTGGTGCAGTTGACATGCTGCAGGGAAGGGATGCCATCCAGAGAGACATGGACAGGCTTGAGAGGTTGGTCCAAGCCAGTATCATGAAATTCAACAACGCCAAGTGCAAGGTCCTACATCTGGATTGGGGAAATCCCAAGCACAAATACAGGCTGGGTGAGGAATGGCTTGAGAGCAGTCTTGAGGCGGCAGACTTACAGGTGTCACTTGACAAAAGCTCATCTGGAGCCAGCAGTATGCACTTGCAGCCCAGATGGTCAATTGTATCCTGGGATGCATCAAAAGAAGTGTGGCCAGCAAGACAAGGAAGGTGATTCTTCCTCTCTACTCTCGTGAGACCTCACCTGGAATGCCGCGTCCAGTTCTGGTGCCTCTGGTAGGACACAGAACTGTTGGATGGCTGTGAAGACGATCAGAGGGCTGGAGCAGCTGACCTGTGAGGACAGGCTCTGAGACTTGGGGCTGTTCAGACTGGAGAAGAGAAGGCTGTAGGGAGACCTTATAGCAGTCAGCACCTTTCAGCACCTGAAAGTGGCCTAGAAGAAAGCCAGGAAGCAACCTTTCACAAGTGTGGTGGGTTGAGATTACCCCCAAATAAATTTACCAAATTAGCTCAGATGGCTTAGAAGCAAAGGAAGCTACATATTTACAGCAAGTTGAAATTTACAAGCATATACTACAATGCATATGTACAAAAATATATTTACAAGTATTTACAATTTAAGAATAAACACAAGGATCCTCACATGGATCCCCCTGAACTGTTCCTCAACAACCCCCCACCCAGATGACAACCTTCTGCTCCTCCCCCCAGTGAGAAAACCAAAAAGGCCACAGCTGTTATTATTCAGCCAAGGTTAGTGCAGAAATTAGCCAGTGAGGAGGAGTTAAGGAGCAAGTGATGCAGGAGGCAGAAAGGCCAAGAAGGAAAATTATTTACACATTAGATTATATACTAGTCCAGCAAATTAATGAAATATTGATTTACCTTATTGTTGTTCTTCTGCATCCAATACAATTCTTTATTTAAAATTTCAAATGAAACTAGAGTGCTAACTCTGTAACTGCCACAACAAGGACTCATCATAGGATGAGAGGGGATGGATTACAGCTTGAGGAGGGCAGATTTAGACTAGATATTAGAAGGAACTTCTTTACAGTGACAGCATGGTGAGATACTGGAACAGGTTGTCCAGGAAGGTCATGGATGCCCCCTTCCTGGAGCTGTTCAAGGCCAGGTTGGATGAGGCCTTGAGCTATATGCTCTCACGGAAGGCAACTCTGCCCATGGCAGGGGGGGTTTGGATCTTTAAGGTCCCTTCCAACCCAAATCATTCAATGAATTACTAAACATCTGGGTTATGTAATGAGCTGTCTCGTCCTAAAGAAGTTGCCTACACTTGGTCAGATTGATCATACCTTTAAAACATCCATTTTTTCCCAGTAGCTACCCTAAACACTCTTATCCACTTCTGGGCATCCAGTTCAATTGGAAGAATCTCTCCAATATTCTAAAATCAGTAATTGGAGGAGATAATATCTTCCAAGTTATCTACAAGTTAAAAGCCTTGCAGTTTTGGGTGTAGATGTACAGGAACAAAAAGCCAATTCACTTTATATTCCTCTGTCCTATGCCCAGTATCCCACAGCACTGTTGTGTAGGGGTTCAAAAATCCAAGTGACCAGCTTTTGCCAGTTACCATGTAATTATGACCATAAAGCTGGAGCAGCATATACAATGTTAGACCTCCACAGACTATACTATCTCCAAGAAACAGTATTAAGAAGCAGCATTGTTCCTTACACTCTGACACTGCATTAATATTAAAAATACTAAATGTAACTAATAAAATGTATTCCTTCTGGGTTGAATAAATGCACTGATGGATCACATAAGAATTTCAAATTGCTGCCCTAATAGGTCTCAAAAAGCAACAGGTTACCAAGGCAGCAGTGATACACTACTTGTGTTCCCATTGATATCTCCTGCTATTCTCTATTGCTGTAACATGTAATAGATAACTGAACCATGAGCTCAATCCTGTCAGCTGATGTGAACATCCACATTCACTTCTTATGGTCTCCCCCACATTTTCCTAAAACAGAGAAGAGATTCTTCAAAGGTGCTTTCCCAGCATGACACTCTGATCTAAGAATGAAGCTCAGGGTAATGGCTGTCCTACCAAAACTGGTCTTCATAAGTGTCAAGTAACTGTCCTTTAGATTCACTTGACCGATATCCATCTTCTTCCACTATACCTCCTGAAAGGATAGATCATATACTACTTTTGGTAATAAAGTTATGGAATTATTACAGTTTGCCTCCAATACCAGTTTGGGAATGAACTAGGAATATATTTCTATTCCTGTTTTATGTTTAAGGAATACTCACAAGGGTTCAGCCATGGCACTGTGGTTCTTAACCTACCCTGGCTGGCATAATGACAAATAAAGGAAGAACAAACTACAACTTTAAGACAGAAAAGCAGGTATTCTGGCAAAGGCTTGAAGTCAGACATCCTGCAGCTCAAAGCACCTACAGTATATTCTCAATAATTTTAATCAGTCAGAAGGTAGCCAAAGAAAACCTTATTAAATCTGATCTCATTCCAATGGAACTGGGAACAGGGAAAAGAAAAAAAAACAAAAACAAAAAAACCCCAACAAATACACCACAGTGAATGCAACCAGATTGGAAGATAGTACAATAATACTGTTGCTAAATGGACTTCGAAAGGATGCAAGATTAGCATTTAGCTTCTTAAAGAATCCAGACTACATTCAGCTCTTGCACAAAGGATGAAATGGAGGGAACAGGACTGCCGGTTTGATCAATTTTGGATTCCCATATACAAAGTAGTTTCTAGCATGATTCTTTTGAACAAATCTTTGGCACCACAACGTTTAAATAGCAACAGTGTTAATCTAGAAGATATATGAGCTACCAAAGCTGTGGCTCTCTTTCTAAATTTTATCTAGTCACAGTTATAAGGCCACTTCTGAGACAAAAAGAGCAATGGAATACTATCTCCAGTTTGGAAATGAATCTACTGAGCTGGGCAAGATACACAGAGTTTTACTGATGGCACCGCTCCCAAGAGCCTGTACAACAAATACTTCTTAACAATTCTAGAGTCATTCTTGCAGGTCCATTCTTTTAACAAAGAGTTAAGACAAATATAAAATAAGACACCATTACTGAGGAGGTTTTTTGTTTGATCTTCACTGCTAGATGGAGGAAGACCACAGGCTCTCAAAATATGCTCCATCCCAGGCTCTTCTGAATGCTCTTCCATAACACTGGACTCTGCATTTGCTACAAAGCAGGAAATAACTGTTCTGTTTTACAATTTGCAGTGTAGTATTGGAAAAAAGAGCTGCTAGCATATCTGGACTTATATTCAGGTAGACCACGGGAAGCAAATTACATTTCTTACATAAAGAAGGGGCTGAGGTAAAGCAGACCTTCTCAAAGGAACTTGGGTTCCTTTAGCATTTCATTAAAACAAACAATTGAAGTAATTGATATTTTGGGGGTTTCAAACATATGCTAGCCAGTGAGTTATGTCCTCATAGTCCCCCTCCTCACTACTAGCAATGCGAAAAGAAATACAGTAGTATTGATGGCCAAGCAGTCTGTAGTTGGCAAGACCAACCTTTCATAGTCTAAAGCAACTGAGAACAACAGCTGCTAATGTGTGATGAAAGACCCCTAAACAAGATAAAAGCGACTAAGGAACAGAACCCAGAGCTGAAAATCAACTGGTTAAGGAAGCAACAGGCAAAAATGAAAACTGGAAACATTAAAAAAAGTTAAAGATAAGTCTAACACTGAAGTATGTTACCTCCAGAATCTCAAAGTCCTCCTAACAGGCATTACACAGCTCTATACTCATTCAAGCACGCTTGTCTACTAAATGGACTGGTCTTTATCTCACCTTCTGACTGATCTGTTGCCTACTACCTTGATTTCTCTCTTTGGGGCTGGGCAGTGCTATGAATTTCAGCTTTGACTTGAAAACTGATGAAACAGTTACGAGTCAAAGAAGTTTTCGAAGAGGCAAAGATGATTCAAAACTACTTTTAGTTTTCTCTAAACCAACTATAAAGGCATGTAATTTACATTCCTACACTACTCCAGCAAGTAGTTTACTTAAAAGCAGAGTCTAGTTTGAAAAAAAAAAAAAAAAAGTTTCAATTCATGCCTTGCTGGTCAGGCCAATCTTGCATACTGCTCATTTCTAGCAACAGACCTGTTGGTGCTGTGCTGTTCTATCAAGGCACTGTACCTTGCATTTAAAATTAGAACCTTGCTCCCACTTATTCTCCAGCCTCAGCAGATGACTGCAGCTCTCTACCTCTCCTCCTTCCCACCTACTCATTCCTTGCACAGCAGCCAGAATTCCTTCCCCTAACCAGCATAAGCTTTAACATCCTGGTGTAGTATGTTCAGCAGCAAAGCTTAACACCAACTTCTGTTAGGCTGGCTTCTAGCATTAGCTCAAAAAACTTCAGCTCTGCACATCCTTATCTACATTGTGACTCCACAGCAGATGCCTAGAAATGAACGAAGCCGATTAAGGGAATGTTTAAGGTTGTCACATGCTTTCTAAACTCAAGCAAACATCCTAGAAAATATATGGGGTCTTTCCAAGTCAATATTTACAAAAAGCAGTGGTTTCTTTACTGTGTACAGTACAGGCAGATATGTAAACTCACTGTGAAAATATACGGTCACTTTTCAAACTAAGCAGTAATTTTAGTTCAAAGGGTATTTCAGCTACAGTCTTGTTTTATTGAAACTGCACTGTGTTCACTAAAGGGACCAAGGTAGAAATGGGAAGTCACCATTTTAAAAGAAATGTTGCCTGTGGCAACTGGTCTATTAATCAGAAGCAGGAATCCTTGTCCAGTGAGAAAGTAAATGGTTCAGTTCTCTTGTCCATGTACTCTCACCTATGAAGCGTTTAGCACTGGAGCTGCAGATTTCTGTTTTGAAATAAGGCCCCTAAGTGCATTTCAAGCAGCTGAGCCTTGCTTGCTGTCTTCATTTTTTCCCCAGCCTGCTGACAAACTTTAAAAATAATTAGAAAGCTTACAAGAGAGCACTGATGTTAAGCAAGTTAGTAATGTACACAAGGCAATACACAACTTTATCCCACATAAAAGCTTCAAATAAGCCTTTACTTCATGAGCTGTAGACAGTATCAAGTAATTAGAAACATTCTTTTGCTCAATCTTTGGTTTCATACCTGACTTCACAAGACTATTAGTTGTTAGGAATAGTGTAATTTTCTTAGTTACCTTTTACTTATACAACTGTTTTGTGTTTACTTTGATGGTAAACATTTGTTTTTATACACTCTCTCTGGATATTTAGTCAATTCAACTGTGACACTGATGTCTTCAATATGTTTGAGCTGCAAGTTCATAAACAGTAAATTATTCCACAGCTATTGCTAATGTAAATTTTACTAGCATCACTGTAATTTCTCTATGAAAAATTTTCAGTGGCCTTTAAGTTAGTCAGAGGAAAAAAAAAAGAATGCATTGTTAAATTGCTTCAGCAGATAAAAGTTAAATAAGAGATAGTAAGCACAGTAGATTTTACTGCTGTTCACAAATCACCTGGATGATAAGCACAGGTCCAAAATGCATGCTGCTGGGCCATATTCACCTGAAGAAGCCTGCCTGACCAACATATTGCTGTTAAAAATCAGTGACACTACTGTATTTCAGCTTACTGTAAAAAACATTTAAAAGATAATTTTTAAAAAGTCTACATTTCCAATTTCAGAAATAACTGATAAACAATCAGTTACACTGAAACAGACACTAAAATTTCACTTCAGATTACTCTAATTCTTCCCCTGTCCCATTTTTAAATTAGGTGTAATGAAGAAAAAACCAGCTCCCCAGGTTTACAGATACTGGGAAATTCCACCCACAGCATCCTAATATAAGCTCACACAACCCTGGCATAAAGCTTTTCCTGTCTAGAAAACCAGCCTCTTTCACAAGGCTATGTTCAGAATCAAGAATGTCAACAAAATTCCTTTCTTAAATGCAACAAACTGGGTAAAGTTGAGTGAAAATAGCCACTTAGTAGTACCCGTGTAAGCCAGCAGGCCAACCTGAAAGCCTGCTGGGTGGCTGACTAGCTCTTCAGTACATTTATAAGCTTGCCCACAAAGCACACCTCTTCCTCAATTTGCCACTTAATGAACATATGCACCATTATTCTCCCTTACTCTTCAGACAAGTAATTTTTTCTGAGATATTTCTATCATATCTATTGAAACAACCAAATATACTTCCAGCTATACATCTAAGAATCTTCAATGCATTAGTGTTTATTTTATCTCTCATTACCTTCCAATCTAGGATTCTTTTTCATTGTTAAAAGGATTAACTGGTTACCCAAGACATTATAAGCGGATACTGTATCCGAACAGAGATAGGCTGGCATCTGAGGATGTAAATCACTGAAGTAATGGTTTGAATTTCACACAAACTATTCAACTATTTTGACAGCTTCTACAGTCTAACTTTTACAGTGCTCTCAATTCAAACTAAACTGCATCACTACAGTTGTTTTAACACTCATCTGATTGCTTCAACTTCTCAAGTCTCTCACTTTCTATACACTAGCTGTAGACATACATAAGCTAATACATAAGCTAACAGACATATAGAATCATAGAATGGTAAGGTTGGAAGTGACCTCAAAGATCATCCAGTTCCAATCCCCTGTGCTTATATTAATAATATACTGGAGCAAGGCTTCTTTCACCATCCTGTATTTGTTGCCCGTATTAAAGGATGCAAAAGTACATCCACATATTTTTGTGGAATTCTGGTAGAAAAGAATGCAAGCAATTTTGGCAAAAATATCCTCTACTTTACTACACTTGTACAATTAGCATCATATCCCATCACTTACAGCTTGAGAGCATACCTTCTTCTAAAAGAAAGGCATTCTAATTAAAAATACATACATACATACATATATATATATATATATCTTTTCCAGGTGGTTTACTGATTAGTATTTTAAGGCTTTACTTGTTTCATTATTTCAGACAGAAGGACTGTCCATGACAGACTATCAAAAACTTAATTTATATTTCACCTGTAACAATGCTAAATGCTTATCATGTATGCTACCTCTGAGGCTCTGGGAGTTTTTAATTCAAAGCAAGTACAAATCACAAACAGTACAAAAACCAAGCATAGCTTTCCTATATATATTCTTATAATATATATTATTTTCAAATCGTTTGAAATCTTCTTAAGTTTCTGGTTAAAGAATTCAGTTCCTGATGGCACCAGAGCAGAAATAAGACTTGGGAAAAGAGATATAGATATAACTATATATGTGCAAGTAGACTCTCTGTCATGGTGAGGATTGAGATAATTCACTTCAAGCAACCATTAGTATCAAAGATTTAATTTAAATAATCTCATGTAGCAGGCATATTTAAACAACATAAAATCTTAAGTCTTCTTGGACTACCCACACCTGAAAGAAAAACAGATCTTCACCATAAGAAAGCTCAAATGAAGCTATTACATCCTTCAAACTAATTAATAAGGATCCTAACTATTCTCTAACTAAAAGGAAAGTGATGTGTTACATACAGGGAAATAAGATAATGTGAATTTATTCTAAAAGCTGTATTTTCAAGGTAAAATGAAGTGATGACACTGGGAAGCCCAGATACTAACATCAGATGAGAGTCTGAAAGAGTTTAAAAGCAATCTGGATAAGGACTGACTGGGGTACATAAAACAGCAGATGCCACCCACATACAATGGGGCAGTGTCAAGGGTTAGGTCATCATTCTGTACCTTACAGACCTTCACATGTTACTGGTAACCAAATATTTCTGTGCATTAATAAGCTGAAATAGGAAACAAACATCACTGAAATCCTTGTTTAGTAACTCTGAAGTATTTATTCCTTAACAACAAACACTGACCATATTTGAGTTAGCCTGAACACTCCCCAGGAATTTAAATCCTGGGAGTGTACAAATATTACATGCTAATAATAGCTTCATACAGAGATTTGTTTGCCAGAAGAGATAAAACAAAGAAAAAAACCTCCCTCTCCTATTTTTTGTATTGACAGTAGTAATATTTCATCACTTTGATATGCATTTCCATTCACAAGTTTTTCCCCCACACTAGTTCATAATCTATTCCACGTATGGATTGATAGTAAAGAAGGAGGATATATACAACTTCAATAGTTCTGAAAAGGAAAATAATCTCAATCTGTAACTTTGCCATTTTCATGCATCCCTGCCACATTTAAAAATTCCACCAGAATACTATGATGTCCAGATGAACCCTGTATAGACTGCTACTCAAGTACGCATTAAAGCACCCCCCAGCAGTATTTGGACAGATTTCCAATACCAGCCTTGTTTGCATACAATCAAATACCAAAAAATTGTCATTTCAGAAAAAACAGAAAATATACATGAAGTTAGCCAAGGCAGTAGAAGTGTCTGTAGGCACTTCCCCACAAGTCTGCATCACACTTGCAAACCCATTCTTGCAGCATGCTCCACAGTTTCTAAAGTTCTGTGCTTGGCAAGCTGTCTTTCAGCAGTCTAACAACAAATATACATCAAAGAAGTTGCCATTGTACATTCGGAAAACAAGCAGAGAGTTCTCCAGTTTTAGCACCACAGAAATCTGACACACAGCTGGCTCTGCAACACCTTAAACTACAACAACAGTAGAGAACAGAAATTCCAGGTTTGCTTTTCCACAGAAATTAATTCAAAACTGAATGCACTTGGCAATATAGAGAACATTCACACCAACTAGCCTTGCCACAAGTCCACAGTTTTAGGTAGAATACCAATTAACCACCACCACAGGAAAGTCCCTTACATCTTGACATATGTCTTTGCCATTACCCATGCTGAACCACATATTCAAGGCAGAATCACTAGAATTCTTAATTCGCTCTAGATTCTTAGCAAAAAAAGAAAAATTTTGGCATTGCTTTATTAGTTGTAAGAACCTTTACATTAAGAAAGCCAACATTCTCTCAAGTAAACTTGTCTATATGTTTGTGCTGGTTTGAGGCTAATTGGAATATTTTAATGAAAAAAAATAATTATAGGCTGTGAAAAGAAAGCAATGGTGATGTCTACTTCACTCACAGGCTTGCTGAGATGTATAAAAACAAGATGTATAAAAACATAGATAACAGAGAGACTCGCTCTCTGGGAGCTGGTGTGTCCTCTGGCCTTCTGCTGCATAACCCAACTAATCATTCTGCTTCTACTCCCCCTTGCTGATCCTCCAAACTCACCTTGCATGTAAGGCAGACTCTGGGATAAGGTAGAGGGGTGGAAAGAAGGTGGAAGGGTAGTTTGGAGCCCCTCATGGGGACTCTGATTTCTGGGAGGGGTACTGTGTTTCTGTATTACTTTACCTTGTATATTTCTGTAAATATTCATGTATATTGTATATATATATATATATATATGCTTGTAAATTGTGCTAAGCTGCAAATATAACTTCATTCCTTAACTTCCAGCCGGCTGAGTCTTGTCTGGGTGATTTCACTGCGGGGCGGGGGGCGGGGAAGGTAACTCCCAAATCATCACAATTTCGAAAGCTAAAGGTACACTGTATCCTAGTAAAGCAAAGGACTATTTTTGCTTGCAAACAGTTTACTGAAGACAAAAAGCATATCCTGATTATACTCAAACCTCAGTTCTTCTTCAGCTACCTGTTTCACAACTAATTTGGATATTAGCATATGTGACAGAGCACTCCAAGCTCCCTTCCCCCTCACTTCATCTCTGGAGATTTGAATGGGGAAAGGAGGAGGCATGAAGCTGCTTTCCCCCACCTCCGCAGGCTTGAAGGGGAACAGCAAAAGGCATCCTTTTGCTAAGACCTGTACTCTTGTGAGAAAGCCCACGCTAGAATCTGCACTGGTGACTGGCTGGATTCTTTGCACCAACTATATATTGGCACAGGACACGTTTTCTAGGAAGATTTTAAATGAGAGTCACAAGAAAGCAGTTCCCACTTTCGCACCATTCTGTGCAGTTTGCTCCACAAGTCTGCAAGCCTGGCAAGTCCACGAGGTTCCATTTGAGAGAGTCATTGGAGGCATCCAGACCTGGCTTCTCCTCAGACCACTGTATCCTGGCTTCCTGCTGGAAAGACCTGACATCAGCGGTACAGCTTTTCCCTGTGCTGCTAAGGCAGGGCCACTCCACAAGAAGTGCCTTGTGGAAGCTGTTGTCTACAGACACTTTCAGACACTTCGGCAGGTTTTATTTGCACTGGACTTTGCTGCGGGGATGCACGATTGGATTGTGGTTTGCTTGCGGTTTCAGAGGCTGCCGCAGAAGAGATCCAGCAGGGACCATCTCTAAATTCCTACTCTGACCTCGTAAATAAATTAACCTTTCCCTAGGCTTCCTGCTCAGCTTGATTTATAACTGGGGTAAAGCCATCTTGTAGCTTAGCCTTCTCCATTTTCTGGCTTTTCTAAGTTACTAAAAGTGCCCATAAGCATCCTTGTGAAGATTCCTTAGTGAATTAGAACCTGTAAACAAAATTTATCTAGTTTTGTATATAGTTTGGGGGGTGGGCTTTCGGTAAAATAAAAATAACTGTATTTTTATAATTCCTGTCTCAGCCAATTAAACTGCCCCAACCAAATCAGCATAACAATCCGTCTCAAAGTTGGCTCAGAGAAGAACTTCTCAAATCACACCACATCCTTTGTTCGAGACAGGCTCCCTTCTAGCAATCCTTCTTCAGGTTTTTTTGTACATCATCTTACTCCTCAGCACATGTGTTTAGGTAGTCTGCTTATCTTTCAAATGCTTTTCATAGTTTGTAATTCTATTGTGTTCCTTACCTAGGACGTTCCTTCCAGCACAAATAGCTTCCTTGTTGTTTATTTTTTCAGTTTAGTCACAGTAATCTCATCATTTACATCACCAGAGGCATTTACTACTATCCATTTTTTCAAGATTACACTCTTCAGTTTATTTCTCCAGGTCACTCCTCAAACATTTTGCACAATATGACCAGAGGAGGAGACAGATGGGTACTTGTATCTATTTTCTCAGAATTTAAGAACTCCTCCAATTATAACATTTTCATTCAATATAATCAGCTTTAGATATTGACACTTTTTTTTTTTAATGCTAAATTAAGTTTATAACTTTAGCTGGAAAACAGAACATAGCTTATATATATTATCAATTGAGCCCTTAGCTAGCTAGCATACAGCCACTGCCATTTTAACTGGGCCAAAACCACAACAAGAAAAGATGTAAAGAACATGTGAAGGAGAGTGTGGTATCTGTAACAAGTTCTTCTTCCTACTGGACAATGAATGGTAGTCTGGAAGCATGAAAGTAACTTGAAAGAAAAGTCAGCAGGGTAAAAATAACATCACCAAAAAAAGGATGTCTGTAACTTCATATGAGGAAGAATAAACACTGTACTAATTCATATAGAAACAACTCACAGTCAAAAGGAGGGAACAGAGCTACAAGCTTACTGTTGCTACAACTCATGATTTCATCTATTATTTAACTTCTCAAGTAGATGTTTGAATAGCACTTATCTTTTAGTTATTATGACATCTCATATCTTAAGTCAACAGCAGACTCCTAGTTCTGCTATATTTAAATAGAACATCTGGGAATTGAGTTATGGTGTTCGTGACCCCAAAACTTGTAAAATTATTATTACATTGTCTCTCAGCCTATGTTGCAACCCCCTGAGCTAGCTGCATCTCTGCCCTCTTTCTCATTTCCAAGTATCTCATCCTCAAATAGCTCATCATACACAAAAGCCTGTGCTTTTTATGCTCCTCCCATGCAGAACTTTACAGATCTACTCATAGACATATAAGCAGTAGCATCTCCTGGATCGAACAAACTTAAATCTCCTGAACTGATGTCCTGGATCAACCTAACCAAACTGGCTTTTGGTTTCACATTTTTTTCCATTCTGGGACTTCTGACTAGGCAGTCTGACCACTACATAAATTACATGCTAAAATTAATACACTAGTACACTAACAGATATCCATGTAGGTGAAGAGGCTCACCATGTCCTGTTAATAACATACTTAGGACTTTCTCAGATATTCTGAAGCAAGGCTGTCACTCCCAACTATTCCAAACACTATTTTCTCTCAAGAGGGTGTTCCCTTTACAAATTGCTCTAAACATTTTATACATTCAAGTCACAAACTTTGTGATCAGAACTGCTAGCAGGATGGTAAATGTTTCCTAAATGCACTTAAAGGTCAACAGCTAATACTTAGCTTACAAATGGCAAATCTGAAGTTTTTACTTCTTTTCTAATATAGAGCTTTTCCACTTGAGCTTTCAGTACACATCCCAATAAGCACAACCTCCACTAATACCGACTTCCATTACACTTTCTTTTTTCTATTCAGGTTTTTCCAGGACCTTCAATTTTCTTTTAAATTGAAATTGCCTTTAACAAAATTAAGTGACTCCATTAATCAAAACACGGTTAGGAAAAAACATTAGAAAAGCACTTTCAGTTTGTAGGAGTTTATTGGACATCTATAGCAAAATGTATTTTTTAAACACACTGACCAATCAGTAGTACTCTGTCAGTACACGAGCTTACCAAAACTTCCTGGAAGCCCTTCAGCGCGACAATTAAACAAGTAATTCTACATCAAGCCATTACCACATCCACCCAGGCTGCCTATCACGTTACCACTCGTCCGCACTTGAGACCGCCCAGGCGCTCGATCGGACCCTCCCCTGCTGAACGCGGTGGAGAGGGGATGACACCTGCAGGGCTTCTCTCCAGGTAAGCTCCAAACTGCCCGCCTAGAAACGTCACTCATATAAGTCCGCTTTGCCGCTACCTTATTCTGCCTTCGTATCACCCCCTATTAAGGTTTCCCGCCGGCGAGAGGCAAAATCGAGCCCTAGCAGGGGCAAAGTCCCGCGTCCAGGGAGGTAATCTGCCCGGCCTACCCGCGGCTCCCGGGAAGAAGGGGCCGGCTGCCGCTGCTCCTCTCTACCCGCACAGAGGTGGCCTGGGAAAGTACAACTACTGCCTTCCTTTCCGAGGTGGGAAACTTAAAAAAATATTAAAAAAAAAAAACCAAAACCCAAACAAAACCAACCCAAAAAACAAAAACGCCACACCAAATAAAACCCCACAAACCAAAACACGATCCCCTCCGCCAGCCTTGGCGCCGCGAGTTAACAGAGTCCGCTCCGAGCCCGAGCCCGCCCCGATAGGTCCATGCGCCCGGCGGCTCCGTGGCCCGGCACCTGCACCCCACCCACCACACTCAGTGCTTTCCAAGTTCCTGTCGCGACTGCTCTCCGCCTGCTACGTCTGTCGCGACACACAACCCTCCGGGGAGCGGCAGGGGAGGAGCGTGGGGTACAGGGGGCTGCACTTCCAACCACGGGGCGGAGAGAAGTGGTCGGCAGCAGAAGGGACGCTTACCAGGCGTGCAGTGCATGGGTGAGGTCGGCAAAGAGACAGGCGAAGAGGGGGATGCCGGTGGCTGCGGCTCCTTGAGGGTGCCGGCGGTCGAGGAGGGGATTGGGGGGGGCAGCATGAAGTAGCGGTCGGGCTGCGGCAAGCAGCGGAGGCAGACGGAGTGGAGGCAGGGCAATAGCTTGGGCCGCCGGCTCTGGATGGGCTGCCCACACACGCCGCAAGTGTCCAACAGGTTGAGCGGGGCCACCTCCCCGCCGCGCTCCGCCGGGCCCTGCCGGCTCTCGGCCTCGTTCTCCCCGCTCAGCGCCGCCCCTCCGGTTCGATCCACCGGGCAGGCCCCCCCCGCCGCCGGTGCTGCCGGTGCTACCGCCACTGCCGCCTCTTCCATTGTCCTGCGCCGGGCGCCGCCGGAGCACCGAGGAGAGGCGGGGCAGCCCCGCTACCCCCACCACTTCCCGCCCGCTTCGCCGCTACCGCCGAGCCGACCCCCGCCCCGTACGGCCCGCAGTGTTTGTGTGCCTGCCCCGCGAGGAGGAGGCTGCCCTACCGCGCCACACGGCCACCGGCCGCTCGCGCCCCGCCCCTCGCCACGCTGCGCCCCGCCCTTCCCCCCGCAGTGCCTACCGCCCCGCCCCGCCGGCGGGCTCCGCCCCGTGCCATGCCCCGCCCCCAGATGAGCCACGCCCACGCCTACGTGCGGCGCGCGGTTCTCCCGTCCCGCCCCCAAGCCCGACGAGCGCAGGGGGAAGCCACGCCGCTCGGGCCACCTTCTGCCTAGGCGGCTGAGGGGTACCTTACCGCCGCTGCCCCTGGCAGAAGTCCGGGGTCTGCTGTGGGGCAGAGGTGTTGCCTATGGTCGCGGTACGCACTGGCACACACCACCTGCCTCGGGCCCTGTGCTTCATCAGGCCACACACACTCTGTGTTAAAGGCTTCCTACGAGCCCTGCTAGAGCCCATGTTCCTCCCTAAAGAGCTGCCTTCTCACCTGGGTAGAAGACTTGGTCGTGGCTAGCAGTGTGTGAGCAGCCAGGTGCTGCCCAAGTGAGATGCCTTCACACCTTTGAGAAGTCCTTAAAGAGGATGCCCATCACCCCTGCTTTGTGCGCAAGTGGTTGTAAATCTTGGCCTGCATTCACTTTGGCAGATCACCTCTATGGTGCCACCCACAGGCACATTGTCTGAGGGTGTAATGGAGGGGTAGTTAATTAATTGCAAGATAGCATTTTCAAAATTAAGATTGTTTATTAATTTTGGTATTCAAAACTCACCCCTGACCACTACTTTTCATAATAAACAGGTTCTTCTGCAATCATCATAGAAATATTATACAAAGGAATAACTAGATCTAGAAATAACTAGCAAAAAGATATAAACATTAATTGAAGAGAAGGTTCCTGCGGTCAATGTACTGCTTGCAGTTGATTATACTGCTTGTCCACTAGATGGACTCAAGGAGCTCCTTTCTGCTTATGGCAGAAGGCAATTGTGAATTGCAAGAGGCCTTAAGTATTTACTCACAAAATATTAGTCTCCCAATTCCCCTGGACTCACTACAGCTTCAAACAGTCCCAAACACTTGCAGAGGGTTCTGTCAATGTCTTGTGAGCTGCTGAGGCTTCTGCTTCTTCCCAGGTTTCACAGGGTGCTGGGGAAAGGAGGCAGACAGTCTCTGACCTGGTCCTGATTTCTCTGGACTATCTGTGTGTCCCTTCCAGGGCCCCTCATCTTGGCAGGTGTAGGCAGGATGTCTTGCAATGTGCAGTCTTAGCACGATGTCACGCTGGCTATGCAGGCTGATCACGTGGAGGCATTTAGAGCCTGTTCCTGGTAAACTCAAGGCAGTGGAGTTTCCAGTCAGTTCAGGATGCACTGAGGCAGTACACTGCCAGAAGCATAGAACAATAGCAGCAGGCATGAATACATCAGAGCACATTGTGTTACCTGATCATCTCTTTTTATCAAAACAGCCCCAAACTAATGGGCCTTTGGACACAGAATAGCCAATCATCAGAATAGCAGTTAGACAAGCCTGAGCATATTAGGTGAAGCCATAGGCTTGTTTTTAACTTCGTAGGGCAGAACATAGACCTTACATGAGGCAGACACAAGCAAAGTGTGTATACCTTGTTTACCACAGGATGCAAACAGGAGCAAAACAGGCAGGCCAGAGTCCTTAGACTCAGTGGCTCCAGATTCTTTGTCCTCTTTCCCGCTGTTGCTTCTCCCTGCAACAGAAAGAGGGAGAGCAGAAAAATATGTCAAGGACATGTATAAGGTTATTTTGGCCTATTTAGACCTACCACAACAGAGGGTAACTGGAAATTGGCAATATTTTAAAAGTAAATGGAAAAGTACATTCTGAACTACCTGTGCAGACACGAAACATTGCTTACACACTGGTCACAGGTCAACTGTAAACAGATACAATTTACTGGACAGCTCCTCAGAATAGTCCACTTGTCTGTGTTTAAAATCCCAGAGCAGCCAGCACCCTTCTTGTTTTCTTGCAATCCCATCAAGACCCTGACATTTAGCTAAATAAGAGCATAAAAAAGCCCTACCTGACAAAAGAGGAATTTCTTCAGCTCCTAGAACAGTTGTCAGGACAGTTGTCCTAGGAGCATTGTCAGGACTCAGTGTGTCTCCAATCCATAATTTACCATGATAACAGGAGAACAATACTGCAGGATGTTTTCAGGGCCGGGGTGGGGGGATGCATTTGTCTTTACAAAGAGGAACTGTTAAGAGATGTTATTCCCTGCTTAAGAATATCAAGAGAGGGGACAAGAGTACCTTCTCAATGCATAGGGAAAAAAATGTCACAGAGCAGTTTCCTGAAGGAAACTTTCCTCCTCTCTTCCTTTGGTGAGACTCAAAAAGTGGTAGGGCAGAGCCCTGTTGTCCTCTGTCTCTGATCCCACACAAACTGTCTTGGCTATCCAATACTCTATAACGATGATCTAACAATTCTTTCTGATGAGAGCTAACATGCTGAAGTGTTAATGGTGAAACAAGTTCAGGAATTAAAGCTAAGGATGATGGTACTGGTTCCGTAAGTTGAAAAAATATCCAAAATGGCATTAGAATGGATCTACTGGGAAGCAAGTGATAACTAAAGTGTGTCTACATGATCAGAAAGACAATTAATAATATATTTGTGAGGAACAATAGCAAGTCATAAGATAATCAGATTTGGTGGGGCTTGTAACTAGTATAAGCTGTTTCTCCAATAGGAGAACACAGGAAAATAAAGATATTATCAAACAGTATGAGGATCACTCTGCAAAGTCTCTGAGCAGGCATTTTCTTGGAAATAATGATCCCCACGAGGCAGGATCCCAAAGATAAGTAAAATCATATGATTGTGGTTTCTGCAGGTTGGTTTTTTTTTATCTTGGAATTTGTTTGCTAAGCTTATGTAAACTGCACTGTAAAATGTATAGTCTCATGGCTTCTGAACAACATCTGACTTTAAATAAATTTTTGAACTTATATGACTTGAATTCAAATGCTGAGCCCTGCTTTCCTTCTCGTTAATGGTGGCATCCTACATCAGGAGTACTCAGGCCAGGAACAAAAAGCGTTAGGGTGGAATAGAAATCACATCCCAAGATAACCTGCCATGCAGTGTAAGAAGGTGAGGGTAAAAGAAAAACCTTTTAAGTGGAACTGCATCACTTACCTAGAATGTGGAAACAATGAAAAATGCTGCACCCCATTATACTCACCTGGGTGCATTCCTTTTGGACCACAGTTCCACTGCATTTGTCCAGTAAGCTCCCCAGGCAGAACTGGCTTGGGGCTGCTTGTAAAAGGAGACGTAGACAAACTCACAGTGGGACAATTCATACTGTACCATCTTCAGTTTGAAAACAGTTGCTAGTTTTGTCTAGTTTCTGTCAGAAGCAAGCTATGACTTTATGGGTTCTCCAGTGTTTCACTGGGATAAGATGAACCAATGGAGAAAAAATTAAGATGGTGACAAGGTTCATGGAGTCAGTTTAGAAAGCATGAAAATTATGTTGACTAGCTTCAGGAAACAACCAGAAGATGAGATTAGTTTATCTCTTCTTTCCTCTTCCACACTCACAGATGATCTTAAGAGCTTGCTATGTTACTTGTTACTTATGTTCATGACATATGAATTTTATTAAATCCTCTGCATCTTCTGGAAATCTCAATTAATTAAATCCCAGATGCAGTATTATTCCTGCAGCATTTTGCCTTCTGTTTAGATATATACTTTGTGACCACAATCTAGACCTTTGCCATTTGTCATTCAGATTCCTACAACATAGTCAACTAAGAGTTAACCATTCAGAAACTTCAGCTGCAGAAGGAAATGGCTGACAGCTATCCAGTGGAACTTCTCAATGGGGACCTCATAACTAGTTGCTCCTTCCACTCAGAATTTACTTGCTGGTTTTGATGTTTTGCACGGTTCAGTTTGCCTCCTCCTTGCATTTCTACATTTTCTAGTCGTTGATCACTTGGCTTTACACAACTCTTCCCAGATTACCCCTAAACATTTCCTCCTCACAGGCATCCATATGACACAAAACTAAACACTTACCAAGGTGTTTGTCAAATAGACCAAAATAAAGATGTGGGTTTTGGACAGCTCGGTCATATCCTTTATGTGGCCATGGTCAAGGAAGTGGTGGAGGAGACTCAGTGCTCCATCTGTATCATTAAAAAATGCTTTTGCCACTGTGGTCATCCAAGAGGTGGATAGAGTAGTTCTTTGGCCAGACTCCGCTACCAGCAACATGAAGCAGTCACTGGGAGGATCTCTTGACTAATAGATGTCTTAATATATGGTTGGTTTTGCTGTTGAGTGAAATCCATAAAATATGAAAGATGTTCACCGAGTACAAGATGAGTGCATTAGAAATTCACAGTTAGGGGGATGTAATATATTAACCTTTCCAGCAACAGTGAAGAACAACTTTGCATACTGGAGCAGCTGGAATAAGCAGTGAATTAACGTAGTGCCTCTTAGCTATGATGGCTGAATTAGGAATTAATCTAGAAAATGGCTTAGGCCAGTAGGATGCCTTTCTGAACTCTACAATTGAGAACCCATAACGCTATTACAAACTCCCTATTTGTCCTTTCATCCTGGAGAGAACGAAAGAAACCTTGTTCAGGAAATTTTCTTAGAAGTTTCAGCTTTCTGTTTTCTGCGCTTCACTCACCCAGCATATACACAGCATACACACAAAATACTTTATTCCAAGCTGAGTGGCAGTTTATTACAAACCTTCTTTGTGTCCTATTATAGAATGTCTAAATAGGCCAAAATAGGCTTATACATGTCCTGGCTTGCCCAGACATGTTTTTCTGCTCTCCCCCCTTCTGCTGTGGGGAGAAGCAACAGTGGGAAAGAGGACAAAGAACCTGGAACCTCTCAGTCTAAGGGCTGTGGCTTGCCCAGACTTGTTTCCCCCTCTCCCCCTCCTTCTGTGCTGGGGGAAGTAACTG
Organism: Ramphastos sulfuratus; assembly: GCA_013399055.1. NCBI lineage: Eukaryota > Metazoa > Chordata > Aves > Piciformes > Ramphastidae > Ramphastos > Ramphastos sulfuratus. The sequence continues at coordinate 23,447 of WBNM01005702.1, forward strand.
CGGGAAAGAAAAACGAAAGCCCTGGCTTCAGCTAATATGGTCAAGCTTGGCAAAGTGCCATCCTGATTGGCTAATCTGTGTCCAAAGGCCCATTAGTCTCAGGCTGTATTGATAAAAGGGATGAGCAGGTAGCACAGCATGCTCTGCTGCCTCGCTGCATCATGAACTGCCTGGAAACTCCACTGCCTCAAGTTTACCAGGAACAGGCTCTAAATGCCTCCAGGCGATCGATCTGCACAACCAGCCTGACATTGTGCCAAGCCTGCACATGGCATTGCATCCTGCCTACCCCTCTGCAAGGCTGCTGCTGAATCGGCAATCAAGAAGAACCAGGTCAGAGGTTGTGCCAGATTTCAGCTGCCTGAGAAGAAGAGCCTGGGAAACTCCAAAGCCTCTAATGGCAACCCCGACAGCAACCCCTCCACGTGCTTTGGGTACTGTCTGATACTATTTTGTTAGTAAATACTTAAAGCCTCTTGTAATTCACTGATTGCCTTCTGTCATAAGCAGAAAGGAGCTTCCTAAGTCCCATCTAGTGGATAAGCAGGATAATTAACTGCAAACGGTGTAGTGACTGCAAGAACCTTTGCTTCCAGTATGATTTTTGCATTCGATAGTTACCTCTTAAAGCGTCCCAGTTTTGCCTGTTCCTTGTGTGCGTAAGTATCCAAACTGTACGTTTCAAGCCTTGTAAATAAGTTTTCCGGTGAGATTTAATGTTAACAAACAGTTCTCATAGTTATTAACAATCTTTGCCTGGATATCAAAATTAATATTTATTATTTTATATAATTCATAACACCTAGGTCAAATATTCCTTCAGCACCTCTCAAATAACCACTGGTTCTCTCCTTTTGCAGTTCAGAAGAGATTCACTTGATCAGTTTGGTCTCAGTTGGAAGACCACCATAGAAGAGAGATTGGGTCCAGCACCCTGGAGTGGGCCAGCTGCCCTGTAATGTTTCCAGTAGTCCATCCAACATGCCTACACTGTGAACTATGGAATAACAGCACCGCTGAACAGCTTCTCATTAGTTACATGTTCAGAGAAGTCACTGTGCTTTTGTAAATTAAACCTGGGGTCATCCTATTAGCTTCCCTTTCACGGAAAAAGGACTTGTCTGAGAGGAGAGGCAACATGCCAGTTCTGAATGCTCAGTATTAGAGTAAAAGTGCTGAAAACAGCTATGGTATTCACAAACCCTTTTCCTTCCAAAATGTATATTTTAAGATACATCCTCACTTCCACAAAGAATTCCATAAGCACTTCAAATCAGCATGGCTAAAGATGAACACATCCCAGTTAATGTCCTCTAACAATACTTTAGCCAGTTGTTTTATCAGAGTTAAAAGTCCTATCTCTAATGGACCTTTGGAAACTGTGTCTGTCCTAGGGATAAGCGGGATGCTAAGGTTGCCTTTGCAGAGATGCTGCAACAGTTCAAAACTGAATCTCTGCCCCCTTGCAAGTTGTCATGCTCCTTGGCTGTGAAGCCTCCATCAAAGTGGGACATTCCAGGGTTGCAAGTACAATCCAGCACAACAATAATTTAAAAGTGCAGTTTCAAGACAGCCCCTGATGAGTTAAACTCAAACATTCATCCAAATAATCAGGCCAACAGACCATATTCCTAAGTCGTCACAAGGCAGCTCCAAATCCGTCATATCCAGTTTTCTTTCTGACATATAATAGGCCAGAAATACCTTTCTGCAGCAGCAAAAGTAACCCTGTTAGGTATTAGACTCATTTCAAGGAAACCAGGAATTATCCAGTGGGGGTCACAGCTTCTGTTGATAAATCTCAGTAATCTTAGGAATTATAAGGTAGGGGGGTATAGTTGTAGTGCCTGTGGATTTGAAATTCAGTAATAATTGAGCGCTTAACTCCCTCCCTACCTAAGCATTTCCCTTGCCTCTGGCTCTTTCTCTGATGAGGGTTTCCTACTTGGATTCTTGTTAGTTGTTTGCACTGTTAGAAAAAAATGAAGCATTGCAAACTCCTGTTAATGTGTTTTTCTGGGAAGGTCCAAAGAGAACTTGGACCTACAGAACGGCATTTCTCAAGTCACCTGGCTTTTGGAAGACTGTAACCCACTAGGATGAGATTCTGCCCTGACCTAATTCCTGAAAAGAGACTTCCTAAGTCTCATTTTCAAGGAGGGTGGACAAGTAAAACAATGTTGCTTTGACAGTCACTTTCAGCATCAGTAGCAATGGTAGGTGAATGCACATGGAAAGGAAGTCTTATATGATTTTGTACTTTCCTACTGTGCTTTTAGCTGTACAGAGAATCAAAATTTAACAAAACATTCACAGGTTTTAGGATGTGCTTCAGACTAGGAACGTTTCCACAAGTTTAAAATACATTGTAAAGAAAAGCTTTTGAGACACCATCTGCATTTGATTGAAAACTGTCCTTTCAATGAAAATATTTTGGTTTCAATTTGGTCTTTCATTTATTACTGTGTTAAATAAATGTTACACTGCATCATAAAGTATTTGGAATCATTTCGTAGAATTACAGAATGATAGGGGCTAGAAGGGATCTCTGGAGATTATCTAGGCCACCCCTCCTGATAGAGTAGGTTCACCTAGAGCAGGTTGCACAGATGTCCATGCAGTCTTTGAATGACTCCGGAGATGGAGACTCCACCACTTCCCTGGGCAGCCTGTTCCAGTGCTCCACCACCCTTGGTGTAAAGAGGTTCCTCCTTGTGTTTAGATGGAACTTCCTATGTTTATGTTTGTAACACCCACAAGTATTAATAAGCATTGATAAGATCCTCTATCAGTATTCTCCAAGCTAAAAAGCCACAAGTCCCTCAGACTTTCTTCCTAAGACACATATTCTAATTCCCTAAGTGTCTTTGTAGGCCTTTGCTGTAGCCTTTCAAGCAGTTCCCTGTACTTTTTGAACTGCGGAGCCCAGGATTGAACTCAGTACCCAAATGAGGCCTCGCCAGAGCAGAGTAGAGGGGGAGGAAAAGCTCCCTCGACCTGCTTGCCACACTATTCTTCATGCATGCCAAGATACCATTGGCTTTGTTGGCCACAAGGGCACATTGCTGGTCATTCTCTTGTCTGGCAGCATTCCCAGGTCTTCTTCCACAGAGTTGCTTTTGAGCAGGTCAGCCCCCATCTTGTAGTGATACATAGAGTTATTCCTCCCTAGGAGCAGTACCCTGCACTTGCCCTTGTTGAACTTCACAAGGTTACTCTCTGCCCAGCTCTCCAGCCTGTCCAGGTCACGCTGGATGGCAGCTCAGCCTCTGTCAGCCACCATTCCCAGTTTTGTGTCATCCTGAGGGCTGGCCTGAGCAGTGAAGACTGAAGCCAAGAAGGCATTCAGTAACTGCCTTCTCTGCATTCTCTGTCACCATGGTACCTGCCTTATTCAACAGTGGGCCCACCACATTTTCTCTAGTTTTCCTTTTGCCTCCTGTATAATTGAAGAAACCCTTGCGCTTGACCTTAATGCCTCTAGCCAGGTTCAGTTCCAAGGAAGCCTTGGCTTTCCTTGTTTCATCCCTGCATACTCTGACAGCAATCCTGTAATCTTCTCAAGTCCTTTCTTCCATGTACTGTAAACTTCCTTCTTCCATTTGAGCTTTTTCAGAAAATCCCTGCTCAACCATGCAGATCGCCTGCTTCTCCTGATTTCTTGCTCTTAGGATACACTGATCTGAGTGATTCTTCAATAACAACCAGCTCTCTTGAGCCCACTTATCTTCCAAAGCACTAAGATACAGGGATTTCTCTAAGCAGCTTCTTGAAGTGGACAAAGTTAGCCCTCCTGAAGTACAAGCTTGCAATCCTACTTGTTGCTTTGTGCCTGCTATGCATGATCCTCAACTCTGTCTTATCATCGCTACTGCCAAGGCTGCTCCAACCCTAATGTTCTCCACCAGTTCCTCTTTGTTTACCAGTACTATGTCCAGTAATCCATCTCCCCTTGTTACCTTTTCCACCACCTGAATTAAAAAGTTATCATCAATACACTGGAGAAACCTCCTGGACTGTACATGTCTGGCCATGTGGCCTTTCCAGCAGATATCAGGGTGATTAAAACCCCTCAGGAGAAGGAAGGGCTGTGATTGTGGGCTACTTTCAGGTGTTTGTGGAAGGTCTCATCAAGTTACCTATCCTGATTAAGTGGTCTGTAGTAAACACCCACAACAGTGTCTCTTGGTTTTTCAGTAAACATCTAAAAGACCTTTACCAAATTTGAAGAACTTTTCCTCCAACTTCACATTTTCCTGAAGTATTTTTATTACAAACCCTCAAAACAAAACAAAAATCTGCAAGCCTCTGCAGACTGCAAAAGAAAATGGTTATTACCTCATTACTGATATTCATACTGTCACCTCACTTGCTGACCCCACCTGGTTTTCAGTAATACCTTCACAGGCTGTGCCATTTTTTGCCCAAGATCTTTGGCTGAATACCTATGGTAAGGTACATTTTGTTCTCCTCTTATTCTTATTGAGCGTCAGAGGTTTGTTTTCCGACAACAGATCACATTAAATTACTAAGAACAGCCTAGGACCAAAAGTACCTTCATTTTCACTTCTGTTCCGAAAAGTAACCATAAAATGGAGTTACTCAATCACATATTTATTTTCCCAATGATTTTTAAGGTCAAACGTTCTCAGCTTAAATGCAATGAGTGTTTTAATCTAACTGCAACTTGCAATCTAAAAGTCATGATATTTTGATCCACAGTACTCATAACAAACCCTTATTTTTGATCAGAAAGTCCCTTTTTACTTAGGCTTTTAGGGCCATCTATACAAATCACTATAAGGAAACAGCTGGGAAGAACAGAATCTCTCTCCCTTCGTTTTAAATATTGTGCATATTCAGGAATGCCCTACTTTTCACACAGGCATTACATCTGTACGAAGGATTTGCATCAACGTGACTAAATTGATTTTGCTGCATCATTGCACATTTCTTAATGTAAACAAGGCCCTTACTGTTGGCTATGTTGGGCTAACAAGAAAAAAATAGCAACAAAAACTTTCTCTAAGGTTGTTTGGAGATAGGATTCTGAACAGAGAAAATAAGAAGGATTGGTTTACTTTTACATGTTGCTACTTTGACAGACTGGATTTTCAATAAAGCAGAGATTATTAGAAAATTCAGAATCCATCAATATAACCTGAAAGAACAGGCTACAAATTTCCTGGTAGAAAGATATAATTAACCTTATCTTGCTTGTTGAAAATTTCATTTGCAGTAGCAATTTGCTAGTAAATAAAATGTTCATCTCTTAAAAAGTCTCAGAACTATGTAGAGATTCTCTCTCATTGTGTCTCAAGTCTCATCCGTACAACTAAACTGAACCCACAGTGGACAACAGGCACCAGGACCAGATGGAGCCAAACCAATCCCTCTTTTTTTCTATTATACAACTTCTCTGAAACAGCCTTGGATAGAGAGTAGGACAATGAAATAGAGGATAAACAAGTCACAGTCCTGGCTAAAAGCCACAGTGGCGAGGCACAGGACTGTGTTACCTGGAGTAACACCTTCCAAGCCCTCTGGCTGTCTGTGTCTGGACAAACATCATGACTCTTGCACAGAAAGTTCAAAGCTCTCACCTGGCTTCTCATCTCTGAAAGCCTTTGCCATGGGACACAAGGCACTCTGCATATTTAAGCCCAAAGACATAAGCAATGATATCCCAAGCCTTTCTCCAAGTTTGCCATCCTGCTGTCACTATTTATGGTATTAATTCTTAGGATATTATAAAATAATGAAATGTAAAGGACTAGATCATATACGTTGGAACTTTAGACAGATAATGGTTAAACTCCACCAACTTTACTCTCCTCACAAGGCTAATGGATCTAGGCAAATACTGAACATCTAAGAGCATTTCCTTCTCCAAGTTTTTGTGTTTGGTTAGCATCTAGGAGGGAAGGGTGGGAGATATGCAAGGTTCATTTCTCCTTTGCTTTTACAGATGTGATTTGCAGCATGCCTTCCAGCTGACATACAACTCTTGGTCACAGTGCAAGTGGCAAAGCACTGCTGGCTCAGCTGTTCAAATGTTCAGCCATGGCCTACAAATACATAGCACTGCAAAATGAGAAATAATAGGGTTTTTTTAGTTCTTTTTGTTTTGGTGGGACAAGGGGTTATCATCCTTCTGTTGACTGCTGGAAATCTTTAATAGTCAATGACTGTTCCAATGCCAACTCTACTGTCCCATCACATCAGAGTAGAGTGTTGGTAATACCCTGATGCCTGTTTTATCTTCCTAGGTCTACCCTTGCTTTGAAAAAAAGGGAGGATTCTTAATTACATTTCTGATCAAATACAGTATTTTACAAACTAAAAAATAAAAACAAACAAATAAAACCCCTATGTAAGAAGACAGAAATATTCCTTTAATTATTACAAGCTGATATGCATACCTGTGGGTTTTGGCAGTCTTTCATTAAATACCTTAACAGGGGGTCATTGCTGGAGGGACCTTGTGGTGTCCCAACCAACATTTTCAGTACCAGTGAGTTAAAGAAGGACTAGCAATAAGATCAGAGGCCTGTGGTTCACATAGGTAAATAGATGACTGTTGGTTAACCATGTTGTGTCTTTGGGGCAAGCCATTCTTCATATCCATCTGGCAGATTTGAGAGGAAAGTTTACATGATAAAATGTAAACCAAGCTGTGTGGTGCAGCTGACATGCTGGAGGGAAGGGATGCCATCCAGAGGGACCTGGACAGGTTGGAGAGGTGGGCACAAGCCACCCTCATCAGGTTCAACAAGACCAAGGGCAAGGTCCTGCAGGTGGGTCGAGGCAATCCCAAGCACAAATACAGGCTGGGCAGTGACTGGCTGGAAAGCAGCCCTGAGGAGAGAGACTTGGGGTTGCTGGTGGATGAGAAGCTCAACAATGAGGCAGCAGTGTGCACTTGCAGCCCAGAAAGCCAACCAGAGCCTGGGCTGCACCAGGAGAAGTGTGGCCAGCAGGTCGAGGGAGGTGATTCTCCCCCTCTACTCCACTCTGGTGAGACCCCACCTGGAGTACTGCATCCAGTTCTGGAGCCCCTGGGACAAGAGGGATGTGGAGATGCTGAAGCATGTCCAGAGAAGGGCCACGAGGATGATCAGAGGGCTGGAGCTGCTCTGCTATGAGGACAGACTGAAAGAGTTGGGGCTGTTCAGTCTGGAGATGAGGAGGCTCCCAGGTGACCTTCTTGTGGCCTTGCAGTATCTAAAAGGGGCCTACAAAAAAGCTGGGGAGGAACTTTTTAGTATACCAGCTAGTGACAGGACTAGGGGGAATGGAGCAAAGCTGGAGGTGGGAAGATTACAACCTGGGTGTGAGGAGGAAGTTCTTCAGCATGAGAGTGGTGAGAGCCTGGCATGGGTTGCCCAGGGAGGTGGTTGAGGCCCCATCCCTGGAGGTGTTTAAGGCCAGGCAGGATGAGGCTCTGGCCAGCCTGATCTAGGGTAGGGTGTCCTTGCCCATGGCAGAGGCATTGGAACTAGATGATTCTTGTGGTCCCTTCCAACCCTAACTGATTCTATGATTCTATAATTCTGATTTGGAAAACAAAGAAGAGTGAGGACAGCAGAAGCTTTTCTAACCTCCAATTTGGCTCCCGTGTGTAAGCACTTAAGCGGTGTGAAAGCTATACCCAGTGAGAATGAGCCATGTGTCCCCAGATCTCCCTACCCGAGCTCAAACCACTGCTATGCTGGGCTCAAAAAGTTTGAGGAGTTTGGAATTGTTGTTTGTTAACAAATGCTTTTTAATATTCTAGAAAATTATTGTGATTATTGTAATAGCTGTAGGCAGAGAAAGAAGTGTTTGAAGCAGCTAAAAAAAAATTTAAAAAAAAAATCTATGATTCTATGAAAATTCCACTCCTTTGCACTGGTGCAGTGAACACTTAAAACTTGAGGCTTGCAAACACTTAAAACTTGAGGCTTGCATAATCCAAAGTACTGTGGGCCAGCATACAGGTAAAACTGAAGGCTGGCACCGGCTTTTGTACCTATTGACTGACTACATTTAATATTTGTAATAGTAGTAGGGGAGTCAAAATGAGGCTTTGACTGCCTTGGTATGAACCTTCAGAGGTACTGGTAAAGAGAGAAAAAGAGCCATATATCAGGATTCATTTATAGCTCCTTGTGAAACCACACAAGTGCTGTTACATGTCATAGAAATGTTCCTACCAAACACTGCCGTGTTCTGCCCTTCAGATTAATATCTTACTACATGTTTTTGCTTGTATTTGGAACAGTGTCAGCTCCATGAAGCCATTTAATACCATGTGTGACAAAACCTGCTCCTTCACTCACATATTTCCATCCTAAATCAAATGTGAGTAAAGCAAGCGGAGTTTGACCCTAAATTGGAGAGCTTTGTAAGCAGAAAATATGTATTACAGTCACAGAAATCTGATCTCCAGTTCTGTGGAGCTGCATATTTATGATTTTCCAATACTTGAGTAGATTTTAAAATAAACCAGTCTGTAAATACAAAGGGGAAATCTAACTGCAGGATTATGAAGTGCAGTACTGCACTCCAGATTTGTTTTCTTCACAGCTCTGTAGAACTGTGGGCAATTTGTAACTTACTAAAAGCCTAATTTATTTCTTTTACTTTTCAAATAAGCCATACCCCAAAGGAATATCTTAGTGATCTACAATATTGTGAATTTTAATGTACTTTTGTAAGGTATCGTTTGGCTTTTCAGATAGGATCAAGGGTGATGATTCATCCATCAGAGACATACTCTGGGATTAAAGACAACTAAATTGACTTTTTTTTTTCCTTTTTTTTTTTTTTTTAATATATATATCTCACATACTTCCCTGGGCAAATTAGTGAGTCTATAGCTCTGCTTGCATTTGCACAAAATTTGCATTTTCCTGTCTCCTGGGCATGTTGTGAGGGACCTCAAAGACTGAGATGTCTCCCATGCTGTAATTGGAAGTCATATAAAATATGCACCAGGCAGATATCCTAAATAGTGAAATGAAGTTTGAACTCAAGTAATTTGTAATTTGTTGTTATTGTCATCCTGTGGAAGATTAAAGTAAGAGGAATACTGCAAATATTTTCTTAGTCTCAAGTAATAACTGGGTGCATTTTTGTCTTGGGAGGCAACTCACAGCTAAGAACATAATTTTAATTTCAGATATCAAACAAAAAAAATTGAAATTATTCTTACAGAAATTGTGCTAAAATAATTAAACAACCCACCAAAACAAACAAACAAAAAACAACAACAACAACAACAAAAAAAATCCACAAAACAACCCACAAAAAAACTCCATGACTCAAAATCCAGATTATCAGCAAATATGGCTCAGTGTAATTTCACTGACATAGCTAGACTTTCCTGACAGCCCATACTAGTGTCTCTAATCACAGTTTCGCAGGGACTGAAATCCTAATTCACCTTTACAAAATACATCATTTTATTTCTTAGCTTTTGCTTAATTAATCACAGGTGAACAACAAACTGAGGAGGATTAATGCAAAATCAGATCCGAATAGTATCAGTATCAAGCAGTGAACATGAGAACTCTTTTTTTTTTTTCCCATGAGAAAATTAAACAACACAGATAGGAGTAGTTAAAGAAATGTACATTAGATTAAACCCCCTGCACCTTCATCATGGTAAAAAGGATATAGTTGTGATAAAGCTATGTAACAGCATGGTCAGTTTTCCACTGAATTGTAGAAGACAAGGTAGAAGTTGCTTTAAATAATTTATGGTGATCCAGTAGGCGGGTACAGAAAATTTTTGTGCTGTAATTTTCTACAGATTTGCCCAAAGACAAATACTAAGTAGCTCAAGCTAATGACTCCTGCTCTTACCACTGGAATAGGATGCCATGGTCCAACATTTCTCATGGTTCTGGATGCATTTGTTAATGATTTTCTTTCATTTTCATACTCCGTTTTCCCTACATACATTCTTGCCCATCAAAAAAAAAAAGGGGGGGGGTGGGAATAAAATTGTCAATATTTTCATTTCCAGTATCTATGGACAGTAGGAATCTTCACCCTGCTATATATTTTCCTGAATGCATTTACTATTAATATTCCATTTCACTCTTCCAATTCCTTTAATCACATTTTGCCACACTTCACTGCCACCTTGCCAATTTTGCTGCATCTCTGTTGCAGCCTGTACGTTTTCCTCCCAGTGCTGTGCCAGCTGCATGCCGACTGCAGTCATGTCCCAACAGCATTATGATCAGATCGTGTCAGATCAGGGTCAGGCAACAGTCACACCAGATATACCAGATTCTTCTTATATCATTACCTATGATACATTGTATCCAAAGCACAGGGTTATATTAAGAAAAAATACCTAAGGACTTGTAGAAGAAATAGAGGGAGCTGAATCATAGAATCACAGAATCAAAGATTAACAGAATCAACTGGAAGAGATCTCCAAGCTCATCCAGTCCAACCTATCACTCAACCCTAGCCAATCAACTAGACCACAGCACTAAGTGCCCCATCCAGGCTTTTCTTGAACACCTCCAGGGACAGTGGCTCCACCACCTCCCTGGGCAGCCCATTCCAATGCCAATCACTCTCTCTGGCAAGAACTTCCTCCTAACATCCAGCCTAGACCTCCCCTGGCACAACTTGAGACTGTGTCCCCTTGTTCTGTTGCTGGTTGCCTGGGAGAAGAGACCAACCCCACCTGGCTACAGCCTCCTTTCTGGTAGTTGTAGACAGCAATGAGGTCTGCCCTGAGCCTCCTCTTCTGCAGGCCGCACACCCTCAGCTCCCTCAGCCTCTCCTCACAGGGCTGTGCTCCAGGCCCCTCACCAGCTTTGTTGCCCTTCTCTGGACACATTCCAGTACCTCAACATCTCTCTTGAATTGAGTGGCCCAGAACTGGACACAGTACTCAAGGTGAAGAAAACCAATGTTTCAAATGAAGCAGAAGGGCCTCCTCCACTTCAACAAGGTAAAGAGAAAAGAAACTAAAAGGGAAAAAGAAACTAAAAAATGAGCAATTCAGATTTACAATGTACCTCTTGATGCTGGCCTTGAAAGCTGTATTTTAGTCCTTCTGTCTTCTGGCTGCAGTCCTGTGGTTATCACCAGGTCAGTGGCACCTGGAAGTGCTGTGAGCAGGCAGTGTGAGGGAAATGAGGCAGATGTGGGCCTATACTTTGAGTACCATATGAGCTGCTTGCTATGCTGGAACCAAAGACTGCTGAGAACTTTGGGTTCTCTCTGTAATCTGCTCAGCTAAGGATGTTGCCATGTGGTGAGTTACAAGCCCTTCCTCTGGGTTGCATGGGAAGCAATGTCAATAAGGAGAAAAGGAAATAATAGCCCATGTGAAAATGCCTGAGTCTGTTTGGCCAAAGCAAGAGCCTAGAGACTGCAAAGGTTGGACACATTTCAAGCAGATTTCCCTGAAGACAGGGAGAGAACTGGCTTATGGCTTAAGGTAATGGGTTTGTTTTGTGTTTTGTTGGTTAACACAAAATGGGGGAGGGGGAAAAAAAAAAAGAAGAAGAAAAGCCTTATCTGACTAACTCTTAATTCTATTCCAATGGACTTCCAATGTTTAGGTGAAAAGAGGTAGCCCCTAGCTAGCCTTCCATAGCCTGAACATAGAAATAAGTGTAATTTTCCTATTGTGGTTCACTCTAGCACATCCTTGAAACAGCTGATTTCTTTGTTTTGCTTGTTAATAAATACATACACGTGTTAAAAATAAAGCAAAGACACATTGAAATCTGCACACAAGAGTATATAATGCAAGAGGGAAGAGTAAATCATACTGATTGGACAGTATAGAGTAATTGGAAAATAAAATATTGCCATATTTTTCTTGTTTGCAGTCATATAGAGAAACCTATCAAACACAGAGCCTTTTGTTTGTCTTATTTTGTTCCAGAGACCATCATTACAGAAAAATTTCCCAAATATTGAATAAAAGCAAGCTAAAATATAAAAGGGGTTACTTTATGGTATCCATTTGAGGATTTTGCTTAATATAATGAGGTTAGGCTGCCACCTCCTTACATAATATTGTCATCAAAGCCAAGGAAAAAGAGTGTCAGTAGACACAGTAGTTTTATACCACTTCTTGCTCTGATCATTACTATAGGATGCTCAGTGAGTAAGTATATTTCTCTAAAACCATCACAATTTCTTTTTCCATTTAGCTGCACTGGTGGTAACTGGCATGTGAAGATGGGAGCTGATTATGCGGCTTAGGAGGTGAATTGGTTTTCATCCAGACGTAAGATGAGTTGTCTTGCAGAATGATATAAGGGGATTTAACTTTGCTGAGTCAAATTTCAGTAAAATAAATAGACCCAAAGGGTCCAAAATAGTAAAGGTAATGTGTCACTGTAAAAAAAAAAAACAAAACCAAAAAAACCCCCTGTATTTCTAAACATGTTTTGGGATAGTGTTTGAGGTTTCAAATTCATACATCTTAGGTTGTTTATTCCCATGGCAACATAAACCACACCAAACCTTTAAAACTTTTTTAATTAAAGATTAAAAATAAAAGAGAGGAAAAGAGAATAAAAATAATTGGAACATAGAAAAGTAAGGTTTTTGTTTTAAAACCTCCTGTTCCCATTTGCTGTTAATGCATAAGAGGGAAATGCCATTTTTTAGCAGGCTTAAAGAGATAGTAAGAAAGACAATTTATTGTTACTATTTTAGAGAAAAAGAGTTCCTCAGTTCTGTGAGATGGGCTGGAACTGCTACTGGAGCTGCTGTCAGAGCCCAGTCCTTCCCTGGAGAGGCAGGCAATGTGGAGAGGGGACAAAGAGCTTCAGGGGAAGGGAACTCAGCTCCTCGCTCTGGTGTGGCAATGAATTCTAGTTCATTGCTAGAGAAACTGCAGCATGGCATATTACCTGTTGCTCACATAGAAACATGGAAACTGAAGCAGCACCTTGCTGACTCTCAACACAGGTTTTTGGAAGCTGTTACTAAGCAGCATCATGGTAGCTCTACAAAGGATGTAGCTTTAACATCTGAAGCAGATCTCTTAAACAGAAAACAAAAGGAAATTAAAGGGAAAAGGAAAAAGCAAAGGAGGAAAGGAAAAGCCCAAACCAGAGGGCTTGATGGTCTCATTCCAGGCGTTGTTCAAGATTTAGCAAATGTAACTGAAGCATTCCTCCTTCTGGCCCAATTCTGTCCATACTCCTTTCATGCTGATCACAAATGCTCAGTGCAAAGGAGCCATGGTGGACTAGATGCAAGGGCAAATGACTGCAACACTGCCAGGCCATGCTCCTGATGTCTACCTGTCTTCCTGCAGTTTAGGTCAAATTAAGTATCCTTGCAGCTAACTCACAAATTTAGGGGCACCAGAGAGATGGAACAGCTCAGATTTTGCTCACAAGCAATTTTACTCTACAGTGTATCAATTTTGTCCAGCTAGATGTAGTTTCATACTTTTTTTTACTTGATATGATTTAACCATAGTCCTTGGAGCTTATCACCAGGTCTTTTTTTTTTTTTCTTGAAAAGACTGTAATTTTGTCTTTAATTTTTACTAACCTTTGGAAATTATTTTATGTAACAGGACAAGCTGTACGCTGGTCACCTTGAACTATTTAGAGCAGAGGCCTTGGCACAGCAGGCTCTAATTTTTCTTATTTGCAAGGACATTCCTTATCTTCTCTAAGGAATGAAAGTTTTTATAGTGGTCATTAAAGATATTAGAATGCTTTTTATGAGATTAAATGTATCAACCTCATTGTCCTATCTAAACAATATGAAATTGTATAATTCAAGACTTTCTACTTGACATACATTCTCAAGGGGAGCTAGTGTAAAACAGTTCAGACATGCCTGACATGTCTGACAGGCTGTAGGGGAAAATGTGCTGTGCTTAAAAATTCTGATGTCTTCTGTGACAAAGCCTACGTCTTGCAAGTTTGGTGCAAGGACTTAAAATCTGATAGAATATAGCATTTGTGTCAAGGATGCATTGGTTTTATCCTCATAAAATAGGCATACAAAAAGTCACAACGTCCATTTAATAAAGGTAACTTTGATTTCAGCAGCAAATATTCTTGAAGGTCACATTTGCTGGGCAGGCATCTGCTACCATGGGCGCCTGGACCTTTTATGACTCAAACAGAAAGCAGGGCTCTGCCTTCCTCTGATCCTAGTAGCTCTGTTAGAATCAGCAGTACAGAGGACAGAGTTGTTCAAATGCACCATAGAGACAACTTCACACACATACAGTGGATCCCAGAGCTGTGCTAGATGAGGAATCTTATTGGAAGGAGAGACTGGGGAGTTAGGGCAGTCCAGCCAAGTAAACTGAAGCAAAGAGAAAATAACATTATACTGGAAGTGAGCAAAGAGCCAACCAGATTAGGACATCTGGAGCTAGGGTCCACTGTAATTTGTAGGAAGAGACTGGGTCTGGGATGAAGTGGGAAAGACAAAGTGTTAGGGTGATGGTGATTGGCCAGAGGTGCAGGAGGGTAGCTTGCATCTGCAATATACACCTACCTGATTACTAGTCACCCCAGCAGAGAAGCAAATCTTTGGTTCATGATTCTCACCAGTGCCCTTCAGCAATCCTCTTCTGGGAGTGCTTTGCTCAGAGGATGACAACTCATGACTGGTAAGTGGCACTCCATTAGCTCAAGTAGCAGAAATCTGTGCTAATTCTGCAGTTCTCATCTGCTGAGGAAAGTGAGGCATCCTGATCAGATTTGTCTCTTCCCAGCTTGCTTTCATTTTCCTACTTTTTCATTTAAGAAAATAAAGAATTTGTTAAAGAACATTACTGAGATTGCTAAGCCAAGCAATTGAAATAGGAAGTAGCAGAATAAAAATATGATTATGCCATTTAATTGATTTTTTCCTAATGTGATATTAGGAGCTTATCTCCCCCTCTTATCTCTGTGTGTCCTGATAAGTGATTAGCCCAAACTCGTTTAGAGCTATGAATATGCTAATGCAACATAAATATTTCTTCCAGTATCTCTTTTTCATATGTCTTTGCTGCACAGGCTTGACTTGTGCTCTCTGTGAGTTAATATAGTGGAAAAACAAGAATGCAACTGTGCAGTCATCCTGATTTATCTGTTTTGTACATTGTGCCTGCTGCCCTTGCATTTAATCTTGGTTGTTTCTGGGCTGCCCGCCCTGGTTACAGACTGTCTTTCCATCCCTGCGTGGTATCTAGAATATTTTGAAAGTAACTTATGGAACAATAATGCCAAGGTAATTTCCCCAAATATCCACAAAATATAACGGACCCTTTATTCACTCAGGGGAGTAGCCTGACACTGCCTAAGAGGAAAATGAGAAGCTAATCATATCTTTCAAAGGAAAATAGGGGCCTATGTTTGCATCTTGGCTCACATTCCCTCTCTCTTTGAAATAAACTCTAATGTTCCAGCTTATGTGAGCCATGTCTGAACTTGCCAGATCAACTCAGAGTGATAAGATCTTGTGTCAAGAGTCATTGCTTTTGCAGAGATTAAATTAATCCAATATTAATCCAAGAAAATTACTGAAATTGTTGAAGAGCCCTATCTGTTCCTAAGGTTTCCAGATGCTCCACCCAACTGATAGCCTGCACAACAGCAGAGTATTATTTACTAGCAAATAATGACAAAAAGCGTACATCACCTTGTTGTTCACTGCCACAGGAGCTCACCGTGTCATGGCAGTAGAGTGGAGGAGCTGGCAGGGCAGGCGTTACAGATGGACTTGACCCTTCCTTGACCAAACCTGCAGTACCTTGATACAAGTTCCGAGATGTTCAAGGCCAGGTTGGATGAGGCCATGAGTAATCTAGTCTAGTGGAGGATGTCTCTGCTAACGCCAGGGCAATTAGAACAGGATGATCTTTGAGGTCCCTTCCAGGCCAAACAATTCTATGAATCTATGAAGAACTCCCAAAGAAAGCCCACAGGGAAGCAGTATGACCCAGTGACCACTAATGCATCTAAACTTGGATCATCACTCATGAGGTCATAATGGATGTTTTTTCCATGGCTCATTTATCAAGGAACAAAGAAAGTTGCGGGTACAAGGAACCTCATGCATACCTTTCCCATTGTATGCAATCTGACTGCAGTCCAACCACCTTAGCCCATAAATATGATAGCCTAAGTGAACCTTCTTTGAGCTCTCCCTTCTAGGCAATGTGGCTGCATAATCATGATCTTCCTTTGAGCTGGGATGCCTCTCAAGGTTGTTCCTCAAGGCAGAGAGAACTTTTTGCCAATCATGGATTGCTGAACGAGACCAGTACAAGTTCTCTGAGTTGAAAGTGGTTACTCAGAGTAGTTGAGAGTTACTGCCTGAGAGAGTAGTTGAGAGTTACTGCCTGAATAGACTGCATGCCAGGCAACTCTCCTCTTTAGGAGGGACACCTCTTAAGGTTTGAGATTTCTTAACTGAGACCAAGAGATCATTTCTTACCCAGAGTGGGGAGCATACTAATGAAATCCATGTAACTAATTCCATTAAACATAAACACTTGTCCAAGTTTGGAACTGGGTCTGGATCCAGCTGTGCCTAGACTGTTCTCTGAGGAAACATTTATAAAGCAAGAAGGTCCATTCTGAACATTTCCTTACTCTTCTTATCTCTTCCATTAGGTATAAACTATTGCCCAAGTCTAAGAATAGGATTGGATGTAGCCACACCTATGCTCCACCAGGAGTTTAAACACCAAAGGTGTGCACTCTAAACCTCATAATTCAGCAGGGGTGTGTGTGTGTGTGTGTGTGTGTGTCTCCTTTACCTTTTTGATCACTGGTCTCTGTGTAAATCATACAAAATCAGTTCTAACTCAATTTTCCTTTCTGTTTTTTTCCATGTTGTTTCTTTAATCCATAGATTGAAACTTGCCATTGAGCTTTGTTAAGCTGCACTTTTACAAATTCACATCAAAATCACTTTTGTAAATACCTTTGACAGTGATTCTTGAAGTGATCTAAATCACTCACCTCTGATAGCTAGGACAGGCAAGCAAGCAAGCCAGCCAGTCATTTAATTTTGTCCCTAGTCAGTGCTGGGAGCTTATCTCCACCTCTTATTGCTGTCTCCAACCTGTTAGGGAATTAACCCAACCTCATTTACAACAGAGAATATTCTAATAGAGTATAAGTGTGTCTTCCACTCCATAATTGAATGCTCTAATTATATAACAAAACTGACATTGCAACTTGTATTGCTTTGTCCCAGCTGTGTTCTGGGACCCATGGCCTTCATCTTGATGCTTCCACTGCATGAAAGCAGGATGTTCTACAGCATGGCCTCACCCAATGTGTACGACATGTGCTTGTGTTACCAGTGAGGCAAGTGTGAGCTGCAGTTTACGTCCCCTTGCTGCTGTCAGCCTTGCAAGCAGCAAGTGATCCAGGCAATGACATTTGAGTCAGGATTTTGATACCAGAAAACAAGCCTGTTCTTCAATGTACCTCATAAACGCACATCAAACTTTAGTAGGTGATTGAAAATAAGGCACACATTTAAGAGCCTCTCCTGAATGGGGCTCTTTACTTCAACCGCTATATGTATATAAATACTTACGTATGTGGGCTCTGGTGGGCAGTATCCCAAATTTAAACAAAACAAAAAACAAATTCAACCCCAAAATATTCTGTTTACTTGTTTAACTTGGAGAACAAGAACAATCTCACTTTGGAAATGAGGTTAAACCTCTGTGAAAACAGTGAATAAATTCTCACAAACACATGTAAGGTACACGGATGCTCCATTATGGAGGCAGATATCTAAAATAAAAGCACTCTGTATTCAAAACATAGACACACAGGAATATCTGTAGCACAAGGAGGAGGAAAAAAATCACCAGATACCATTGAGGAATCTAGGCTATGTGTGGGTCTGATTTTATGAAAAAGAAAGCTAAGATCGGACTGCAGAGTTTTACTTTTAAAGAAAAGCATAGAAACAATGAATCTGCATTAAAACTTGGCTAAGGGCTGTGAATTGTAGCAGAGACAATATCCTGAATGTATTCAAAGTAACAGAAGCCAACGTGCCTACTTACATCAAAGGCATCACCTCAAAAAGCACACTCAAATCTAAACTTGAAACTTAATAAGCTGAAGCTGAAACAACCTGGTAGATCCCTCTCAAAAAACAAAAAAATCCCCAACCATTTTATTTTATAGATACCAGTAATCTTGCAGATTAAAACCAGATTGCACACCCAAATATTTATACTTAAACAGCAGAACTGTCTCTAGTGTGACATAGTTTGATTAAAGATCTCTCATTCAGTTTAGGTAATAAAAAGTAAACCATCATTCCTTATGATGCCAGTAGGTTCTAGATACCTTTGCAGATACATGAAATGCAAAATCCTTTTAACTAGGTATCACATAATTTCCTCTGTGGCATGACTTACCTGAGTCCCACACTTGCTGGCTCTTCTTGGCATGGACTTTCTCCTCAGTCTGTCATGACTGTGGCAATCACATGGCAGTCCCTCGACAACAGGTCCCCAGCTCCTTAAAACATTTGACGCAGTGCTTTAGTCTGGACATCAGCTTTATTTTCTTCCCCTTCAATAAGGTTCACAACTATTCCCTCCTGTGACAGCTGATAAACTGGCTAATGTAAGTTTTGCTTCACAGAGAAAATAAAGCTATTGTAGGGAATAAATTTGATTCTGTAGTAGCCCTTAACATTATTCTTACTGTCTTCTTCCTGTAGGAAGGCTGGGGCATGCAGTGGAAGCTGGTCCCTTCCATTCGTCTCTGCTGCTGTTTCTAGTGGGTACAGTTGAGATTGATCACTGCCATTGCTGTGAGGTTCTTCTTAAGATCTCCCATGAGCATCCTCATCTTCACACACACTGGCCTCCACTGCATTGTTTTGTAGGAGATCCTTGGGAGCTGCCATTCAAAGAACACATGCCAAGTCTGTCCTGTGCTCCCTGCTGACTGGTGAAAGATGAGCTGGTGGGTTGTTCATTTCTATGCTGAGGACAGAGCCTCATGTTCAGATTATGGTTTTTCCCCCCAAGACATCTAGTTTTCTAGCTCCTTTGATGTGCTTACTTCCCAGGGTCTATTTTAGCATTGTAATTACATGTAAATATTTTTATTTTTAAATCATTCTGGAACTGAATATCTTGGATTTCCATATATTGAGATGTGTATGAACGGTGAACTACTCCCCTATACTTGTTAGTTCCTTCCCAATTACTCAAAAGTAAGATATGGATTTCCATATGTTGAAATGAGTATGAATAGTGAAATACTCTCCTATACTTGTTAGTTCCCTCCCAGTTACTCAAAAGTAGGATATGGATTTCTATATGTTGAGGTGAGTATGAATGGTGAACTACTCCCCTATACTTGTTAGTTCCTTCCCAATTACTCAAAAGTAGGATATGGACAGGACAGGCAAAATGTTCTACTTTTCCAGAATTTGTGTCCTGTAACATGACTGTGAGCCTCGGTAATAAGCTTTCAGAGATGTTTGCTTTGAGAGCTGACTTTAAGTTCTGTTTGGCTTACTTTTTCTTCTAGGTTATGTATCTTAACAGCTCTTTTTTCCAAGTCTATGGCTCAGTAGCACAATGTTGCTAGCACAATTTATGCTTCCAAGATAAGCGTAATTCACCCCATGGTATACTGCTGCATATGCTGCCTCCATAATAGCTATGTGTGATAAAGCAGATGAGCAACTGAAAGCAAGTGTACTCTTGTTTTATGTCACTGTTCAAAGTGAACCAGACTCTTACTTAGGTGCAGTCCAGATGCTGCCTTCCATCCTTCTCTGCAAGGCTGTGATGATGGAGGACAAGCTGAGTGCTGCAGTTCCACAAGGCACTCCCAAGGCCACTGTCAAGTAACCTTAAAAAAAAAAAAAAAAAAAAAAAAATCAATGAAATTGGTGATGAGCAAAGCCTGTTGTTGCATGTGTTCTTTCAGGATACTCTTCTGTGTGAATATCCATTTTTCTGGGCCCGAGTCCAGAGGCTATTCTCCTCCAATGCTGCATCCATCATCAGTGTCACCTTGTGCAGCATTCCACTGCAAATGACCTCCCCTATAGTGTAGGGCAGAGGGACACTTTCCCAGTCCCAGCTTTAAATATTTTGACAACTCCATGTTCCCCTTCATCAGAGTTATTTCTTTCCTGTATTTTAATCAACAACTTCTTAATTTTTGTTTCTACAGTGACATTGTGGGCTCTTAGAATTTCTGCTGTGATCAAACCACCTATCATTGTGTTGTTACTGCTACCTACTGGACTACAACTTGCTTTCCTGATAGCACTACTGATCCAGGAGCAATCTCCTGTTGTTTGTAGTCACAGCATCTCATGTCATAGAATCTCATGTTAAAGTAGAGCTGATTTTTCTGTGCTGACTTCTGTAGTTTGCCCACCTGTTTTCTCTCAGTTGTGCACATTTCCCTATCTTTGCTTCTGATCAACTTTTTTCCTGTTTAAACTCATCATGCAGGGTTTTTGTAACTTGGTAAACAAGGTCTGTGGTTTCCCATCATGTCAGGAGCCTCAGTTTCAAGAGTGAGGCCTTTAATATATCTCAGTTCATCTCTCCTTGAACATTATTTTTCACTAATTTGTCTGCTTTCATATTCCTTTTTCTAATTTCCACTTCTCATTGCTTTTAGTGTGAAAGAATTTTTATTTCTGAGTTTTTATTTTCTCTATGATGCATCCTTTTTTGGGCTTACCCAATTTGTCCATATTGACACTGCTGCAGATAGATGACATTTTTTTCATGAGGTAGCAAGACAAATTTAATGGCTTGCTCCAACTGAGAGGGCCCTGCCCAACCTTAACACCTTCTAATCTTAATCACATGTTCCCACCTCCTCCTCATGCTGTGGTATTCATCTGTCTCTTAGTGAGATAGTTCAGCTAACTAAATCAGCAGAAAGTTATCTGGTTCAAAACAACTAATCACCTTCTGACAGGTCAGTGAGCTGGAACAGCTCACGGAGATGTAGGACAAGGGCCAGTAATAGCTCAAGAGACAAGGAACACCAGGACAGGACCTGGAGAGACACAGGATCACTTTACATGGATGGCAGCAGTTAATTTTCACAGAGGCTCAGCCACTCTGGAAAATGTCATACTAAGCATTCTCCCTTTGTAACACCATTTCTTCCTTGCCTCAAACACTAGCTTGAATAACAGAATCAACTAATGAATCAAGCTAGGCAGAAGGTCCCTAGTCCATCCACCTCACTCAATGCAGAGTCAACACTGAGCTCAGACCATTCTGTTAAGGGCTTTATCCAGTCATGTCTGGAAAACCTCTAAGGATGGAGACTGCTAAACCTCTCTGAGCAACCTATGCAAGTGAATTTAATTTTTTTTTTCTTATAAACCTGTGCATAGTCAAGGTCAAAAATGTTCAGAGTCAGCATTGATATTTTAAGCTTCATACCTCTCATTTCTATGTAATTTTCTCCTTGAAATCTATCCTTCCTCGGCTTTTTTCCTTGTCAGTTCAAAGACCTCCACTGAAAACAGCAGTTACATGGCATATCTGACCCCAGGTAGTGTTTGTGTATCTATCATCTAGTCTCTGTTTCTTGGGGTCTTTTTGCCATCTGTCGAGGTCCATATTTCTAAGGCAACGAGGTGCTTACGCAGCAATGTTGGACAGCAATCACAGATCAGTCTCTCTCCCATTTTTCATGGGCTCTTAGGTTGGCCATATGACCCCAGCTCTGTTTTCGGGGGAAAAAGAAAAAAAAAAAAAAAAAAAAAAAGGTTGCTAAACTATGAATGACACCACATAAACTTAAGTCAAGCAAGATACGTACAAAATCAGAAATAAGGTGTTGTGGGTTTAAGGAGCCGACAGAATGAAGCTCTCAAATGAATTGGAGAAAAACAGAATTCTATTTGGAGAGAGAGTTACAGACAGAAATTACAAGGCAGATACAAAATCCATAGCGAACCCTCTTGAATTTTTCCCCAACCCAAAACTAAATCTATCATCCCCAGTGCTCCAATCGGCCTCTCCCATGCCTCTGCCACCCAAGAGGCCCAAACACAGCCTCTAGAGTCCCCAAACCAGGCCTGCTCCTTACATGATTGTCCTGATAAAGCAGCTCCAGCCAAACACAAGGCTGGAGGGGGAGGAAGGATAGAGAGCTGGCCTCGCCCTGAGTTTATGGAGAGAGAGCAGAATTATAGGTTTGAATAACAATCTTCCAGTCCCTAGAGGACTTTTTTTTAACCCTATAGTTCCCAACCTGGGATGTGAGGACAGAAGTGAAATTGTTGAGTTGGTAGCGGCCACTCAAAGACTGAAGGAAAAAACATTAACTGAAAAGGTTCTAAACACCTGAGGGGAAAAAAAAAAATCAGAAGGTAGCAATTCAGCAGAACTGAGGATCAGCCTATTGCAAGGAGCAATGAAGACTGGAACTTTGCTATGTAGGCTCCCATTGGCTTTCTGACCAGCAGAAAGCCAATGGGAACCTGTATCAGTGGCAGTGAGGACATGAGATTTTAAGACACATTAGTCCCAGCCATTTATTGGGTGTAAAATTCAACAAATAGAGTAATTGTTGCATATTCATATATTCTGATCTTGCTTTCAAGTCTCCATACACAGCAAAAGACACAGCCATTATATAAATATATGTAAGTATATTTTGGTTATTTATGCATTTTGGTTATATATTTTATATATATATATAGTATCTATAGATATATAAGATAAATAGATATATAAGATAGATATATAAGATATATATACATACATATATACACACACACACACCCTTATATATGTTACTTATATAAATATAAGTAACCGAAAATGCCAAGGGGGTTATACTCTACCTCATTTTGTGATTGTTGTATTCACCTTTGGTATTAAAGTGACCAGAACTGAAAAGAAATGGACTCATTTTTGGTATTTCTTTAATTCCTCCTTTGGAGACCATTTTGGAAATGTAGCACTTCTCCACATTTCTCAGTTATAGCACAGCATTATGCAATATCGATTTTGGCACGCAGGGTGCGACCCATTGCTCAGATCACCTGTTTTGCTGGCACACTTCCTTCTTTTCCATCCTAATTGCCAGATGACAGTCTATGTTCCTGGGGTGACTCATGCTGACTGTCTCACCTGTCATTCCTCCAGTCATCTGCACACGGATGCGTGTCACTGCAGGATATGGGTGGAGGTGGAAGCGTGGCCCAATTACAGAATCAAGAATGCAAGAGGGAATGCGTGCAATTAATATTTGTAGAGTGCAACACTGGCTTTCCTCCTAAAGCCTTAAACTCTGCCCACCTCTCAGGATGGCTTCTAGCAAAGCCAAAGTAT
Organism: Ramphastos sulfuratus; assembly: GCA_013399055.1. Taxonomy (NCBI): domain Eukaryota; kingdom Metazoa; phylum Chordata; class Aves; order Piciformes; family Ramphastidae; genus Ramphastos; species Ramphastos sulfuratus. Next base: position 46,761 of record WBNM01005702.1, read on the forward strand.
CAGGCTGGTGTTGCAATCTAGGAAAATGGTATTCACAGACATGTAATAGATTCAGGCAGTTGATTGTATCATCCATTAGCCAAAGAATTCAGCCACCAAAGCTGAAAAAAAAAAAAAAAAAAANNNNAAAAAAAAAAAAAAAAGAGAGAAAATCCAACCCAATGACCAGAGAGGAAAATCCAACCCAATGACCAGAGAGAAAAAAACAACCACAACGACCAGGTAGAAAACCAACACAACAACCAGAGAGAAAACAAAAATGAGGAAGTAACTAGGGAAAAATGTAACAAACAAAAGTTTTTTGGGGATTTGGGTTTTGTTTTCTCTTTTGGGGTTTTTTGGGTTTTTTTGTTTTTTGTTTTTTTTTTTACTTTGAAATAAACTACCAAGTTATTTTGGATAAACAAGACTATAAAACAAAACAAAACTGTAATGGGAGTGTCAGGCTTTGACAGAATATACTGAAGAAGATGGAGGGATGGGAAAAAGTTGCAGTTGTCCCATGCTATGCTATTGCTACATCAGCTGGAATTGTACAGACTCATCAAGAAGGCAGTTATCTTGAGGAAGGGTGAGCCTGCTGTCCTGTACAGTTTTGCTGTGCAAGCAGCTGGTAATCAGAATGGCAGCCCTCAGTGACAGTCCAATACCTGGTGATCTGCTCTGCAGCAAGACTTCAGCAGCTTGCCAGCACTTGATAATTTAGTTCAACAGCAGTTCTGAAAATTATACTTTTCCATTGGTGGATCAGTACAGATGTGTGCCCTGACTAGGCTCACCGCAATGACATTTTCTTGGTGCATGCAAACATGTGGCACATGTCAGCAGAGTTAATTTTAACATACACTGAAGTTTCATGGAAGTTTCCTGTAGTGGTTCTGGGAGTTACCTGCCACACTCCCCCCTCCCCCCCAAATGAATTCACCCATACTAGACTCAGCCAGCTGGAAGTTAAGGAATGAAGCTTTATATTCACATCTGTGAGAGGCTGATTGCCCCTCCCATAATGTAATCAAAGATAAAGATTGCCTTTGTTAAAGATGGGCCGGGATTGCTGGCAAAGGGATGCAAACAGCACCTTTGTGGACTTATGGGACTTGGCCTAGACATCTGCCCAAGAGCTCAGGAATGCCAAATAAAGTGTCTTGATGAAGTTCTGAGATTTCAGCCTGGCTTGAATGCAACACCTAGGACGCGATACTTCACACCAGCTACCCCGAAGAAAGGCTACTGCATATTTGAGGTATGGACCGGTAAGCGGTGCAGAGAGGGGTTGGAGGCCCTGCCCAGTGCCAGTGCCACCACGGGACCCCCGAAGATGCATGAGAATACACAGGAAGATTTCCTGGGGAGCTGCACCTGGACAACCGGCCTAAAAACTGTATAAAAAGACATAAGCGACGCCTGCAAAAGTGTGTGTGCATCTACCACCGGAGCACTGCCATGTGCACCTACCACCAGTGCACCTACCACCGGAGAACCCGAGGAACCACTCTACAGAAGGACATCCCTGGGCTGGGCACATCTCTCTCTCTCTCTCTCTCTCCTCTCCATCTGCAGCTGATGGTAATATAATCCCTGTTCTTTTCCTTCCCTGCTCTTAATATTTTTCTCCGTTGTTCCCTCTCTCCCCTATTCCCTCTGTCCCTCAGTTTTGTTCAATGTTATCCCTTAATAAATAGTTCTTGGTGATATTTGGTCTCGTTTGCACCTTAGTTTCACAACACGGACATCTAAAAGAACCAGTCTTGCTCCTCTAGACAGAGATACTGTTCATCTCTGTTCTCCAGACCTTGACAATATCTTGGCACAATATACAAGCAGATATTTACAATATATTACAGCTATTTACAGCTATCTACAGAAATATACAAGTTAAAAGTAATTCAGAAACACAATACCTCTCCCAGCAACCAGAGTGCAGAGGAGGGGCTCCTAATCACCCTTTCACCTTCTTTCCATCCCGCTCCCAGAGTCTGCCTTATGTGCAAGGTGAATTGGAAGAATCAGCAAGAGGGGATGGGGGGGGCTAACAACAGAATAATTAGTTGAGTTACACAGATCCAGGCAGAAGCAGTTAATGTGACAGAAGCAAGGGAGAGTCAACAGCTGCCTTATCTAAGTTTGTGTCCTTGTTTTTATACCTCTCGGCAAGCCTATGAGTGAAGTAGACATCACCATTGTTTTCTTTTCACAGCCTATAATCTAATTTCTCTCATTAAAACATTCCAATTAGCCTCAAACACCAAAGGAAATGGAGTCCCAGTTGAAAATTTGGTATATCCATCAATGTCTGCTGAACTGTGGCCTGTGTAGATGATCCATGCCTGATGTTTTGTATTTTCTGTTCTATAAATGTTAAAATAATTCTTCAGTCTTGAAACTACAAAAAATCTCTTGTAAGACCTTTTTCTTCTCAGATGTAAAGAAAAGTATTTGAAAGAAAATTTATAAATTATGAATAGGTGAGTACATGTAATTTTTCAGAATTAGAAAAAAAATATTTTTTCCCTCCCTATGCTCATCATTAACCTAATTATTTAACTTTATTAGTTCCCATTATTAATCATGGATGTAAATGAGCAGCTGCTTAGAGGGGAGCAAGACTCAAATCACTGTCAGAGCTGAGGGAATGGAAAGTGCAGCTTGCCTTCTCCAGCCTGAAAGCTGCTTGGACACTGAACATCTAACACCATCCCACTGACCACGGAGCACATGGGCAGCCAAGACCACCTGCTCCCCTTCTGCTAAATTGGCTGGAACTTGAGATGGAACTGGACATGCTAGGAGGACATTGCAGCCATAAGGCATGCACCAAAGCAAACCATGCTCTTAGAGTTCCCAATAGTCCACTACAGACAGATCTGTTAACTAGCAGTGGTATCACCTGAAGGGAATGTACCAAATAAATATTTAAGAAATAGAAAGAGTTCAGTCACCAGCTAGTGAATCCTGCTGGTATCATATAGAATCATTACGTTGGGAAAGCCCTTTAAGGTCATGGAATCCAACCATAACCCAACTACCATGACCACTAGACTGTGTCTTGAAGCACCACATCCACAGCTGCTTGAACACCTCCAGGAATGGTGACTCCATCACCTCCCTGAGCAGCCTGTCCCAATGCCTCGCACTCTTTCAGTAAAGACATTTTGCCTAACGTCCAATCTAAACTTCCCCTGGCACAACTTAGGCCCACTTCCTCTTGTCCTATCACTAGTTACATGAGAGAATAGACCAACACTGCCCGCAATGAAACCTCCTTTCAGGTAGTTGTAGAGACTTTCAGAGCACATTTTAAAGGAAGTAAGAACTGGATGCTGGATAAATAGAAAAAGGGATTGAAATTACTTTAAAATAATAGATCAAGCTAGAAATAGGGATTTTTTTTAAAATTTTTTTTTTGCAACATAAATGGAGACAGACGTGCTTTCAGGGCAGTGGGGAAAAAATAGCATTTGGTATAAATCAAGCCTCAGTGAAAGTGTGAAGTGATGCTTGTATAAGTATACCACAGGGGCCACGTTGTACATGCAACACACACTATGGTTCTATGCGGCACCATTTAGGAATGCAGAACATAGATCATCAGCAAAAAATAGCAGTGAGTAAGGGTGACCGTGATCCCTCTTCCTGCTTACACCCTCAAGTCTTTAGAAAACAATATTTGAGTCTGATAAGTTTTGCAGCTGCATTTTGCAGACAAATTGTGATACATGAACACGTGACATCTGCAAAGTCGCATGTGATGGGACTCCGTATGCCTGTGAAAAATATGGAGACAGTTATGGTGAGGACTCTGGAGAGAAAACACCTGAGAATTTAGATTATGACCCCAGGAAGTAACTGAAAGATACAGCAGAATATTCCTGCTAAAGGAACTGGAAAGGGAATTAAAACCTGAGGAAAGCATCATGATGTAGACCTGAGCAGATTCTCAGCAGCAAGGATGTCACATCTAGCTCAAGTGCTCTACTTCATCATCAGCAAGCCCAGCTCTAGTTGTCAATGCCAGTTCAAAGTGAATTGTCACAAAATGGTGACAACTGTCAGTAAACTGAACAGCAACTCAGTTGCATGCCTCTGTCTTGTAGGTAAGAGGGAGAAGGTGTTATATCCTTTGGTAAGAAGAGAACATCTTGTGGTTTGTGCAGCATACCCCAAATTCAGAGAGATGGCACATAGATTTGTCAAGGGTTAGGAGCTGAGCCAGACACTAAACAAGTGACAGATGTTCTCTATGAACCCCACTCCCTTCACAAAGGGAGATAAGGGGAATAAGGGAGAGAGAGTTATGGATCAGAAATAAAAACTAAAAATACTTTAATCAAAATAATAACAACTAAATTAAATATATTTTTAAAAGATCAATATTGAACTCTGATCTCCTGATGGCAATTATGTTACCATCATCACTGATGCTGTGGCCAGACACCAGGGAAGTCCCAGACTGGGTTCACCAGCTGACAGAAACCATATTGTGGAACTAGATTTAGAAATTCATGGATTGCAGTTGAAGGCAGAACCAACAGAGTCTTCCTTGGATGCCAGCCATTAAAAAAAAAAAACAAAACCAAAACCAAACCAACCAAAAAACAGCCCAACAAAAAACAACAACGACAACAAAAAAATAACCCTTGTGATCCCTCAGCTTTATACTGAGTATTATGTCTATGGAATGGAATACCTGTCTGGTCAGTTTAGGGACTTAGCCTGTCCACTCCTCCCTGCAGATGCAGCCTTTTCCTCTGCACCTCCAACATAGCACAAGATTCAGCAGTGACCTTGGTCTGCACACCAATCATTGGTAGTAATTAGAAACCTTGAGTGTTATCACTGCTGGAAGCACAGAAGAAGACATGCTGTTAGCATTAGAAGGTGCAGTGACTTAGAAGACACTTAGCTAAAAAGTAAAATCACAGAATTATTTCTGTTCTAACTAAAACCAAGATAAAACTGAAAACAGAGTCTGTTCAGCCCTAAGAAATTACCAGTGTAGAAAGACACATGAACCCATTTTCACAGACAACTGTCCCCAGACTTCCTCCTCCTACATCCTTTCTGAAACCTCAGATGGCAGGAAATGTGATGCAGATTCATTATATCATATTACTTCTGAACTGTGCAGCCCATCTGGTTACCTGCTTCAGTAGGTAATAACCTAGTGGCTGCCACGGGTGCTTTCTGAGATTATGCAGCTGGATTTTTCCACAATGCTGCTGCCAATTCATGCTCCTGAGAAAAAAATGTTCTAGATTTAGGTTAAATCATAGTGATACAAATGAACTGAAGAGGCTGAATCGAGATTTGCTTTCTTCATCAAAGTGTATCACTGCAGCAAGAGCAACTCCATGCCTCTCTTTAGGAAGAAACAATAGGAAAGAAATACTGAAGGAGTCTGAGTAAAATGGACAAAAATAGGAAGAGGAGAAGAAAGTGGCTGGGAAGGGAAGTAGCTACAAGAGAGGAAGCTAACCAAAGGGAGAAAATACACTTTTCATGGTTTTATACATCACTGCCAAAACGTGCCAATACAAGTTGTTTGCATTTACAGACTCGTGGCTGGATCTACAGCAACCCTGTGGATCCTTCCTTCCAGCCAATGGTGAGAAAGCTGCAGTGTATAACCAGCTTCATTTCACTTGCCTGGCGAGGAGCAGCATCCTGGGGCCCTTGTTCAAGTCCTAGAGCAGTTTAAGCAGCTTAAACTGATTTATAAGCTTAGGGAGTCTAAGCCTCCAAAGCTGCTTAAAGCTATTTAAGCTGCTTAAGACACTTTAGACTGTTAGCATGTACCATGGGGCTGTACACAACATCCTGGCCTACAAACCGAATAGTCTATCTTTGGGTTTACGGGTCCCAGCAAAGAAACTCTCTCACCATGGCTGCCCTAAGCCATGCTCACTTGGGTCTAATAGTGTCTCTGCAGTTTGTCTGTCCTTGACACCTGACAGGTTTGTCCTGGGATCTTTGGACTTCTGCATTTTTTACTGTTGTTCAAGAAGGGTAGATAGTCTAATGGTAGACCTGAAGCTAGCCATGTTCATCAGGTCAGTATTCCTCAATTTGCACACCAAAATTCACAACTTCCAGTGCTTGTTTATGAAAGAAGGCTCTCATGCAATATGAAATCGTTGTTCCTGGTGTCTAAAAGTTATATATATTTTTAAAAGAACAAAAGGACCAACAGATATTCACTGAAGTATGGATGGCCAAATCAATAAACACCAAACCTAAACATTTCTGAATTTCTGGAGAGTTGTATTTGGTCCAGACCCTGATCTCATCTTTGAGATTTATTGACCATCTTACTAGAGTAAAACAGCAATAGTGACTGCAAACACTTCCAGTATTTACAGTCATATGCTTGGGTTAACACCATGATGCACTGTGATAAGCACAGGCTTCTCTCTAGAAAATGTTTTTGAGACAGGTTGTGAGTTTTTTTTAGTATGTGAAGTAATATATTACTAGAGGTAATATATCTAGAGTTATACTGAGCAGTGAATAGCATTGGTTAGAAGTTTTACAAGGCTTTGAATTACCAACAAAAAGCATATTTTCTGAAAATCTTAGTTTTGCTCAGTTTTCCTTTGGGAGTATGATTGTTATAAGATTTATTTTGACCTAACTGCAAAAACATTGGATTGCAGAGCACTACTTTATTTTTACTGTGATTCTGGTTGGCATTTTCTTGTGTATACTGGAGTCCCTGGACAGCTGTCTCTCCTATAATGTTCACTGTGTTTCCCTACCTGTGCGCTGCACCATGACTGCAACAGGTTGGAGTTGTAATGTTGAAATGTTCTCATGTAATTCAAGTTTCCAAAACTTTCCAACCTTTCTCCAATACTCACTTTTCTTTTTTTAGCCCTGAGGAAAAGGACCTGGGGGTCTGGGTTGATAAAAAGCTCAACACAACCCTGCAGTGTGAGTGCAGCCCGGACAGCAATTGTGTGCTCGGCTGCCTCAAGAGCAGCATGGCCAGCAGGGAGAGGGAGAGGATTCTGCCCCTCTATACTCTGCTCTTGTCAGACCCCATCTGNTTTTCTAAGAGAGAAAAAAAAACCCCAAAACTAGCATTTTAAATGAATGCAATTACTAAAATTCAGAATGCCTCACAGACTGAGATGTCCTGACTTGTGAGTTTTACTGAGGTCCATAACCATGCTGTTGTCTTGCAGACCTGCAGGCATGAAGACAAGATTTTGTCCTTTCCCATTGGCAAAGATGATCTGTGTTTATTTTGGGTATGTTTGTTTAATTTCCCATTTGAGCACCATCATAAATAGAATCCTTGAACACAGGTTGGAAGGGACCTCAAGGATCATCTGGTCCAATCTTTCTTGGGAAAAGCATGGTCATCATTTCTCCCCAAACCTCTCTGCTCCCATCTGCAGGGATGTTGTTTCCTATTGAAAGGGCTGGGAAAAGCCAACAAAGGATGAAACCAAAGGGCTGTCTGCATCCAGTCTCTCAGCCTAGCACTGCAGGAGGGCTTGGCTGCCTTCACCTCCTGCCTCCTGCTCAGCCATGCAGCTAAAAAAGCATGAGATGGGGATGGAGAAGTTGATGCACATGAGTGGGGAAAAAATACCCACAACCCAAAACTCTAAA
>WBNM01005702.1:54393-101600 GCA_013399055.1 Ramphastos sulfuratus
ACAAAAAAAAAAAAAAAAAAAAGAAAATTACAGATCCAAAATCCACAGACTTTTGCACAAAGCAATAGTGGTTGATTGCCATTTCTAACCTCTCTATTGCAGCCCAGGACAGGCTGCCAAGGAAGAATCTCACGTATCAACCACTGGGAGTTGGCTGATGAAGTGTAAGCCAGGACCTCACCCCATACACACACCTCAAATGCTGTAACCACTAATTTTTTTGTAGTCCCAGCTTTCCAGCATGCAAAATAAAGTTAAAAAAAAGAACAGTTGCCTGCATTCAGGCTTCCCCTGCTAGGGGGCATGACTCAAAAAATTAAATAGTTAGGTTCCTGCTACAAATAAAGTGCAAAATCCCAAACAGTTTCTAGGTATACACCTACACACAGCCATGTGTGTGTGCAGCTGTGTATGTATGTTGTTTTGGTTTTTTTAATTTTATATATATATAAAATAGAAAGCACGGACAAAATTGTCCCTTCTCGTGGCTTTTTGCAGCCAGACAGGGTCATTGCTCCCCTAGGAAAATAGCTAGTTTGATAACTAATTTATATTTGCAAAACTCTTTAAGAACTCAGACAAAAATAGTGTAGATTCCATATGAATCATAGAAATGTAGGCTTGCATGGGATCTCAAGGGATAATAAAAATATTCCTCAATATTTTTAATCAAAGCTGTACCTAACCTTCCTGAGGCAAAATAAAACCAAACAACTCCCCTCCCCATAGCATAAAGTTGAAGGAAAGTGAGGGATTTCAACAAAACAAACAAATAAAACCTCAACCCAACCCAACCAAATAAACAAAAGCCCAGAAACAAAAAAAGCTGGGAAGTCCAGAGAACCACCTGTGCAGTCTTCCATCATGGCTAATGAATATGCCCAGGACCACATTTGGAATTTTCAAATGCACTGTTAGTGAAAACCTGTTACGAATTACCTTGTAATTATTTGTATGCTCTGTCATGTTTCCACCTGCTTCAAAACATTTCCTAGCTTTGAAGACAGACCACAGTTGTCTTGCTAGTTGTAGGTGGCAGTCCCTCTGTTTCATATCTAAAACAATTAATGACAGGGATTATACAACCTTCTTGGGTAATATATAGTTCAGTGAATCTTTTCTTCTAGTTACAACATCTATCTCTAATACCTATTATGACACATCTAAGAAAAGTTTCCTTCTACCCATATCTTCATCAGGCATGAAAAACATCACTACCCTCTTTGTCATAAGCTTTTATGTGCCTGAAGACTATTGAATAGCTATTTTCAAGATTAAAACAAAAGCAAAATTTGCAGCCTTGCTTTATGGATCCGATTTTACACACTGCTTCTCCTTGTTGATCTTTCTTGGATTGTTTCCAGCTTATTTACATCTTCCTTAAATTATGGTTCTTCAGTGGAAAAGACAGTATTTTAACTGAGGCCTCACCAGTGCCAAGAAGAGCATGCTAGTTATCTCATCTTACATACACTATTCAAGAGAATCTGGAATTACATTTGTCTCTTCTCCTCAACAGCATCACACTGTTCACTCATTCATGGCCCTCATTAATCACTAGATCATTAACTGCAGTGGCATTTTGTGGTTGTGCTTTTAATTTTGTCCTCCCAAATGTAGCCAAGATTGTTAAATTTTTTAGTGTTGGATTTCAGAACCTTTCAGAACCTATTGTGGCACTTTTGAATTCTAATTCTGTCCTTGAGCACATTTTACAAATCCTTACATGGTGTCATCCACCAAGCTTTTAAGCATGTAATTCTTTGTAATTCTGTCATCTGAGTTCTTATGGAAGTGTTGAACAGAAGTCTATCTGTTAAGAGCTGTGCAGGACTTCTCTTCAACACCCTCCTCATGCAGCTACCAGCAATCATGGGGTAGGTTTACATGTAAGAGTGGATTAACTAAAGGAATTATTTCAAATGAGACATTTTTTGCTAGATCACTTATAAGCATACCTGACAGTGTCAAAAGCTTTACTTAAGATACAACTTGGGTCAATATATAGTCACTTTTACTGCTTTTCCTTATCTATTGGACCAGTTTCCTTGTTCAAGAAGGAAATCAGATTCATCTGGCAAATAGATGTTGGCTGTTTCTTATCACCTTATTGTGGCCATGTCATGTATGCATTTACTTCTCAATAACTTGTCCCACTGTCTTTCTTGGTATTGAAGTTAGGCAGAGTACTCTATAATTCCCTATGTTCTTCATTTCCCATTTTTAAAAGCAGAAATGGTTATAACCCTGCAAACCAGGGCTTTTTGCAAAATGCATGTTGGAATGTCAGATCTCTGATGATTACCAAAAATCAGAAGTGTGGCCCCACCTTTATTTCCACCTTCGGCTTCACAGTTGCTGCAGGCTCCAGTGACTTATTCACTCTACCAGGAACACAGAGAGACAAATTAAAAGCACACTATTATAATAAGTTTCAACAAGCTCTAGAGGCTTGCATATGTCTAATTTATTCAAACATTATTTTACTTGTTTTTTCTCTATTCTGGCATATGTCCTTCCTCTTGTTCAAAACAACAGCAAAAATCACAAACAAACGAAAAACCAAACACTAACACAAATGTGTTGTTAAGTACCTGTCTTTAATGTTTATGTGCATATGAAGGATGTAGCCAAATAGATAATAAAATGTTTCACCCTCAATGAATTTCTCTTATTTGTACCTCTGCCCTTCTCTTCTTCTAACTTCTTGGTATTTATAGAATCTATTTTTCTTCCATTTTACGCTCCAGGAAAGTTGTAACTCATTTTGTGACTTAGTCTTCTTGGTTTTATGCCTAGGTGTTTTTGCTACTTTGTTACTCATCTCACTTACATGTCCTTTTTGATATTCAGGTCACTGGAGAATTCCTGATGCAGCTGTACTGGTCTCTTACATCTTAGCTGTCTTCCACATCAGGATGATTTGCTGGTGCACATACACCACTGCATAACTTACTCCTAGGTTTATTTTCCTTAGAATTATCTTCACATGGGACAATTCCTAGCATCATCTTGAATTGCTGAGCTATATTGCAGTGCTTTTTTTTTTTTAACTAGCTTCATTTAAACCAAAACCAAACCAAATGTTCCATCTAATATTTTTCACATGAGAAAAACAACATGGTTTTAGATGGATAATGTGTGGCTCTAAGCAACTTAATTATATCCTATTTTAAAGAACTACTTTGGCAATTAAAAAAGGCCTGTCAGAATTTCAGTACAGTGATTTATGATTCTGTCATAGTGACAGATGTTCTTCATGTATCTCTGACATTGTAATCTGGAATCAATGTGCTTCTTTTCATGTTTACTGGTAAAAAAGAAATGTAAAAATTGTCTTCAAGGCTTTGCCCTGCATTAGCTTAGAAAAGTGGTCTGGTTTTGAAATGAGTTCTGTAGTAAAAATCACTTTTATCATGACACTGTACTATCATTGCAGACCCAGTTGGGCCCCCTTACTGGATACTTACCAGGCTGATACACTCAAATCCAGTGAGGATCTGTCATAGTGCCCCCTCCTCTGAATCTTGACAGATTTCAGACATCATCTCAGTCTTCAGCTTCTTAGTTCATCCCACTGGCTGGGATTCGTGATCTTAAGCACCCCCTGTCTGCCTCCAATATTTATTACCTGTACCTCTTGGCTGCTGAGAATCAGAATTTAAGCCTAGTGGGAGAGAGAATTGCTGAAGCAGGAACAGAGAAAGGCACTGACTCATGGAGGAAGAGAGGTGTCAAACTGTACCAGTAAGAAGCTTCTTTCTGCCGCTCATTGAGTTCAATAGCCCTCCATCTCCAGTCCTTTCTGAGGTGTAAGAATTGTTCTTAGTACTCTTGTTTCTGCTTAAAGAACTGCTGAGGGAAGCCGAGGAAACAAGACTTCAGTAAGCAGTAGAGTGACACAGACACACAAATACACATCTTGAAGTTTTGCTGATACAATAGCGTTGCACTAACTGTTTCTACCTCTGTAGCTCTATCAACCAGGGACTGCAGTTCTTCACAGTATGGCCACATTGATGACAACTTGTGGGACAGACACAGCTGAGGTTCAAAGGTTCCCCAATTCCTGTAACGGGGAGCTTGCTAACAAAACTTCTGCTCCTATTGATTTCTTACTGTGAGGGCATTGCTCTGCAGTCCAGATCTCTGCTATGGTTACGCTTAGTGGTTAGTCTTGTTCAGCTCTGAGGTCTCGGCAAAAGGTGCAGAGAAATATACCACAAGAGGAAGAAGCTATAGGAAAACCACTTTTGCCATGTGGCCATGGTTTGAGATACTCAACCACAAGCAAAACTAGAACATGAAAGAAAATAACTTATATGAAAGGGCTTACATTCAAGACAGTAGAGCTTATCAATCACAATTCTGCAGAACTTTAGACATCTGGAAAGTTGAAGGTTCAGGACTCTATATTTTACAGTTTAGGAAATCAAACAGAAGTTAACCTTTAGATAGTAGATGTGAAAATAATTCAGTATTGTGTGGATGTTTCAAATCAAGTTTCACAAAGCGTCGTTATTCCATTCCTAAGGGCTGCAGATTTTCCCATTTATTTGGTCTTAAAAAAAAAAAAAAAAGAATCATAGAATCAACCAGGTTAGAGGAGACCTCCAAGATCATCCAGTCCAACCTAACACACAGCCCTACCCAGTCAACTAGACCATGGCACTAAGTGCTCCACGCAGTCTTTTCTTGAACACCTCCAGGGACAGCGACTCCGCCACCTCCCTGGGCAGCCCATTCCAATGCCAATCACTCTCTCTGGCAAGAACTTCCTCCTAACAAGACTGTGTCCCCTTGTTCTGTTGCTGGTTGCCTGGGAGAAGAGACCAACCCCACCTGGCTACAGCCTCCTTTCAGGTAGTTGTAAAGAGCAATGAGGTCTGCCCTGAGCCTCCTCTTCTGCAGGCTGCACACCTCCAGCTCCCTCAGCCTCCAGGGTTGTGCTCCAGGCCCCTCACCAGCCTTGGTGCCCTTCTCTGGACATGTTCCAGTAGCTCAACATCTCTCTTGAATTGAGGGGCCCAGAACTGGACACAGCACTCAATACAATGAAAGTGACATTGTTCAAAGATTTATACTTGCAAAATTAATGTATTGGTGAGCTACTACACTAACTTATTTGCATTTGAGATATTTACAACATGGTAGAAAAGCAAACAATGAGTGGAGTTATTTGTGTCATCACAAAGCCACCCTCTTCAGAAAGTGTTCTTTTTAGTTTTCTCCATTTTCCAGAAAGACAGAAACAGTAAGAGGTAATCACAGTGTTGATTTTAAAAATATACCTTTAAATAGAACTCTTAGTAAGTGTAGTAGTAGTAGTAGTCATGGTCACGAACAGAAATGTTCATGTACTTTTCAGTCACATCCATTCTGTGAAGCTTTGAAGCAAATCCCCAGGCTGTACATACTTGTCACATTAGTTTTGTTTTTTTTCAAAGTGATGCTGGTGTGCACAAAATGGATTCCTCTTGGAGTAAACTATTCCAGGAGCTGTGTTTCACAACATTCCAATACTCAATAAAGTAACCTGTCCTAAATCCTTGCATGGACTTTCCACTACAAGAACCTCCAGCATGTAACTGAGGTACAGGCATTCCCAGAAGGCTTTCAGACCCTGAAGAGTGTCCTCAGAGCCTGAAGGAGGTTGCAGGGTCAAGTATTCCATGTATCTTCCTATCTGTTGTCAGTTGCCAGTCACCAGCTGCTTCAGTGGTGTCTGCCTATCTGCTGCTTTATTCTCATTCATCCAGACTTCAGAAATCTTTCCCTTCTCGTTTTTCTCCCTTCCCTTGTTGAACCTGGTTTTCATTATCTTCCTATTTTGTACTATCTCTTCTCCACAATTCTCCTCAGATTAAAGATTTCAGATAAGTGCATCCTGCAGCCTTGAATATGTCATTTCCCATGAGCCTCTGCCAAGATAACCCAGTGGCAATCTCAAGACAGTTGAGAAACTCCCACTGGCTGTCGGCTACAAGAGAAACTGTGAACAAAGCAGCCTTAAAAAGCCTAAGATGAAGATAGTCTTCTTGCAGGCCAGTAACTACCACCAGCTATCAATCCTGTGCCCAGGACAGCAAGCTTGAGAAACACTTTGAGAGGGGGTCCAGGCCAACCTTATGAAATTCAACAAGGCCAAGTGCAAGGTCCTGCACATGGGTTGGCACAATCCCAAGCACAAATCCAGGCTGGATGGTGAATGGCTGGAGAGCAGCCCTGAGGAAAGGACCTGGGGGTCTGGGGTGATGAAAAGCTCAACATGAGCCTGCAGTGTGAGTGCAGCCCGGACAGCAACTGTGTGCTGGGCTGCATCAAGAGCAGTGTGGGCAGCAGGGAGGGGGAGAAGATTCTGCCCCTTTGCTCTGTTCTCATCAGACTCCACCTGGAGTACTGTGTGCAGTTCTGGAGCCCCCAGCACAGGAAGGACATGGAACTGTTGGAGCAGGTCCAGAGGAGGCCACGAGGTTGCTCAGAGGGCTGCAGCAGCTCTGCTATGAGGACAGGCTGAGAGAGTTGGGGCTCTGCAGCCTGCAGAAGAGAAAGCTTCCAGGAGACCTTATAGTAGCCTTCCAGTATCTGAAGGAGGCCTACAGGAAGGCTGGGGAGGGACTATTTACAAGGTCTTGTAATGACAGGACAAGGGACAATGGGTTTAAACTGGCAGAGGGGAGATTTAGACTGGATGTTAGGAGGACCTTGTTTGCAGTGAGGGTGGTGAGACACTGGCACAAGTTGCCCAGGGAAGTTGTGGCTGCTCCCTCCCTGGAGGTGTTCAAGGCCAGGTTGGATGAGGCCTTGAGTGACCTGTACTAGTGGGAGGTGTCCCTGCCTATGGCAGGGGATTGGAACTAGATGATCTTTGAGGTCCCTTCCAACCTTACCATTCTACGATTCTATGCAACTAAGCCAGAATCTGTCTTGAATTTCCGCGCCATAAAATCACAGAATCATTTAGACTGGAAAATACATTTTAAGAACATTGAGTCTAACCATTAACTTAGCATGGACAAGTCCACCAGTAAACCACCTCACTGAGCACATGAGGAACAGCTGAGGGAGCTGGCATCATTCAATGTGGAGAAGAGGAGGCTCAGGGCAGACCTCATTGCTGTCTACAACTACCTGAAAGGAGGTTGTAGCCAAATGGGAGTTGGTCTCTTCTCCCAGGCACTCAGTGACAGAACAGGAGAACACAGTCTCAAACTGTGCCAGGGCAAGTTTAGGCTGGACATTAGGAAGAAATTCTTCACAGAGAGAGTGATTGCCCATTGGAATGGGCTGCCCAGGGAGGTGGTGGAGTCACCATCCCTGGAGGTGATTAAAAGGAGACTGGATGAGGCACTTAGTGCCATGGTTTGGTTAATTAGAAGGGTTGGATGATAGACTGGATGTGATGGTCCTAGGGGTCTTTTCTAACTTGGTTAATTCTGTGATTTAAGCATCTCTTAAGTATCTCCAAGAATGGTGACACAACCATCTCCATGAGCAGCCTGTTTCAATGCTTGGTAACCATCTTTCCTAACATCCAACTCAAACCTCCTCTGGAACAAATCAAGACATTTTCCTCTTCTCCTATTGCTTGTTACTTGGGAAAAGATACAGACACCCACTTTGATATACAATCTTCTTTCAGATAGTTGTGGAGAGCAATAATGTATCCCCTGAGCTCCCTTTTCTCCAGATTAAGCACCCTCAGTTCCCTCAGCCACTCCTCATATGACTTGATCTCTATAGACACTGCACCAGTTTCATTTGACTTCTTTGGATGCACTCCAGCACCTCAATGTCATTCTTGTAGTGTGGGGCTCAAAACTGATCACCAAACAGGATGAAACAGTGTCCCTATGTAGAAGAGTCTGGAGGAATGTGAGCCCTTGGACGTCACTCTTGGCACCCTGGCCCCGAGTCCCACAGCAGACTCCTGGGAGGGCAGACCCAGGGACACTTCTTCAGCCTTCTCCCTACAGAGAAGGTGCCAGCCACCTTCTCTCTATCAGCCCCATTTCTGATCCCAACAGGAGTGTACACCTTTTCTACAGCTCTGAACTAGAAGGATGAAGACAGAGGAGTTGTAAGATTTCCGGTGGAATTGCAACACTGATCTCAAAGCTACGAAAGAAGGATGGATTTTTTTGCACTGGAGCCATAAACTGTAGTAAAACTCTCCTGCTGAGGAACTACATGAATCAGAAACCTCATGCTCCAGCTCCATTCCATACAAATGCCTGTCAAATCATGGTAACACAGTTACCTATGGCCAGACAGTGAGCCCCTGCCTGACTTCTCCTCTTCACTGACTAAAGCTGGCTGTAAGTTTGTGACAGTCACACATTTTGTCATTTGAATGCTTTTACCAGTCTATTTCTGTCAGCTCCACCTCTTCTTCTCATACCTATCCTAGGCCTTTCCTTCGAGGTTTACTTAGTGTCTGCTTTGCAGCTGTCCCCATTGGGCAGTGGCATGGCAGAAGTAGGGCCCATGGGCATCATTGCCCCCTTGCAATGAGGGAGCAGGGAAAAACCTTGTGCCCCCCATTATTGAAACAGGGACAGGGAAAAAGTTATCCTGCTGAAGGACTTCCTTCCCTTCTTCCAGGAACTAATCAGTCCCCTGTTCCCCCATCAATCATGCCTGTCCTTTTCCTCTCCACCACTTCTTGCAGATCTGTTAAGCAGAAAACTCTTTCATCCTCTCACCCTTCCTGTTGGGCTGCAGCTGCTGGTTCGCTCTCCCCAGCACAGGATGTCTGTGGCAGTGATAGTACAGGAGGCAATGTGATTACTTCCTGAGAACCACAGAGGTCCATGCGACCAGAGAAGGGCAAAAAGGGTACAGAAAGTCAGAGACTACATAGTAAGAATAAACTAAAGGGATGGTGGATTGCAGGTCCCTGAAGAGTGAGTGGACAAAGTAGGCCTGTCATGAGAGGATATGAGGAAGCTCCCCATCCCTTCCACTAGAAGAGGGGAAGATGACACATCTTAGAAAGCTTTTCTATTTTAGTCTTATCATTGCAAGAAAATGATACAGTTCAATCACCCCACTTCATTCTGCTTCTTGTAACCTCATGTACAGTGAGTGAAGTGTCCAGTCATCACTGCTTTCATGGTCTCCCAATGCTCCCACAGAGGAGAAGGTGACCATTCATGCAGCCATGAGGGAACTGGTCTCCATTAGTCAACCTTCATGGAAATGTTCACCTGCACCCCACAGAATTTGTGCAGAGTTCAGAAAACACCCATAACTGGAAACAGTTGGGACTGCTAGAGACAAGTCTGTGTGCTGCACAAAGCTCGTCATCTGGTATTGAGGTCATAAAGAACTCATTCTACTTCCAAACCTATCTGCAGAGAAGGCATGATAAAACCTTGCAGGTGCACTCTCAGTGTCAAGGTATGGCCTTATCAAACAACATCAGATATGTGGCATTTTCCACAAAACCTAAATACTGTCAATCTTTCCCTTCTTGAAACAGAGGTAACCAGATTTCCACCAGAGGTAACCAGATTTCCACCAAGCCCAAAGCTGGAGTTGTTGAAAATGTACCTCATGAATCTCTGCACCAGAATCTGCTAAGAAATCCATAAGTCTCCTTTAGAGCTTGAGCAAAGTTCTATGCTATATGTAGTTGTACCTGCAGCAACTTGGAAAGAGAGGAAGAATATGAATATTGTCAAATTCTCACTTTCAGTTTAGGAAGTCATGGAGAACAAAGGCTTGGACAGCTTCTCAGATGTCAGCCACAGCACTACTGGAATAAAGGTTTGGAGGATGTAATCTCCATAAATCTTTGTCTTGATAGGCCTGCCCACACAAAGGAAATGAGTGACAGAGGAGTTGTGGTTGGAGGCTGTGACTCTAAAGGACGGTAGCCATTCACTTGGGCACGGCTATGGGCTCTGAAATCTCACAATGAGTATGGTGAAATTGTGGCACCAACTCATAAAGAGCAGCCTTGATGGTGCCATTCATCATCCAAAAGTCTCACACCCACCACTGGTTATCTGAGATGTCTATCTACCTTGGTCAACATAGGTCCATTTGCTTAATTAATTCTAAGATTTGTAACCTATGTTTATAAAATACTGCAATACCTGTGCCTCAACAATGCATCATGGAAGGACAGAAGTGTTTTTACACTGTTCCAGACCAAGGACACCCAACAGTTCAAACAAGATCTTATCAGCAAACCGTCCTAGAAAACGTAGAGCTTAATGCATTGTCACTACAATACCGAGTCAGACCTTTCCCCAATCGAGTCCACTAGGTAATCTCAGATGGAGAGCAGTACCAAATAGTCAAGAGTAAGTCTTGTGACTCAGCTTCTACTTGAATAATTGAGGGTGGCTGAATATGCATTGTTGGAAATTTGCCAGACATCTCCATAAAGTTGTTAGCTCTGCCACAATTAAAGACATTGACCATCTTACATCAAGTCGCTCTTTCAGCTACAGCAGCTCAAATTTGTTTCTTCATTCAAGTCCTGTTGTCTTCCTTTTAAATTATGTTTGGCATATCAACAGCTTACTGATAGCAAAAACCGAGAAAATGGCAAAAAGTAATCTCATTTTTTGGTCATTTTTTCCAATCTTTTGAACTCAAAGGATGATCACTTAGGAAGATAGCAGCCAGCAGCTTATCTACCAATTCCTTTGATCACTCCTGTTGTCTGGAGACAAGCAAATGTTTGTTGTCTGAAGAAAAGGATGTAAACACTCACAGGAAATGCTACAGCCTGCTCCTGTTCTGCTCTAAGAGAATCTTCCAGTGTGACTTTGCTACAAATGCAAAGCAGACAGACAGAAGATGTATAACTATGAGGCAATATTATGGTTTTTGTTTCACTCCAGATGGATGGGAAATCAGGTGCCTTTTCAGTTAGATCTAAATCTGAGATAGAGGAAAAGGGAAAATAGCTCTTCTTGTTTCTATCATTTTAGGAACAATAATATGGCCCTCAGCTCTCCTTTTCTCACCATTTTGCAGTTATGAAGAACAGCTCATCAAATATTAGTGGAAATATAAGCACTTCCTTTTGAGAATATGGATGGAATTTTCTGGACTGGTTTCCTTTTCAGGTCTCTTTGTTCTCCCATTAGCCATGACCAGGCTCTGCACATCCTGTGCCCCTCATCAAAATGCATATTTTTCTGCCTGCAACCCCACACATACAGCACATTCACCCTTCAATCAGCGCATTATGCATTGCCCCAGCAACCTCTTCTGTATGCATTGCCCATATCTACGCCAAGTCCATCGCTCCCTCTCTACCCTTTTCTTTCTCATCTTTTGTCGAAGCCTGCATTTATTTTCAAAGACTGCTCTACTCAGTCTTTTATGTGCAGTGCTTTAAACCCTTTTATTCCCCTGAGCATTCCCGGCTATCCATTCTTTCCCTAAGAAGGCGGTGGATCTTCCTTGAAGTCATTATTCAGGGAAAGGAGAACAGGCCCCATTATTTGATTGATTTCATAACTCATTTAAATTAATGGTATGTATGCACAACGAGCAAATCCTTGTTAAAATGGTTAATTTGATCATTTCTTTTCAGTGGTAGCGGGAGAACATAAAAATCACAAAATGAGTAACTGAGGAAAATGGCAGGAATTATGTTTTGCCCTATTTTGTTGTGGTTTTGTTTGGGTTTTTGTGGGTTTTTTTTTCAAATAATATTAAATGACAACCTAAATCCCATAGAAATACTTAGGGGATATTACTTTATCTACCAAGAGTTCATTATGTCTTACATTATTAGGATGAAAGGCAAAGAAATGAGTAATTAGATTATGATGTTAAAGCTGCACAATTTTTATTTTAAGCAATTGCATTACTCGCAGTGCAGTGTGCCAGAAAAATGACTGCTTTGGTGACAGATCTCCTTTTCTGTTGCAAAGCCCCTTTTAAAATAATTGGAAACTGGGATACAAAATATCTTTTAATGTAGGGAAAATGAGAGATTATTCTGCTGATCTAAATTAGCCTGAAGCACGTGTTCGTATCACAAAATCACTGCAGTAATTTGCCTAACTTAGTGGTCTTCATGCAGGGCAGGTTGAACACTTAGAGGATGGTGGTCAGGACAGAAAGGACAGTGACACAGCTCTCCAAACAAAAATCTTGCTACGATCTGCCTCACTTATATGTTGCTTAAGTCAATACAAGAAATTTTGTACTTTACAGAAGGAAAAATAAATAGATTTTTAAGGAAAAACTTTTTTTTTTTTTTAATGTAAAAAACCAAATCCATCCTGTCTTAAAACTGTCTAGCATGAACTTACTAAAAGCACATACAACAACTTCTTGATTATAGTTAATTAAAAGATCTTTAAAAAGTGCTACCTTGGCTTCAAGTGAACAGGCAAATTTTTCTGTTGCCAAACATTCCAGTGTGGTTTCCATTGGCTTTATTAGGAATTGCACCTGTAGTCATTTAATAGAGAGAAAAACACAGTGATGGAAATAAACATGCCAAAATAATGTCTGACAGCATCTCCAAATAAGCCTGTTGCAGCCAGACAGGAAGTATGGTTGGAAACCACACCAGTAATTTTTTTCCAGGCAAGCATACTGATGGCAGGCACCCTATGTTTGGAGACCTCATTAGGCATAAATGTATTCCTTAATAGCAAAGTCTTAGTCTTAATCCTGGAATTTCCTATGGGATCAGCATTTGGGACCATCTCTGGTGCCAAAGCTTGCCTCCCTTCAATTTAATAGAAGAAAGGGGCTGCAGTAACTCACCGCTCCTCCCTAGCCAAGGGCTTCTCCCCAGCACGTCTCCACAAGCATTACAGCCAGCACGATGCAAACCCTTTTGCAGCTCTGGTCCTAGAGGTATCTCAGGGATGACTTCTGTAGAGAAACCCACAGCTGCCAAAAGTCCTCTAGAAGCCACAGACAGAAAGTACAAAGTTAAAGGACTGAATTAAAAATGTTTCTGCAGTCATATTGAAGTTGGCCATCAGACTAAATGACCAGTAGTGTAAGCCTGATTCCCATGAGGGATTGCTTCTCCTTGGTGGCTATCCTTCAATTGTGTATTCGATCTGTCAATAAATTTATTACACTCTTAGCAAGAGAAGAGCCATATTTCACACATCTCTTTCTCACAGTGATTGGAAAGCACCTTGAAACTGGTTATTATTAATCTTGCCTATACTTACGTGCAGTTTGCTAAGACTTCCCAGACCAGACAGCAATGACCCTTTGTTCCATGTTAAACCTTGAGCTTGTCAGAGTCTGTCTTTATCAGAGATGTGCTCAGTTTTCAGTTGATGTTCTTTAGCTCTTTCAGAAGTCAGTTGGAAATAGTATCTGAATCGAAAGGTCACTCTTTCTGGAGTCTATGCAAAGCAGTGATTTCAGCAAAGCAAGTATCTTCAGAATACACAGTACCTTCCATACCCCAAAAAATAACCAATCTCTTACATTCATGCAGAGATATGCTCGCACAACTTTTATTATTTCTGCTCCAGACTTCATCAGCTTGCCATATTGAAATGTGATGATTTCATTTTCACTCTCTGGCAGCATATGCTTAGCATCCTGGAAAGTATTTATCATTGCTCTATGGTTTCAGTTCTACAGAATCATCGTTCTGCCATTTCTACCTTCACACTGGATGAAGGCTTACCCACTGGCATCATTGTAAGAGGACAGACTGTTTTCAGGTCCTTACTAGAGGCATAAAGCATGCATTTATAGAATTAAGTTAGTAAAGAAATAGGAACTCAGTGGCAGGAAATAGCATTATAGACTTCAGAACACCAGGAGTGTAATTAGTACTCTGGCATAATGATGAAAGAAGGCAATAAAATAATTTTACTCCATTCTATAATTCTTAGAGCAATGCAAATTAGCTTGTCAGCAGGGAAGAATTGGTTTCTTTTCCTTAAATTTCATCTGTGTGCTGTCTTAATGTTAGTTCCTTTAAAAAAAAAAAAAAAGATTTTTTTTGCAGAACACTGAATACAGTACAACTGAATTTCAAATTCACATGATACATGAATGATTGTCCTTTTTTCAGTTTTTGAATTTCATCTGCAACACAATTAGGAGGGTTTGCAGTGGCTGGAGAATCAGTGGTTCTCTAGTCCCAGGAAAAAAAAGGATGTGAGCATTTGTTCTGGGATCTCTGCAAAGCCATGGAGGCTCAGGAGGGTGGAGATAATAGCATCACTGTACCAGCATTATACAAAATGAAGAGAAATCATTTGATGATGATTTGAAAAATCCAGAGTAACAAGAAGATGAGAGGCATGAACAGACAGGTCAACGGTTGGACACAGCGATGGTGAAGATATTTTCTTACCTTAATGATTCTGTGATTCTGAGGGCAAGCATCCTTAATTATTTAAAACATTATGGGAAAACAAAATCAAATATCTCAGAAAATCACATTGGATAAAAGTTGTAAAATTATAAACCACTAGAACAATTAGAGTAAAAGCATGCTAGGAGCAGAAGTACAAGGCCAGTGACACCAAGTGCCATCTCCACTTCCTGCTGGTGCCCATATCAAAACTTCCCCTGCACTACTTGATATTTCTGCCACATATTAAGAAATTGTTGTTTAAATTACTGCTCAGAGGGCTCATTGTGACACTGCTCATTCCAAATCCTTAGAGTTTTAGTTTCACAGAATGTGTTGAGCCACGTTCAGCTGGTGAATGTTAGACAACTGCAAAGGCACTGAAATCAACACTGCCATTGTTTGCAGTACATTTGCTCTGTAGCCATTCTACTGTTGGATATTTATTTCCTTTTGACTGCATTGCTACTACAATTACAATAAAAACCTGGAACTATAATATTTGCTTTTTATTTCTGGGTGGTAATTGGATCTGATCAGATTCTTTGCTTTTTGTTTACCTTTAGAACTGGAACTCAGGTTTTTTTGTTTTTTTGGTTTTTTTTAAAGAAAAAGAGGGGTCTGTGTGAGTTCCATATATAGCAAGTCAGTTTGCTCCTACTTCATTAAAACCTAATTTAGGCTCAACTAAACACTTCTCTGAACTAATTCATCTGACATGGAAGGCTTCAGAATACTGAATCACTAATTACCTCATTTGATATTAATAAATGTAGGTAGAGGTACTGATAGGTTTTAGATGCACATCTGTATGATGTAAAAACACAGAAGAAAAGAGAATGAAAGGCAAGACCTGTCAGGCACATAAAATTAATAGAGTCAAGCTTGGTCAAGAAATAGAACTAGGTTCTTTTAGGAGGAAGGTAGACAGGAATTATCAACCCAGACAGTGGGATTTGGTGATAGGATTTAAGGCAACTCAGGAAGCCATTTAGTCTGTCCTGGATAGCAAAGACAGCATGGAAGAAAGAACTCACTGCCAGATGTGGCAAGACAAGAAGGGAAAACACAATATTTATATTATTTCTATTGAATTACATAAAAAGTCTACATTGGAAGAGTATTAGGGTTTCAAAGTTGGGTGCTCAGAGCATAGGAAACACCTAATTTAAAGCTGCCCAGGCAAATTAAAACTCATAACATTTTTATGCACTATAAAATCTTTAATTACAGGATAACATATACCTTTTTACACAGGACCTTTGGCCTTTCTCTGCACATGGAGGGCATACATTTAATGAGCAAGTATTCATTAGCTTCTTTTATTCTTATGGATAAGTGCATGGCCTCATGCTTTATTTACTATATCCTATTCAAACTCTGCCCTGAATACACTATTAGTAATATCCTCATAGGATCTCCCATTTAATTTATTACTGTAATATTTACTGCTTCACAAACATTAATTTTTAATGTCTCAAACCTCCTTGTAAGAACAGGTAATTTTTCTTATTTGTATGGTTGGGAATAGTGTTGAGATGACAAAGGACTGATTTTTTTCCAGGAAACCCACATCCCTATGTCTCAAAGAAATGACCAATCACCTCTTCCTTTTTCCATTCTAGTGTGAAGCCACAGATCAAATGACGAGAATCAGGGTCTTAGGTGGGCATGGTCATGTATGGCTCTAGCCCTCATGCAGAAATAGTGTACCCATCTTCCCACAAGCCAGCATCTGTGTGTTGCATCAGAAATGCTATGCGGATTGCAAAAGAGGATCTCACCCGTTCACCATCACTCCCTCGCTCTTCCCTAAGTCCTTTCCAACCACTGACAAGCTGTGTCAGTCACCTCTGATGCCTGCCCTACTCACTCAACATCACAGGCTGGGGAAGAGAGCTTAAATTCCAAAGTCTACACAACCTTCACAAGCAAGTCACTCCTCTCTTGCCTCTTAACAGCTTTGTAAATTCCTGTAACTACAGGAGCTACAGTCCGCATCATTAAAGGTTTTTATCATTTATGCTCAAGCACAAAAATATTTTGCAGGCATCTGTATCTAGCACTGAAAAGTGTTAATAAATATCAATTATGTAGTAAGAATCACAACTTACATATAAGAGGCTTGTAACATCAGTGTAATTTTAATTTTCAAAGCACTTTAAACATAAAAGTAATC
Source organism: Ramphastos sulfuratus (assembly GCA_013399055.1). Classification (NCBI taxonomy): domain Eukaryota; kingdom Metazoa; phylum Chordata; class Aves; order Piciformes; family Ramphastidae; genus Ramphastos; species Ramphastos sulfuratus. The sequence continues at coordinate 70,893 of WBNM01005702.1, forward strand.
CATATAAGAATCTCATTACAGAGGTAGGTACTGAAGATAAATTCAGCCTATTTTATTTTCAAGCAGCACTGGGAATCTGAGCCTGGGTTGCAGTTTTATGCCACCAGGGCTGGAAGCTCTGCTTACATGTGAATAACTAGCACACACTGCAATTGTATTTTCTTGCATAGTGTGCTCTGCTTTCCTTACAGGTGAGTTGTTAGCTTGTGCTCCATGAAATCACTGCTGAACAGCTGCCATGTCTGAATGCAGCCATTTTGGTTATTGCCAGGCGAAATAAACTGCTTCGATGTATGGCTGTCTACAAATATGCTTACTCACAGTCAACATTCACATAGAATTAAGTAAGTCACTTTCTATATCTAAAAGCTAATCCTTTAGTGCAAAACAAATCCACTTGGTCATAAGCAAACAGAAAATGGTAAAGTAAATAATAAAGAAATAGTTTGCTTTCTCAGCTTCACTTCAGCAGTGAAGAGGGATGGCAGTGAGAAAGTTAATCATAGCCAAATCCATTACACAGCACAGTTGTAAATTAGTCTAAGGAAACACAAACACAGTAGGTTCAGCACACCTTAAATAATTATTTTCCATTCCTGTCAACTCCCTGTTCTGGTTTGCATGACTAGACAAGCTAACACAAAGGGCAGAGAACACTAGTGGGAAAAAAAAAAGATGTCAAAAGAGCTTCTTAAGCCCTGCTTAGAAGTACAGTCTTAGCGACATGGACAGTGGCATTGAGTGCACCCTTAGCAAGTTTGCTGATAACACCAAGTTGTGTGGTGCAGCGGAGTCACTTGAGGGAAGGGATGCCACCCAGAAGGGTCTTGACAGGCTTGAGAAGTTGGCCAGTGCGTGAGGTTCAACAAGTCAAAGTGCAAGGTCTTGCATCTGGCTTGTGGAATCCCAGGCACAAACACAAGCAGGGTGCAGAGTGGGTGAAGAGTAGCTCTGAAGAGGCAGACATGGGTGTATCGATTGATGAGGACCTTAGTGTGAGCTGCAGTGTGCTCGTGCAGCATAGGAGACAAATCGTATCCTGGGCTGCATCAAGAAGAGTGTGGCCAGCAGGTCAAGAGAGCTGATCTTTCACCTTTACTCTGGTCCTGTGAGACCTCACCTGAAATACTGCAGCCAGTTCTGGTGTCCCCATCATAAGGACAAAGAACTGTTGGAGTGTGTCGAGAGAACGGCTACAAGGATGGGCTAGAACACCTCTGCTGTGAGGATAGGCTGAGGGAACTGGGGTTGTTCAACCTGGAGAAGACTCTGGGGTGAGCTTATAGCTGCATTCCAGTACCTGAAGAGATCCTACAGGAAAGTTGGAGAGGGACTTTTCATAAAGGTGTCTAGCAATAGGACAAGGTGGAATGGTTTGAAGCTGAGGGAGAGTAGGCTTAGACTAGATCCTAGGAAGGAGTTCTTCAGTACAAGAGTGGTGAGACCCTGGAATAAGTTGCCTAGGGAGGTTGTGGATGCCTCTTCCCTCAGGATGTTCAACACCAGGTTGGATAAGGCCTTGAGCAGCTCAGTCTAGTTGAGAAGCATCCCTACTCATTGCAAGGAGGTTGAAATAGATGATCTGTAAGGTCTCTTCCAACCTAAGCCATTCTACCATCCTGTGATTATGCAAATAGAGTTCCTCCTCATGTCTTTGAGTGGTGAATTTAGTGCTGATAGATTTGCGATTGGACTCAGTGGTCTAAACCATCTTTTCCAACCTAAATAATTCTGATTGTTCCCTAGCAGTCTGTGATGTCCTTCCTCAAGGTCATTAGGATGGTACTATTTTTAGAACAAAGCACTTAGGGTGACTGTGGTAATACATTCAGGAGAAAGTCCAGTCTTATTAAATGGTCAACAAAATGTAAACATAGGGTGACAACTGATCAAATGAGTCTACACAAATCTAACAGCAATGTAGATGCAATTAGATAAAACAATACAGAAACAGCTTTATAGCAGTGCATAGCCACAGCCATCAACTAATTTCTACAGATGTATAATAAATGCCTACCAGTCCCCAAAACTGCTTGTGTTTTTTCAGACTTGCAGTGAAAACTCAGCTGGGTTTTGCAATCCTGGATGTGGCTATAGTGACAATGACTTCAAAAGGAACTTTGGTCTCATCAGGTGTTGCAAAATGGTGGCTGTCAATTTCCAGGACAGACTTTCGGTCTGTTTGCAAAGCCAGCTGTAACCTCACTGATGGGTTTTTCCTCAGAGTTTAGTAGCAGCCAACCTGAGAATTCCTGGCAAAGTTTAATATAATCATAGCGCCACAGAATTGTTTCGGTTAGAAAAGACCTTTGAGGTCATCAAGTCCAACCATTATCTAAGTCTACCAAGTCTGGTGCTAAACCACATCCCTTAGCACCACATCTGCAAATCTTTTAAACACCTCCAGGGACGATGATTCAACCACAGTCCTGGTGGTTGTTCACTCATTTCCTGCCAAGATTTTTGGCTAACAGCTCATGCTAAGGCCTGATGTATATTGGGAGCCACAGTTAGGTCAAAGGACAAGAAGTAAAGTGCCATTATCATCTGCAGATTGCTGTCTCCTGCAGCCATCACCTTCCCATGGTGATTGTCTGGCAGTTTCATCACAATCCACTAACTTACAGAAAGGGAGAGGCAAAACTTGCAAGATTTAGGATGTGAAAATCTCATCTCACCCAAAAAGCTTTGGAAACTGATCCAACAGCAGTTGGACTGCAGAAGCTTTTGTGTTTCCTGTTGCATTATAGGGAGCACCAACGCTATGATGCAGGAGCCATGAGCACCTTTACCCTCTGCTAGGTAAATACTTAGTTTGTATGTGCATGAGTTGAGTTACAAGTTAGAAGTTGTGAGTTGCAGGTTGTGAATTGGAGAACTTGCAAGTGAAAATCTCATGGTTTACTTAATGAATTAGTGGATTCACATGACAGACTAGTCTGTACAACAAGGATTGAGCCCTTCTTTGTTGTATTGTTTCTCTCTTAATAAGACCATAAATAAATTTTAATTTACAGACTACATGGTCTTGTAAATGTGAGTGATCCAAATGGACCACAAGTCTTTAGAAGTTCTGTTTCTTTCAATGTGGTTTGCACTATTTCAGTGCAGAAGAGTAAACGAAAAAATGGATTCATTTACTTCAACTTATTTTTTTAAAAGCAAATATTATTAAAAAAAAAAAAAAACACAAAAAACCCCACAAACCAAAAAACACAACTGAGACCTTATACATATGAAAGTTTGCCACAGCTAGCCAGACAGGTGAGCCTAGGAAGCTGTACTCACTATTTTGATTACATAAAGATGTCAATGAAGCCAGAGAGATGCAGACCTCAAATTAACTTGTTTAAAACTATTAACTTATTTAAAACTAGATTGGACTAGCTATTTTATTTTCTTCCAGTCTGCTGCACATCTGCCTCTGAAGTGTGGAATTTAATGGTTTCTACTCCAAGTTTCATTAAAGGGTTTCCTACTTGATGTTAGCAAAGTTTTATCACATATTTCTACAGATGTCAAAACTTCTGCTGCAACTGATCCTAGAAATTCTTTGTTTTATTTGACTTTCATAATGAGATAATGAAATAACAAAGGTCCTGGTACCTCCTCAAGGTGAGAATCTGTGAAACAGTCCACACATACACACCTTTGTCTTTAGAATTTGACACCTGTCAAATTGTTTCCCTAAATTGGGAATGAAATGCAGGTAGCGCCTGTCTCTCTGTACACGAAGATGGTTTGGGGCCCTTACCCCTTCATTCCATAAAGACTGAAATTACCAGGCTGAAGAATTTTATTTCAAGTACGTAAAGAGCAAATTGGAAAACAGCCTCCAGAAGATAAACCTCAATACAGTGTAATTCAGGCAATCCTGATTTGGCAGGGGGACTGTACTCAATGACCTCTAGAGGTCCCTTCTAAACCCTACCATTTTGTGATTCATACAACTGAACATTGTAGAGACACTGATGCTTGTAGGGACTTTCAACTTAATTATACTACTTTGAGCTTTATGTGATTTGACCAAGGTGAACCATCTCAATTAACCTCCTCATCGGCCTCCCTAAACTGCTTCGTTTGTCTGTAACAGCTTCCCTTATGGCCACAATAATTATCATTGCAACACCCTAGGAGTACTTTAAGGAGACTCAGTTCCTCATTTGTGACTAACTTACAAGCATGGTCTCATGCTACAAGTATGTAGATAATTAAGCATGGTCTCTGTTTAGGCATATAGCCTGTGTGCATTACTAACTACCTATAAAAAGCTTAAGAAAAGCTGTGTTTGAGACAGCTAAATGAATTTTTACTGATGCTGTAAAGAAAAGGGTGGAAACAGAACCAGGATTTGCCATGGATCTGTGGCTTGATGTTCTGGAGCACTCCAAATTCCTTCCCTCTCCCCCCCGCCACACCGTGGGTTTGAATGGGGAGGAGAAGGCAGCACAAAAACTGCTTTCCCCACCAGGCTTGAGTGGGGAACAGGAAAAGGTCTTTCCCCACAGGTGTGCTGACCCATGTAGAAGCCTGCCCTGGGAATCAGGCTGGTGGTTGGCTGGGTTTTCACGCCCAGTATAAATGGCAAATGCACACTTTGTCTAGGAAAAAAAGGATAAACAGAGCAAGGGAGAAGGTGCACCTTAAAAGAGCTCCCATTTTGGACTATCCTTGCTTTTGGACAGCTCCTACCTTTTAACACAGCTCTGGGTTTTGCACCATCCCTGCCTTTGGACACCTCTCCCCACTTTTGCACCATTCTGTGCGAATTTGCAAGCTTGGCAAGTCCTGGGGTCCTTTTGAGAGAGCCACCAGTGGCACCTGGACCCAGCTGCTCTCGGACCTCACTATAGCCGATTTCCTGGCTGCTATTCTGAACTAGGGAGACCCAAGCAGTTTGCCTCTCCCCGGCCCCTGCTGTGGCAGCGTCGCTTGCACGAATCCCTGCCTTGTGGCCGCCATGTCTTGAGACACTCCTGCCTTTGGCAGCTTTCCCCCCAGCCTTGGGCTTCTCCCATGTGGATCCAGACTATTGGATACTGCTTGCAGCGTCAGAAGGCAGCCAAGCAGCAGAGAAATCCAGCAAGGGAGCATCACCCAATACCTATCTCACCTTCATGAGTAAAGCCTGCTGGTCCCTCAATTCTCTGCTCAGCCTGAATCATAGCAGGGTAAAGCTGTGCTTATAGCTTAGCCTTTTCCATTTCCTGACTTGCTAAATCTCTAAATTTGTCCATCCATAACATCCTGATGAAGAATTCCTGATTGAATTAGAACCTGTAAATAAACTTAAACTAGTTTTATATATAGTTTGGGGGCAGGGCTTTCAGGAAAATAAAACAATTCTATTTCTATAATTCCTGACTTGGTCATATTAATTCCCTGCCTCCACGACACTTGAACACCTGATCTGCCTTGAGGTGGCAGAAGGTTGTCTGGCCTGGTGAAGTAAGACGGCCAAGAAAGTGGCAGCTAAAGTGGTTTTGTATGGCAAAAGGGAAAGATCCATGACAAAGTGGCAGTCACTCACACAAAAGACATCAGGGATGACAACCACATGGTTTGTGGACATGCTGCCTGATTGCATATGAATGGAGATGAAGAAATGTGGTAAGAGAATTAAACAGAAGACCTGTCATGTGACTCATAATAATAAAGATCACCTTGTATAACATGGCAAGGTTCTTGATTGTATTCAATCTAGAACCTGCCATACCTGGCTATGTGAATGAGTTCAGACAATGGGACTATTCATCCAGGCCCCCTCTTTCTCTTCAGCTGTGCTGCCAGGAAGGGGCCCAGCCACCAGGCACAAATGGAGATCTCCAGTCCAGCTGGAGGTTTCAGCAGCAGCAGCAGCATTCACAGGTGGGCTCAAGTCCCAGTGCCACATCAAGTGCTGGCCACCAGAATGTGATGCCAGGCATGACTTGTAATCCTGCCACCTCTAAAAACAGCAGCACACCCAGAAAATTGGATGGGTGAGGACAATCTCCCCACTAGGAGGGAAACATTAGTCACGAAAATGAGGAATGAGCCTATAAAAGAATTTCGCTATCGAGGGACCCATCTGGCTTTCACCAGAGAGCATTTGTTTGGCTCCTGAACATTTCGAAGTAGAATTAATAAGAATATTTTTTCTTTCATCAGCTGTAGGAAGTAGGAGGAACAGTTGATTAGTTTGCTTGTTAAAGTATTATTGACATACCATAGTGTAGTTTTCAAACAATCAGATCTTGATTGATTTTGGTCATGTAAATAAAATTCTCACAAGGATTATTTTCAACCCCATTTAAGACTATATATAAATGCAGCATTATTTTCAAATCCCAACTTCCTTGTCCCAAACTAAAGAGTATATTTTCATGTGCCTGGCATAGGAAATGAAGAAATTTTATGAGAATACTTAAAACTCATTTTTGCAGACAAAGCAGACTTAGAAAACCTCATTCAAAGGGGTCGCTTTCAGAAGTTGGAAGGGTCAAATCAAGAGCCTTAGAAACAGCATTCATCCTCTCAAAATAATTTCATTTTAATCATACTGTTTACTGGGTATTTATATTGCACATGCAGAAGATTAAAAGTGGATGGATGAAAGGATATCAGTTATACAGAGCTTGGGAAATAACCCCAGATTCCAGCTTTGGAGAGAAGTTAATTGGAAATTCTCAGTGAGAATTCGTATTTCCATAATAAAACCAGAAAGCAGACATCTTCCAAATGGGCTGGATGCACTATAGTGACCTATGCCCAAGTATTGGGTTTGGCCAAATGCCCACCACAGCCCACAAGCACATGTAGAATCATAGAATGGTAAGGTTGGAAGGGACCTCAGGGATCATCTAGTTCCAACCCCCTGCCATAGGCAGGGACACCTCCCACTAGTACAGGTCACTCAAGGCCTTATCCAACCTGGCCTTGAACACCTCCGGGGAGGGAGCAGCCACAACCTCTCTGGGCAACCTGTTCCAGTGTCTCACTACCCTCACTGTTAAGGACTTCCTCCTGACATCCAGACTTTGGGAAAAGCCCAGATCACTGAGTTTCTGGAGCAAGGAACAAACAAACAGCAACAGAAAGGTTTCTGAGCAGAAATGGCCTCCAGCCTGGAGGACTGCAGGCTTCCCTGGCAGAGCCAAGCATCCTCAAGGCAAAATGTGTTTCAAGAGCATGCAACGTGCAAATCTAAATATGAATCTTTGATTCACCTCTCCTTGCATGCTTTTACACTTGTGCTTTAGATGACTGTTTCTTAATGAAAAGGGAAAAATTGGAGAAAAAGAAAAAAAGCAACCAACCAAGCAAAGAAAAAAAAAAAAAAACAACAACAACCTTAACACAGGTCTACAGCAAAGCATATCGACAGCAACATCCACTCTAAAAAGGCACAGACAGAATTTACCTCACTCCCCAGAGGAGTTACTCTCCCAGAGGAGTTAACAGTGCTCTGTAACACCATTGCAGGCAGTGGAGGGCTGAGGCACAACTAACAAAGGATCTTAACGGTGATGCTGAACAAATGGAAGGAACTTTTAGATCAAAGAACAATGCTGCACTGTTCTTCATAGGAAAAAAAAAAAAAGAAAGATTAAAAAAAAAACCCAACAACAATGAAAAAAAAAACGAAGTCAAAAGAAAACCTAGAAAAGTGGGAGCATATCTCACTGACAGGGCAGGAAGAAAATGTTTTTTTCCACAAGCAAGGGGAAAAGCAAAGGAAATAATTAGTAAACTCAGGTTGAATTCAGCTAAATTCTTGGCTGAGAGTATAGGAATAGATTTTTGAAGATGGCAAATCCTTCCATTTCAACTGTTTGTAAATAAAATCTGGCAACTTATTTGTTGAAAGTGTCATTCAGTTAGAAAAAAAGGACAAGAATATTCAGAACACAAAACATTCAATTTTGTTTGAACGAAGCATTTCAGTTCATTCAAGGTTTTGGCGTGATGAGTTCTTTGGCTTCATTTTGCCAAAAACAACAGGAAAATTCTAACCCAAGACATTTATTTCCTGCTTTTTTGGTTTGGCCTTAGAACAATGGTGGGGGGGGGGGGAAGAAAATAAAATAATAATTTTTTTTAAAAAAGAGCATTTGCCTAGATCTGTTACAGTCACTGAATGAAATGATGCCAAACAGCATCACTTTATCACAGCGAAATGAAGACACTAAAGCATCAAATCAATCCAAAGCAGCTATGTGTTCTTTTATGCTTGCTGACTGCTGAAGGCAATACAAAAGGAAGGATGCAATGCTAGACATGATGGATTCTGGAATACTATCTGTGTGTTTAGAACCAGAAATGGTGCAGACTTTATCCTATGCTTTTTCTCACTAGGTTTCTGGCCACGCATACCAATGATATACCGCTGGTTAGGCAGACAGATGTACCCCAAAACTTTTTAAAATGAACTGCCAAATAGTGACTGCCTTCTGCTGGAACAACTATTGTCTTGGCCTTCACAGGTTTTTTAATCATTGCAGGGCTGCAACATACTTCATTCCAGAAGACATAAATCATTTTAGCAGTAAAATTATCTCAAGTTTTTGTGTGTCCTCACTTTTAATGCTGCATTTTGTCCGGTAGGCGAGATGCGATGGTTGATGAGATGTGCACAGCTTCCTGCTGCTCTCTCTGCTCCCATTTGTGCAGCTCCTATGGTCATTCTTGCCACCACTGACACTACTGTTCCAGTCCCTCTCGCATGTATTTGTGTCATGGAAGGCTAATAGACCTATTAGATGTCCTGGCTTGCCCCACCCTTCTGCTGATGGGGGAATCAAGGGCCAGAGGAAAACAAAGGCTTGGGCCATTATGTCCCCTCCCAAAGTGATAAACCCACTTGTTAGTGTCTTGCCCATATAAGGGACAACAAGCCCTGGTTTCACCTAAAATGGTCAGTTTTGCAAATGCTATTTTGATTGGTGAACCTCTGTGGCCATTACACTCAGGCAAATAATATAAATGGAGCTAAGTTGCAAGCAGTTGTTCTGCCTCTGCCTCACTGCTCTCAGCTTGGACATGTTCTGCTCTACCTCGTGCTTCAGACTAGCTTAGCCCTGATGTTTTGGGCTTGAACTACCTGGAAACTTAAGCGCCTCAAGTTTACCAGGAGAAGGCATTAAGTGCCTCATGATGTGATGAGAAGTGACACTGACACTGTGCTCTCTGCATGTCTGCAAGAGATTCTACCTCCACTTCTGCAAACCACCTTGCCAAGAGGAACCAGAATCAGGCCAGAGATTGTCTGTCCCTTTCCCAGCACCCTGCTAGAACCTGGGAAGATCTAGAAGCCTCTCAATGGCTATCCAGAAGCTGAGACACTCCAACACTGTTGCAATGGAGCAGGGGACTATCTCTGAATTCTGCTCCACTGCTGTGAGTAAAACAGACTTTCCCTAGGGCTCCAGGCTGCCTATTTATAAGTGGGGCAAAGCCATCTTTTTGGCAAACCTAAGTTTTGAGCTCATTTCCCGGGGCAGGGGGGAATATATATATATATACATACACACACACACACAGAGTCTTCACTGGAAAACATATGTACACAGAGCGCAATAAGGAGTGGAAGCCAACAGAGCAAAATTATTAATGCAGGAGGAGTCCTCACAGCATTCTGCTTCTGGCAGCATAGCTCTGCTCCAGTCTTGATGGTCATTCATGTCTGGAGCATGGGCTACTGAGAGCAGCATTTGGTGCCAGGTAAAGAACTGGTTTACGTCCCACTCATGCTCCCTGCTATGGCTCTATCACAGAATACCTCTATCTTATGTAGAAATTGATTGATTAATAAAGTAAGCATCGATAAAAGAGATTTCAAAAGAAATCTATTTCCAAGTCAAACCTACCAGTCAAGTGTTTCATGAGAACATCAGTAAAATGCAGCGTGTACTACAGCCAAAACAGAAATCATCTTCCTGACACAGCAGAAAACAAGAGAAGCAATGAGGCAATAATTGAACTGATGAATTAAAAACAGGGAGTGTGGCATTTCAATACTCATGGAAGAGCTTAAGAACATTATTTTTATACTGGCATGAAAACTCTAAGTAGAGTAATAAAATAAGGTGTGATATTTTCAGTGGTTATTGGATGGCGCATGTGACAGTCAGGCACTTTGAAAATGGCATTAAGACTTGCTTAAGACCACCTGAGAAGGCATAAAGTGATTTAGAGCAATATTTTAACCAAGTCATAGTATCACAGAATTATTTCAGTTAGAAAAGACTAACATCATAGAGTCCACCTGTCCAAAAAGTCCGAAGATGAAACAGGGAGAAAGAGGACTTAACAGGGGAACATCTGATTTTTTCATATTTAAGATGGTGGCAGAATAACTTCCAAATGCATAAATGGTACATATTGTCAATCTACACTCAGACTTATTTTATAAAAGTATTCCATGTGGTACAAAGTAAGGCAGTATTAAAGCAGGAATACTGTCAAAATGTAAAGACACTTTAGCTAAAACAAAGACTAAAAGGCTAAAACAAAGACTGAGGACAAGAAGATACTGGACAGAAGGTTTTGCAGGAAGCTGGGTAGCATGCATATGGGCATCCTTACACTCATTCCCACACTACTGTAAGCAGCTGTTCCATGAGAGAACAAGTTCAGATTTAGAAACATGATGTTATGGCAATTTATTATTCAGCACATGGCACACACTTGAGTGTTTCACTTTATGTTTTTCAGGTTTATAATGAAAGCACGAGACAAAACCCCTTAGCCAGGCTGTATCTCAAATTCATCCACTGTGGCTCTGGCACCCAGAGCAACTTCTTTGCAAGAGATCCTAGATAAAGAATAGAAAACCATTTTTATGTTTACTGAAACTTTTCTCTTTTGAAACTGAGGAGTCACAGATAGTATCCTTGATATGGTACTGAAAGAGGAAGACAATTTCACTTGTTCAGAGAACATAGTCTCTGAATATCTGCTTTCTAAGACACTTAGATTCTTCAATAACTATCAAGGTCTTAATGACTTTCCACCAACACCAGCATCTATTCCCAGTGCTGCTATGAGTGAAACAGCAGGAGAGCTGAGTTTAGAGACCCTCTCCTTAAACAGTGAGCTTGCCAAGCCTTAGAGTTGCCTCTGTTACTTATCAAGGCCTTCAATCTGGATTCCAAGATTTTTGTCTTCCAGATGATCCACTATAGTATCCATAGTATCTGTTACACATACCTTAGACAATGCTGCTGTCTACTGCACAGAGTGTGCCTCTTTATTGGACTCTGCTCACTATGAGGAGCCCGTTTTGAAATGCTATGGCTATCAGCTGCATTTAAACCGCTGTTTACAGAACTCTTAAACATAGACACATAGGCAATTTATATTCCCACTCCTGTCACTGGCTACTTCTATCAGGCAGACTAGACTGCTGAGAGCTTTTGTCACCGCATCCCATAAGGGCAGGTGAGACTTGCAGGCTTTGGCTTAATGGAAGTAGACAAGAAGTCAAGCATACATTGCTGGAGCTACAGAGTTACACAGCCTCCAATGCACTGCGTGACCATCATACCAGGTACAGAGCAGATGCTCAAGTTAAGCATGTGAATTGGTACCTGCGCTACTCAGACTAGATTTTTAGGCTCTTTGGTCCAGGAAAAACATCTTCCCCTTTGTAGTGCTGAGGTAAAAAAGCTGCAACCTCCAAACATGACAAAAATGTCTACTATAAATTATGCATTGGTTTCCTGTGCAAAGTCTTTCAGCTGACAGAAGCAGATGTTTTTTGAGTCATGTGTACATATGTTTCTCAGTATAAGAGATTCCTGTAGAACCTTTCAAGCACAAAGAACACAGAAAAGATCAAATAAAATCCTTGCAAAGATGAAGAGGAAAAGATGTCACTCCAGTGACAATTAAAAAAAAAATTCAGCATGAGTTTAAGCTGAGTAGCAGTTTCCTGGACTGAGACACAAATGAATATATAAGATGTGTGCCTGTTTTCTTTTTAGTGTTTTTTGAGCACAGGGGCACCTGAGAATACACCCATAAGACAACAGCAGAGGCCTCGAAAGTGGCCTCGAAAGTAGAGGTGCAGGACAAGTCCAGAGATAAAAGCAGAAATACAAATGGTTAGGGATGGTCAGTAAAGGAAAGCAACCCTGAAAGCTAGGAAAGGCACAACAAAGAATCCATTTTTTAAAAAATCAAGAGCTTCTATTGAATAGATATACATCTATAGACATCTCCTACACGGTGAAAATGGAAAGGAGGAAAACATAGGAATTAAAAAAACCCCAAAACCTCTACAAGATTGGCAACATAGGTATACCAGAATGAGAGCAGGTGCTCCTGCGCTATGTCATGCCCTCACTCAGGCAGTAACAGCATCATGCACAGCCACCACTTACCCACAGCAAGTCCTCTCTACCCCTTCTGCAGAGAAGGCATGTTGCCCTACTGAAATTCAGCAGGTGTTACATTATGGGATGGAAAAAAAGCGGAACTACAGAGAGTTGTGCACACACATGTGTGCATGTGTTAATGCATGCATGTTTTCCACCCCAGCTTGCTCACACGAGGTGGCTGAGACCACAAAACCAGATTGGACTAAGGGTAGATGCAAGCCAACTGGGTCAAGTTGGTTTGTTTTCTGTTTTTTTTCCCAAACTAGTAGCTATTAAAAAACAAATCTACAAATCCTCTAAGTACTTAAAGATTTATAAAATGATGTAAGCCTCCAGATGAGTAAATAATTCATTACACAAATACTTCCTCAAGATACATTTCCTTGCTTGAGGAATTCCTGAAACGAAGTTTGGCGAACGCAACGAGCCTACGCAAAGAGCAACGTTAATTCCAGAAGGTTTTGAATTTAACAGGTTTCTACCTTAACACGAGATGAGAATTATTATTCTGTCACTCTTTCTGCAATGATATTAAGATTCAGATGCGACAATGGAGCGGGAAGGCTCGCTGTATGCCGAGCAGCTCCTCGCTGCACCTGTTTACGATCGATTGCCTCATTATCATTTCGCACAGCAGGGGAGAGCGCAGCTAAATTTGCCTTTGGAGAAAACTGAACATTCACCAGGTTTATTAATGTCCCTTTCATCTGCAGCCCTGCATGCCACTTCCTGGGGGCCGGGCAACACTCAGCAGCCATAACAGGGAGCTTTATTGCCTGGTGTGGGATGGCAAAGAATTGCAGCAGAGAAGTCTCCGAGTTGCTGGGACAGTGAGTGGACATGATAGAGCAGAGAAATAAGCAGCCGTGCCCATAAAATGTGGGTTTTTTTTCATTCCTCTTCCCTGAATGGATAAGTCTAACTAAGAGAAAGCATGGAGTAATATATGGAAAGGAAAGAAGAAATGCAATTATTTTCCTGCTTATATTTTCATAAATCATAATAAAAAAACATTCCTGACTATTTTCAACCTGCTGCCAGGTGGGCCCTGTCACAGAGCTGAGCTTCACAACGTGGCTTTTTGCTTCCTGAGCTAGCAAGAGCTAGGGACCCAGTGCTTCTGGGTTACTTGCTGCTTTCATTCCTGTGCTTCTGGATTACTTGCTGCTTTCATTGCTTTGACAGAACGGTTTCAGGCACCCCTCCAAACATTCCCCAAAACTGACTCAGGGAGCGACTTTGAGGGGTAGCCTCCTATCCTCTTGGAAATGCAACTATTACAGACAGAGCACTATAAGAAAAAAAAAATGTTGTAGAGATGGATTGCGTTGATACTGGTGTTCCTCCTGACAATATTTGCATTCACTTATCTCTGTTTGGTTTTTGTATGCATGCCAGTGAAAGGAAAATTTATTTGTACGTAGGAAAAGCTTGGCAAATAGTCACCTATATTCACCCAAAAGAAGCATGCATAAGAATCATGCGTGCAGAGACTAGTAACCATCACACAGAAACAGGTGAACAACCACAAGCCCCAAAATAGCAAATATCCAGTGAAATGGTTGTAGCTCTGAAATATGTTTGCATAAATAATTCACAGAATAATTTTGAATATTGAGTATGTGTAACGTTAAGGCAGCCTGGGAAGCTCTGCACAAATGCATTTTTCCGTTTGGTAGATTTTTTTTATCATTCGTCCTGCCAGTTCCCTTAATTCCCTCTCTCCTCACAGCCTTGGCAAAGGTGTGGCTAAGTGTCTCTCTCCAACAGTAGCCATTTTAAGTCAGAATCTAGCTCTGAACAGGAGAGACTTCGTTAGTATGAGCAAAACTGTTAAATCAGGATTCCTTTATTACAACTGCCTGTCTGTTATTAGCAGATCTGATTTCTTGATGTTGAAAATGCATACAGAAAATTAGTACTGAGAGTTGATTTGTTTTATTTGCCACTGGAACACTGCACTGCTTTTTGGTTGCCTGTATCCTATGCTGACTAGTCCGTGGCAATTTGTCACTTGCCCAGAAACAGCTCACGCCTGTAAGGTGAGATAAAGCACCGAAGAGAGGCAATTTGACACTACTATTCATTTCTTGTGATTGATTCAACACAATGCAAATGGTACCATGCAACAATTTCAGTTCTTTTCCAGACTGAAAGCTCACAAGAAAAATAAATACTCTGTTCTTAAAATTCACAGAAGGCAAAGCTGAGAATTCTCTTGATTCATCATGACCGCAGCATTTAATTCTATTCTGACAAGAGCATCACTTTCAGTCAATGCACCTTGGGTGGAAAAGGTATGGAGCAACCTATTTAATTTTATTTATATTTAGCAGTAAAAAAAAAAAAAAAAAAGAATTTATAGGCCAAACCAAAAAGACAGAATCTTTTTCTCTATTGATTCTCCAGCAGCAAGTAAAGAATAAGAAGTGTTTTACTTCAGGGTTGTAAATTCTCCTCCTAATGGCATTCCCTGTGGCACTTAGGCATAGCAAAATGAAGAGGAAGCAATGCTAGCTTGTGCCTGAAAGAAGAAGGGGCAGAAAATTAATGCATGACAGTTAGGACAACCACAAAGGGAGATGGCAGCAAACAGCAGAGGTCAAATAAAATTAATTAACAACCAACACCTTCTGAGAGGTTTCAGAGTCAGAAGCCCTCTGTTTTTCCATTGGTAAAGCCACAGGCAGAAAGTAATTAGCTTGTGGCCACTTCCAGTCCTTATTTTTGACACTGAATTCTGTCTGGTGTTTCAGGATACATCTTCCTGTCACAATATCAGGCCATGCAAAGACCCTGAATGAACTCACTTGAAGAGTTAAAGCAACTAAAGCCCTTCTGAGAAGTGTATTAAGAGCATCACTTTATCCTGGCTAGACTGCCTGGCAAGACCTTAGAGGATGATTGGATATAAATCTCTCAGGCGCTAGAGAAAAATGGAGCCAGTGGCTCCTTGTGTGCCACCTACACAATACAATTTTTGCCCATGTAGACAAATTCCTCATTTCCTTGACTGATGCCAAATACTTCTTTTGCATGGTCAACATATCAACCTAGTGATTGATGTATGTATTATTTCAATTATTATGGGAAAATAAGTATAAATAAGAATAAAATCCTTCGAACAGTAAGTGGATCCACAGAAATCACTAATAAAATTCACTGCTGATGCCAGTATTACAAGATGTTCAATCTTTACAGCCAAAGACATCATTTCAAATAAGATGGAAAGGTCAAATTAACATCAAGAACTATGTAGCTCTATCTCCAGTCAATTCATGACTTCTCTACCTATTAGGTATGACAATATCACAATTGTTAGTACGTTTATCAAGTATGTGAATCATTCCATCTCCATTTCTCAGGTACAAATTCAAAAGCCCCTCAGAGAATGTCAAGACACTTACAATCTAACCTTAACCAATTTCCACAGAAAACAAATAGGCTCTGTACCCTGAAGAACCTGATACTAAATTATTTCCCTCAGGTCTTAGAAGTAATCAACTACAAAAGAGAAAACTGGATTCAATTTCCCAGTTTCAAGGCTGGAAACCTAATCTCTGGACAGGTTCCCTCTCAGGTGTGTTGGAGCGGCAGCCTGGAAAAGGAGACATGTGCTGGGTATTGGTCAAATCTTTGACCTTGTCACAGCACAAAGGGTCAATAGGACTTCTTAAGGCAGGCTATGGGAAGAGGACTTCCTGTCAAGTCTTACTGTAGGGTCTCACTGTCCAGAATCACTTGTGCAGGTATTTTTTGCTACAGGAAATTTCACTAATCCACCTGTTTGTTTGTTTTGATTTATATATATATATATATCTGCTCTTCACTGAACAAGTCTTAGAGAATTCAGCTCTAGCACAGCCCTGCCATGGTCCCAACCTCACAATCTGAGGCAGCGCACGCTTCTTGCATCACAAGCATGTACTACCACATTACTAGCAGTTCCATGTACTAAGAACTGCTGAGGACCTCTAGGGGGAAAAAGCCTGTGCAAGACCAGCAGCCTTCTTGAGCAGACCAGACTTGCAAAGTCAGATGCAGCAGTTAAGGTTAATCATAGCCTTTCTGGCATGTCTATATACTCAACATGGTCATCTTTCTCTCTCCACAGGCCTCAGAAAACTCTTGTTCTCCACTTACAGCCCACGAAAAGCCGTAAGTATAAAAACATTTCAAGGTGAACATTCTGTAGACCTCCCGACCCACTTCTTCAGGCTTTACTTATGAGAGTGATGTAAAGACCCAAGCCAGGAAGGGCTTCTATAATCCCTGAGACTGACATGTGAAAATCCAATCCTGATTAGCTCTGCCTTCATTTCTAAAGTAAATCTATGAGACTTAGGATTTGTGGATTCTAAGAATAAGTTCTTTAAATTATCAGAGCCTGTTTATTTATTTTGGGGGGGGGGGAATAAATCTGTTCTTCAGTGAATTTTATGGCACTATTGAATAAATTCCACAAACACAATCCTTTATCTCCAATTTCTTGTTCTTTGGAGATTTTTAGTTGAAGTATTTTCTTATGAATGATTCAAAATCCTAATGATCACTTGACAGTGCATTGAGGAATTACTTCAACAAGGGCATGACCACAAGACTACCTAAATCAATGTTTTGAATGGGGTTTGGATCAGGCACTTCATCAAATAAATTTTGTATAAACATCTAAACACATTCTGTGTGTAGGATGAGTTCAGAAAAGCTCCCAATTCCCTTTGCAATCATTGCCGTAAGATCACCTGCTGCTTCCAAATAAAATATCTTTCAAATCTTTTTCGAGCAAACATTTTTTTTTTCAATGTGCATGGAACATCCTATACTCTCCCCATTGCTCTGTTTCAATTACTACCAGTATTATTATTAATAAATCTAAATTAGTTGCTATGGAGAGAATTAATTCTGCAAATAAAAGATCATGACTGAGCTTCCAAGGCAAATAAACTGTATCAGGAACAAATTAACCCTAAACCAGCAAAAATTGCCATGTAAATTGTGTAATAAAAAAAGAAGAAATGCAAGAACGCCAAAAAAAAACACACCTAAGCCAAATCAAAGAAAACCCACAACACCCCAATAAATTAAACCAGCATTTTCTGGTGTCTGCTGGGAGACACCATCTGGTAGAATGAAAAAAAAACAACCAAAAAAAACCCAAAACAAAACAACCAAAACCCCCCCCAAAACTGCCAAACAAAACCGAGGTTTTATTACATTACACTATAGCATTATGACAGCTGGGCACTAATAGGTTGTCACACCAACCTGTTCACCACTGCTGTGAAGTAGCCTCACAGCAGTGCTTACACTTCTAGCCATGCCAGCCAAAACCAAGCACTAAGTGAGCTGCAATGTACACTCAGTTTCACTTTGCTTCTTCAGAACTGGATTGCACTTAGAAGCAAATGTACACTAACACTGATACAAATGAGAGTTTCAGCATGTGAAAGGTTTTTCCCTTGACCTACAAATGCAGCTGCCCCAGACTAACAAGAGTGTTTTGTTTACAGTAAGTTGGAGGTTTCTTTACAGTTCAAAGAAGGCTCCTAATGTTGACCCCAAATTGGGTTCTTTACCTGTTGTGCAAAAATAGTTGAGGTGCGTCTTTTATTCCAGTTCTGCATAGAAAAGCATGCTAGGTGGTAATTTGCAAAGCTAGTTCACCAAACTACAGCTAAATAATATATTTATACTACTCAGGGTATATAACCCCCCCCAGCTTACTGCATAAGCACACTCCTTGATAACCGTTGGACGATTCTTTCTTTGTCTTGATTTAAAAGTGTGGTGTGTTTCAAAGGTACTGCAGATGCCTGGTGGGTAGAGGTCTTCACTTGGAAGTAGGTAACTTCAGTGGTGAAGATGTAATTTTTCCGTTACAGTCAGCTAAATTCCTCTAAAAGACACCATTTGAGCAGTTTTTGTGGTATCTCTGGGCACATGACCAGAGGAATCTTTTTGTTCCTTTCTTCAAGGTCTACTTGTTTCTTTTTTTTGCTCTCTCTCTCTTTTTTTTTTTTTTTTTTTTTTTTTTTAAAGGCCCTTTTGCCTTTTGCAAGAGCCCTTTAGCTATTATCTCCTCCCAAAGCCTGGTCTTGTGAAATGTGTCTTTTTTTGTTTGAACTTTTTAACTTTCCATCACTAACAGAACCTCCATCATCTAGGCAGAAGAGAGTTTTGTCTAGCCATGCCCAACAAAATGTAGGTATTTCTGAAAGTGAGGTGGCAGATGGGAGGCAAGCTCTTGGGAAAAAATATTGAAATCAATGTTTTGATTAAATTACACTCTAAATGGAACCACACGGAATAAATTAGATATAAACGTTATACCCGGAAAGGATCCCAAGCAACAAATTTGGTTAAACATATTTCACAGCACAGAGAAAGGCCCCTTTGACTTCATTTAAATATGGGTGGATAAAAGAAACAGCTTTCTTCCTAGTTTTGTCTCTAAAATCATTGTAATTGCGTTGCTGACATTTGTGCTATGTAAACAAATTCTCATTTACATTTGCTTTCATCTTTACTGCTGTTAAGTGTGGTTTCTGGAGAGCTAGAAAACAATGAGGCTTGGGCACGGTAAGCTTTAAACTTTCCCATACTTTCATCCCCAGGGCCTCCAGAAGTAAATAGCTGCACTCTTCTGAAAACCATAGTGGTCAGGGCTGGTGCCAGTGCCTCACAGTTTCTGCACACCCAGGATTAGGAGAAGTCTTCTACAGTAGCAAGATAATGAAGACTCCCAGCACCCTACACCGTTAGAGCACATCGGTAACAGTGGCCTTCCTTTCTCACACAGTTTAAGGAAAACACTTATCCCAATTATCTCTCTCTCCAAAGATGTTAACCATCTGCCATTCCCATTCCTCTCCTTTCCAGCTTTCCTAACTGCTAAGGCAATAAAGTACAGTCTATGTCTTTCACAAGTGTCCCAGGTTGGGAACTATAGGGTTAAAAAGTCCTCTAGGGACTTGAAGATTGTTATTCAATCCCACAATTCTGCTATCTCTTCATAAGCTCACGGCGAGGCCAGCTTGTTCTCCTTTCCTCCCCCTCCAGCCTTGTGTCGGGCAGGAGCTGCGTTATCAGGACAAAACATGTAAGGATAGACCTGGTTGGGGCCTCCAGAGGCTGTGCTTAGGCCTCTTGGATGGCGGAGGCATGGGGGGGGGGAACTGGAGCACTGGGGATGATAGATTTAGTTTTGGGCTGGGGGGAAATTCAGGGGATTTGCTTATGGATTTCTGTCTCTGCTTTGTAACTTCTATCTGTAACACTCTCTCCAAATACAATTCTGGTTTTTTTTTCCAATTCGTTTGAGAGCTTCACTCTGTCGGCTCTTTAAACCCACGACACTAAGGTTGACTACAGGTAGTCACGGTCAGAGTCTCATGTAGCAGCACTTCAAGAGCAATTCCTGTTCTGCTAATTAGATGATGTTCTCAGCACTTCATGAAAGCAGGGAAGAAATCTTAAAGTGATGTAGTCAATAGCTGAAAGACAACCGAGAAAATTGCTAAGCAAATCTGGGATCTCGAAGTTCAAATAGCAAAGACCTTGACAGGCACAGGCTTGAAGATGCATCTGTAGAAAGATCTTTTTTTCCCCATCTAACTGATGCATTACTTCAAGCTAAAGATTGTTTTGACTTTCCAATTTATGTGCATGATGATAACTACCACTGCCCTAATTTTTCAAAAATATTCAATATTCCACAACTTCAATTAAACTCAGCAGCATGCAGATTTCCCTAGCTTCTCTGAGAAGTCAGCTATTTCTTCTCAACCTTTGCGGCACAAACCAGGCTGAACAAATATATATTCATACCAATCCTACTTTCAGAAATTCTGAGCAAGGGCATCAAAGTATAAATACCAAGTTCTGACTGATTGCAAAAGTCTGCTTTTGAGCTTTTACTCCAAATTAAAATCATTCTTTGAATTTCTTAATGCACAGGTGTGAAGGTAGGAAACTCAGTCATTGCCACATTCTCCCTTTGCATCTCATGGTCTCCCCAGCTGGCTCCAGCTGTGTTTTGTGCTGCAGAAAAAGAGGCTCAGCTGCTTCTATTGCTGATCACAAAGTTTAGCACATTCAGTTGCTTTAGAGATTTACGATGGGCCGTGGTATAGGATCTCTATTCATGGGCCATTAAGCTTCCTCTTTTATAACTAGAGTAGATGGGAATTTTGTATGACAAAAGAATTGCCATATGAAAAAAGCTTCTCAAACATTTACTGTCTTGGGTGGTGGGAGTCCAGCACCTCTACTTTTTGGTTTGTCAGACGATACACGAAGGTTTTCATCTTACTCTTAATTTTAGTATGTAGTTACCTCTGAGAGATGTTGTTCACAAAGACAAAGCGTCTCCCCTGCTATCTAACTCTGCTTGGAAAGTTTGGCTCTTTAAGGAGGTTTACTTTCATCCATTGTTTTAAGCCCAATACACCTAAAATTATTTTGGTGGATGCTGTCAAATATCTTCAAGCCTTCAACACCAGAAGCACACTTTTATTATCAGTACTAAATGATTGCAAAATCTCATTCTGGACTGAGCTTTCTTTGATACACTAACAAGCCATGTTTTCCACAGCTGGAAAACTCCTGAAGGATAACTTAAGATTTTTACAAGCCTACCCAGAGCACAGCCAACTGTATCAGTGAAGAAGAAAAATTTTACCGTGCCATGAATCAAGCAAATAGCAACTGTGATTGCACTCAGGCAATTTGAAGATAAGACCTTGAGGTTTGAAGTTGAGGGAGAAATTTCTTCATTGAAATAGAAGTGCAACCTTTGTTTTCTACTCTAAGGATGCAAGAACACCATCTGATGGCATGATCCTGCCTGAATTGTCAATTTGTCTGAAGGCAGGTGCTGAATCTCTATTTAGCATTTAATTTCTCCCCTGATGTTTACAAGGGATGTCTCCTCTCATTCCTGTGGGTGATTCAGTTCACCTGCTTGGGATGTCTGTAAAAGATATCTTAATCATCCTATCTGGGGACCTCCAGTAGAAGAAAGACATTGGCAAATTCAAACTACTCCAGCAGAAGCCTACCAACATTGGACAACTGAACAGCTAGCTCACACATGTACAAGGACAGGCTGGGAAACTGGGCTTGTTCATCAACAAGGGGAGGAAAAAGGCCCAGGGGCTCTTACAGCTGTCTTCAACAGCCTCACAGACCAGACAAGGAAACCTGCCTGTACACAACAGCAGCGTAAGAGGCAAAATCATGCAACAGAAACAAGCTGCAATGAGGGAAAATTCCAGTTGGATGGTGTAAAAACTTTCCCACATCGAATGTGGTCAATTATTGGAAAAGATGCTCAGAGGGGCTGCAAAGTCTACATCTTGGAACTCAAAACTCAACTGGACAAGGCTGTGACAGCCTTACCCAGCTCACCATGTCATTAGTAGGAGGTGGGGATGTATGACACTCCAAGGTCCACTCCACAAGTCTTTATGCACTTCAGGGTTTGCTGAGCTCCCACTAAGTCAGAAAACTTGGCAGAGGTCTGAAACTATCTATTCCATTCCATTCACCTTGGAGAACAAGGATAAAATTCACGCTGAAGATGGAACCAAAGATTGAAATACTTATACACAGATAAATAAATCCAGACGCTAAGAAACATTTTATTTTGAAATTTCCCAAACAAAATATTGTTTCTTAGTTCTTAATTTTTCTAGCCTCCACCAGCACATGCATGTGTGTGGGTAAAATTATTAATATCTAAGTTTGATAGGTCTAAGAGGTTATCTTTACTAAAATAATGTTGCTTTTGACTAAAAGCTGACTGTTCCAGATCCGCATTTCTGAGCCAAGAAAATACTGAGTGTGCCACTACTATGGGGCTCCACCAAGAGCCACCTCTCCCAATTGTCATGTTATTTACTGTTTGATTTCTTAGAAATGTAGCAGTTAACAAGATACTTAAGGAGTCCATTCCTCCCAGGGATACTTTGTTTGCATTCAACTGATTTCCTCAACTCTTTGTCCTTCTCTCTCTCTTTTTTTTTCTTTTTTCTATTTTTTTTGTGAAATAGTTGGTAGCTTGGACCTCTGCAATCACTTGGCAAAGAACAGGGGAGCACAGGTGTAGCTGCTGTCCAAGCTTTCTCTTACCAAATTGTACCCGTGTAAGTATTACTTGGAGTCCATAGATTCTCCAACATGTGCAAATAAACATCAAAGTGCTCAGAGCTGTACAAATCTCCTGCTTTCATAAGGGCTTTCATAGCTCACCAAAATACAAAATTAATAAAACTCAAAAGTGAAAAACAACTTAATCACAGGATCATTTGTGTTGAAAAAGACATTTAAGATCAGCAACTATTACCTAACTCTGCCACGTGTGGTGCAAAACCATTGTCGTGGAAGATGCATGTCCTGGCTTGCCCAGGCATGATCCCATGTCCCCTTCCCTCTGCTGGGGGAGGAAAGCAGAGCACAGGCAGCAGACAAGACTTGCCCAGACTTATACTTCCCAAATAAAGGAAAGCAAGCTCCTGACATCACCTAATATGGTCAGGTTTGGCAAAGTGCCATTCTGATTGGCGAATCTCTGTGCTCTAAGGGGCCATCACATTTCAGGCAATCAATAAATAGGCTTTGGCCACATGGCTTTGGGCTTTTGCTTTTGTTTTGCTTTGCCTGCTGAGCTCTGCCACGTTATGCTCTGCTTTGCCTACGAGGATTCTCAAGACACCAACAGAATTCCCTTCCAGTTTTGGGTACTGTCTGATCCTATTTTGTGAGTAAATATTCAAAGCCTCTCTCTAAGAAATTTCGTAACTAGATTCTATTGTGCCTTTCTGCACTAGTAGCAGAGAGGAGCCTCTCAAGTCCCCTGATGGGCAAGAGGTATAATTGAAACTAAAAACCAGTTTTAGTGTTTGCATCTGCTAGTTATTCCTTAAAGTGTTCTAGTTTTGCCTGTTCCCTGTGCATGTAAGTATCTGTGATGGTTTGGGAGTTCCCCGCCCCCTCCACTCTATGAAAATCACCCAGACTAGACTCAGCTGGCTGGAAGTTAAGGACTGAAGCTCTCTTTACAGCTTAGCACAATATACAAGCAGATATATACACAATATACAGGAATATTTACAGAAATATACAAGTTAAAAGGTAATACAGAAACACAATCCCCCTTCCAGAAATCAGAGTCCCCAGGAGGGGCTCCCAACCACCCTTCCACCCTCTTTCCACCCCTCTACCTTATCCCAGGGTCTGCCTTACATGCAAGGTGAGTTTAGAGGATTGGGAAGGGGAGTTAGAAGCAGAATGTTTAGTTGGGTTACATAGCAGAAAGCAGGAAGACTCCAACAGAGAGAGAGAGACTCTCTGTCTTATCTATATTTGTGTCCTTTTTCTTATACATCTCAGCAAGCCTATGAGTGAAGCAGACCACCATTGTTTTCTTTTCACAGCCTATAATCTAAATTTTTCATTAAAGTATTCCAATTAGCCTCAAACCAGCACAGTATCCAAACCATGCATTTCAAACATTGTAAATAAGTTTTCCAGTGAGATTTAATGTTAATAAACAGTTTTCATGGTTATTAACAATCTTCGCCTGGGTATCTAAATTAATACCAATTATTAATTTTGCATAATTTGTAACAACCATGTCCCTTAGCAACACGCTTGTGTGTCTTTTAAACACCTGCAGGGTGGTGATTCAACCACCTCCCTCAGGAGCCTATTCCTGTGTTTGTGAACCCTTCTGGAAATGAAGTTTCTTCTAATATCCAACCTAAATCTCCCATCCTGCAACTTGAGTTCACTTCCTCTCTTGCTATTGCTTATTACTAGGGAGAAGAGACCAATGCCCACCTCACTACAACCTTCTTTTGTGTAGGTGTAGAGAGCAGTAAGGTCTCCCCTCAGCCTCCTTTTCTCCAGATCAAACAACACCATTTCCTTCAGCTGCTCTCCAAAATACCTGTTCTCCAGATCCTCCATCATCTCCTTCTGCCTTCTCTGGACACACTCCAGCAACTCAATATCTTTCTTGTAGAGAGGGCCCCCAAAGTGAACCCAAGGCTCAAGATGCAAACTCGCTAGTGGTGAGTAGTTCCCTAGTCTGACTAGCCACATGTTTCTGATAGAGGCCAAGATGATGTTTGCCTGCTTGGTCACCTGAGTACATTGCTGGCTCATATTCAGACAGCTGTTGATCAGCACCTCCAAGTCGTCCTCTGGTGGGGAGTTTTCCAGCTGGTCTGCCCCAAGCCTGCAGCACTGCATGGGGTTGTGCAGGACCCAGACTTGGCCTTGTTAAACCTTGTACAATTGCCCATGGCTCATGGATCCAGCCTGTCTAGGTCCCTCTGCAGACCCTTCCTACATTCAAGCAGATCAACGCTCCTTCCCTGCTTAGTGCCATCTGCAAGCCTACAGACAGTGTATTTGATCCCCTCATTCAGATAATTAATAAAGATAGTAAAGAGAACTGTGCCCAATACTGAACCCTGGGGAACACCTCTTGTGGCTGGCCACCAAATGGTTTTAACTCCATTCACCACCATGCTTTGGGCCTGACTGTCCAGCCAGTTTTTTATCCACCAAAGCATCCCTCAGCAAGTTTGCAGATGACACCAAGCTGTGTGGCACAGTTGACTTGCTAGAGGGCAGGGATCCATCCAGAGGGACCTGGACAGGCTGGAGAGGTGGGATCAGGCCAACCTCATGAAATTCAACAGGGCCAAGTGTAGGGTCCTGCACCTGGGTAGGAACAATCTCAAGCACAAATACAGGCTGGGTGGGGAATGGCTGGAGAGCAGCCCTGAGGAAAAGGACCTGGGGGTCCAGGTTATAGAATCATAGAATGGTAAGGTTGGCCAGAGACCTCAAGGATCATCTAGTTCCACCCCCCTGCCATAGGCAGGGACACCTTCCACTAGCACAGGTTACTCAAGGCCTCGTCCAACCTGGCCTTGAACACCTCCAGGGANAGGCCAGGTTGGACGAGGCCTTGAGTGACCTGTACTAGTGGGAGGTGTCCCTGCCTATGGCAGGGGGGTGGAACTAGATGATCTTTGAGGTCTCTTCCAACCATACCATTCTATTACTCTATGACACTATCCATCTATCCAAGCCATGAGCAGCCAGTTTCTCCAGAAGGATGCTGGAGACAATGTGAAATACTTTACTATAGTCCAAGTAAACAACAACCACAACCTTTCCCTCACCACCTTTTCATAGAAGGAGATCAGGTTCATCAAGCAGGATCTCCCTTTCATGAACCCATGCTGACTGGGTCTGATCACCTGGCTGCCCTGCTTGTGCTGCATAAGGAACTCAAGATTATCTGTGCCATGACCTTCCCCAGCACCAAGGGCAGACTGACAGATATGTAGCTGCCAGGTCTTCTAGCCCTTTTTGTACTTGGGTGTCACATTTGTAACCTGGAGGTCAACTTGGACCTCTGCAGTTACCCAGGACTGATAAATGATGGAAAGCATCTTGGTGGACTGAAACAAGACAGAAAACTTTAAGGCAGTTTTCCTCTCTACAGCAGTTCCCAGCAAAGGCAATGAGGGCAGGGGAAGAAAACTGATAGAATCTATTTTACATTCAGTAGCATAAAGCAGAATTACTGAGCTAAGAGGGAGAAAGAGTAGAAAGGGAATACACTGGACAGAGTTCAAGGCAGCAATGGTCACAAACACAAATGTTATTGCTGCAATTCCTAACTAAGCCAATCTACTGTGATGTGAAACAGCAATAAAATGAGATGCTGCATCATGCTCCTACCGTAACAGCATGACACTGCATGTTACAATTTAAATATGGTTAACTTAACCATAAAATACTACCATGGTACCTCACCTTAACATATATCAAGAAAATAAGGAAATTCTGCAGCAGAGCAGAATTGGAGATTCACAGCAGTTTCCCTTTCAGGGTGTGATAAAATTGTAGTTTCACCCAAGCACATGTGTCCTGGTTTAGCATTGTGGAATACATTACTTTCTTTGTGGCCTTCATTGCAGTGCCCCTTTCATTAACTGGAGAACAACATTATTTAATCTCTCTGGCAGTTGCTTAGGTTATTAAATCTATTCCCTATAGAATCTGAATACCACCACCACAGGGGATGCAGATTTATGCTACAAAGGTTTTTTTGTCCCAATTTTTTTTTTCTTTGTAGAAAAGCAGCACATGCCAATCACTAGTGGAATAAATACTCCTTTCTTCAGAGCATGGGGCTGTCCTATGGCACCTAAGCAATTCTCAGTGCTTGTTCTGATTCCCCCAAGTTAAGTAGGACAGTGTCACCAGATCCTGAAATTTCCGGAGCTTAGATAAGGCTCAAATCTCTCTGAATGTCTTCAGAAATATTCTTTCCTAAGCAAGTTAGATTATAATTTGGCTGTTTCATGCAAGATCTTAGGAATAAAAATAGTACCACCTTAGAACAAGCTCCTGATATTGACTTCTTTATTGCTGTCTGAACCATCTTGAAGCCAAACTTCTCAATTATTATCACTTTCAAGACTGTTGAAGATAGATAATGTATTTCAGATAGTTGACACAGACTAAAATCTGCTGTCATCTCTTTTCTTTCATGGTTTAGCCACACCAGGATAAAAACTACTCACAGATTTTCCTAGACCTGCTGTAGCTCTGTTTTCAGGTTATGTAGCTGTTGGGCCATGTTTTGGATTTGTGCCAAAAAAAGAAGTATTAGCACAGGGATGTTTTAGTTGTTGTAGTGCTTATACAGAGTCAAGGCCTTTTCTGGTCCTCACTCTGCCTCACCAGCAAGATGGCTGAAGGTGCACAAGGAGTTGGGAAGGGACACATTTGGAACAGCTGATCTCAGTAATAAAAGCTGGAGAAGAAGGAAGCGAGGGCATTCGGAGTTGTGATGCCTGCCTTCCCAAGCTATCCTTAGGTGTGATGGAGTTCCTGGATGCTGAACACCTCCCTGCCAATGGGAAGTGGTGAACAAATTCCTTGTTGTGCTTTGTTTGCATGTGCAGCTTTTTCTTTACCTACTGAACTGTTTTTATATCAGCCCTGAGGTTTTCTCACTTCTACTGTTCCAGTTGTCTCCCCAATCCCACAGAGAGGAGCGAGTGAGTAGTTGATTCTATGATTCTAAGTTGGGCAGGACTTAGTTGCCAACTGAGGTTTAAACCAGGACAGAAGTATGGAGTACCCATCCTCTCTGAAAGTGCTGCATTCTTCCCCTTTTTATCCACACAGCTGAGGGAACACAATTAATGCTGCAACACAAGAGCATCAATGCAGTGAATCCCAGTTCAAGACTGTATGAGAGGACAAGGTAACTTTTGAAGCAGAACAGATTTTACCCACTGACACTGTCACACTTACACTGACCAAGATGCACATGCCCAAGCATATTTGAGCAGGGGGCATGCATGCCTTCAAGGCCATGACTGCTTACTGTGAAGGGACACTACATGTATGGTCATTAAATAACCTCTTCTGGACTATTCTCAGACTGATTTTGGATATCCTTTAGGAACAAAGATTGTAATCCTCCCTCTCTTCATCTTGTCTCACCTCTGAGAGTCATTTACACATCTCTCCTTTTGTTTCTTATAGGGGTGTCTTATCTCCTGGCCTGTTAGCTTCCCACTTTACCTCTTTCTGGCTGCAGGCTGACCTTTGTTTCCTTCATAGGGATGTCCAGATAAACTGCAAGTAGATGGATTGAGGTCCGACCTGCTCAGTCAGGTGCTATCAGCACACCTCTTGTAGATATCCCATTTGGTTGTTTCTGTGGATTAAAGCTGTAATCTTGGATAAGAATGGGTGGAAATAGCTATGTTGTGAGAAAATGTGAGAAGCCTGAGTATGAGTTTTCAGCCCTGGGTTTGGAGCTGCACTTAAGGCTTGGACCTTACCTGGAAGGTCCCCTGCTCAGCCCCAGCACCTTGCTTACCCCAAGCAACTGTCACCTCCTCCATGGGATGTGGAATGCCTCAGCATCACCACACAACCCAACTAAGTCTTAGTCATCATTGCCTGTAAGTCTCCACATCTTAGTCACATTAATTACACATATTTTGTTAAAAAAATATACACAAATAAAGCATATTTTCTAGCATCAGTTTTTACTCTGAATTCTGCTCATGACATCTATCAGTCACTGTTACAGCTACTCATCTGACTGTGCTTTTCAAATAGAAAGGTCTTGAAGTTAATTGGATTATGAGGTTTTACTTTTTTTTAATATATATTTACTAAAAACTGTTTTTCATTTCAGGTAAATTTAATCTAGCTCAGTCTCAAGCACTGGAAAGTGCATCCCAAATTTTGTTTTACACTGAATTACCAAAATTCGTTCTACACTGAATTACCAAAATTATTTCAGTTAATGTAATGCATTACACTTAAAAATATTTCCCATACTAAAATAGAACTTTTTTATTCTTAAAGCACATTCTCACTTCTGTCAGATTTTTAGCATTATCTTAGTAATAGTGCTTAAAACATTGTAGGAACATTGCTTGAAATAGATGATTTCCGTTGGATTCACTCTTCAACATAATTTAATAAAGCTTTACATACTGATTTTCACTGAACATTTGAAACCTCATAAAATATCTGCTGTCATCCTGAATCTCACTGCATTTCCCATGTTTGCTTTTAGATCATTAGGGTTTTATAGAATAATGGAAATTTTAAGCAGTTATTCTTCATCAGAAAGCTTGAGGAAAGCTCCTCAGCAACGAGTTTCTTATTAAAGATTTTGTCTGGTTTTGTTGCTTTTCATTTTATTAATATTTTATTAACTATTTGGTCTGGTTTTGTGGCTGTTCATTTTACTAATCTTTCATTAAAGATTTGATCTGGTTTTGTTGCTGTTCATTTTACAAGGATATCCCTCATATCTTGAATTTAATGGATTTGATACCAAACCTAAAACTGAGAGTGGGAACATCTATTCATAGAATCATAGAATGGTTTGGGTTGGAAGGGGACCTTAAAGATCATCCAGTTCCAACCCATCTTCTATGGGCAGGGACATCTTCCAAGCAGACCACGCTGCTCAAGGCTTCATTCAACCTGGCCTTGAACAACTCCAGGGAGGGGCCATCCACAACCACTAAATCAGCCACATCTAAACTGTGGTTGAGGACATGTACCCAAGAACATACAGTTAATTATGAAGCAAAGAGTAGTCTTACATAAGCGATGTATAAAATAGCCAAAATAGGTCCATATAAGGACAAGGAACAGTTTGACCTGTGATCACCTGGAACACTGGGGGCCACCACCACCTGAGACCACTGTAACCATCCCTGAAGATGAAAAGAGCATGCTGAAGAAGGAGGGATTTTACATACAATGATTTTGGGAATGATATGTATGTTCTAGGATATCTAACAACAATGTAACATTTTGCTCTATAGAATCAGAAGCTTAAAGCAAGCTTGGTATGCACAACAGGTGTAGCTATCCCCTGTGCATCCAGCACTAGTAAAAAATGTCAATGCTACACTAGTACTAAGAAATTTATTCCTGGTTTGGGATAGCAGATTTAGTCTGAAGATAACAGAGGAAGTTTTATTTTCACTCTGTTTACTAGCTAGCTTCTCTGTGGGCTGGAACTAGAATTTGATTATCACCACGCATAGGAAATAATCATCTGCTTTAGAGAGTTCTTTTAAGCTGTGGTATTCCTCTCACTTCTAAAATAAAATAAAGATCTCTGACAAGTATTAATTTTTGTAGTTGACATCCTTGTCCTTGCACTGATTTATCATTACAGTTTAAGACCCTGTGAAATTTGCAGTCCCTTTGAACTCTGTAGAATGGGAATCATAAAATATGATTAAAAAAAAAACAACCAAACCCACCCCCACATCCAAAAGGAAACCCACCACAAAAGGGTGAAAGGCACAGTATTCTTCACCAGTCACAAACTTACTTAGGTTTGAGCGATCAGACAGACCTTATCTGAATACCAAGAAACTGAAGAAAAGAACAAACATTCAGATTAAGTAGCTCAGAGATGTCTTGATTAAAATTAGCATACTCCAGTACTTGCAAATGCAAATCTTAGTTTATCCAGCTTGGCTCTACCATCACACAGTATTCCACAGCATAGAATATTCACATCTCATGTGGATCTCATCAGTTGTAGCAATGGTTGGCTTAAAACAATCACAGAGGTAAACAAAAATACTCAAAGGTACTTCAGGTGCACCCCAGCAGATAATACAGCCAGGAGATCACAGGGATTTTTGTTTTAAATAGGCACATATATTCCTGTACCAGTGGTGTCTCAACAGGATCTGCACACTGATTCCTCCTTTCTATGAAAGGCTGCTTTCTATGGGCTGCATCAAGAGCAGTG
>WBNM01005705.1:0-15061 GCA_013399055.1 Ramphastos sulfuratus
ACACAGGACTCCAGTTTGGTTTGTTGAGTTTTTTTTTAGCTGGACTCTTGCATTTTAGGGTGTAGGTAGCTTTGGAATGTTCTGTGATTGATACAGCTCAAAAGCAAAATCCTCTGCAGGAAACATTACATTTGGTTATAGAAATTCTTTAAGTTATGACCCAGGTGCCTGCTGTGTCCTCTCTGAGAGGGAGAAATGAGTTTTCCTGCACACACGTGTGGCTGCAACAACCACTGCCTGGCTTTTCAGCTGCTGTCCATCAGCATGATGGATCATCCTTTCCTCCTCTCACTTCCCAAACTCCAACCTCAGCTGGAACAGAGAATTTTCCCAACGTGAAGGAAATGCCCCAGCAAAAAGCAGACCCAGCAACCACCCAGAGCTGATCCTTTCTTCTGCTTTTTTATATATATATATATAAAAATATAATTTTTTTTCTTCCTCCCCCTTCTTTTGCTCAGAGTTTTGTCCAGTAATAAACAACTGCTTCAATCTGCTGCACTGATCAAAAGGAACGTTTTAATCAGTCCCAGGCAAAATATCATGCTATTATGTTATCACTGGAGCAAATCATCAAAAATACAAAACAAAAATATAGCTTTAATACACTCCAGATCAGGAATGTCTTGAAGAAACTTGCCTTCCTTGCAGGTGTGTCCTATTTTAAGGAGGAAAAAAAAAATGCTGAATTAAAGTGAATGGGCTGGGATGAGTGGGGCTGGCAGGGCCAAAATGCTGAGATCAAAACTGACCAAGCCCAGTTTCTTCAAATAAACCTCTCAAAAAGGAGGCTTTCCCCTGCCCTGGGGATCACTGAATCACAGAGTCCCAAAAATGCTAGAGGTTGGAAGTATCTCTGATGATCATGGAGTTCAACCTTCCTGCTAGAGCAGGCTCACCCACAGCAGGTTGCCCAGGATCACAATGTCCAGGTGGGTTTGGAATCTCTCCACAGAAGGAGACTCCACAATCTCTCCTGGCAGCTTGGGCCAAGGCTTTAGCACCCTCACAGGAAAGTTTTTTTCTCATCTTCATATGTATCACAGTATCACACAGTGGAAAAGACCTCAAAGATCATCAAGTCCAACCCACTACCACAGACCTCAAGACTAGACCATGGCACCAAGTGGAACCTCCTGGGTTCTAGTTTGTGCCCATTGTTGTCTCTTGTCCTGTCAATGGGCACCACTGACAAGAGTCTGGACTCTTCTTCATGCCCCCCACCCTTCAGCTATCATAGAATCAGTCAGGGTTNCTGGCTCATGTTGAGCTTCTCATCCAAGCACCCCCAAGTCCCTCTCCTCAGGGCTGCTCTCCAGCCAGTCACTGCCCCATCGATCAGAGTTGATCAGATCTGGTCTCAGGCTTCTCTTCTCCAGGCTAAACAGCCCCAGGGCTCTCAGTGTTTTCCCATCAGAGAAATGCTGCAGCCCCTTCAGCACCTCTGCAGCCTCCACTGCACTGTCTCCAGCAGTTCTTTGTCTCTCTTGAACTGGGGAGTCCAGAACTGGACCCAGTACTCCTGGTGTGTCCTCCCTAGGGCAGAGCAGAGGGGCAGGAGAACCTCCCTTAACCTATTGGTCACACTCTTCTTGATGTACCCCAGGAGACTATTTGCCTTCTTGGCCATGAGACACATTGCTGGCGAGTAGAGAACCTGTTGTCCATCTGGATTGTCAGACACTTCTCCTCAGAGCTGCTTTCCAGCAGGTCAGCCCCTAACCAATGATTTTATTTTTCATATTGAAAGCTTTTATTTTTTTTTCCCTTATATTGATAAATTATCTGAAAATCATTTGTCTGTGTTTTCACCTGCTGTGAATCAAATTCACTGGGGGAGAGCTGTGGGAGCACCAACCTGGTCCCTGCTGCCTTCATGTTGTGACTAGATGGGTGAGAATGGATCTCCCAGAAGCTTCCAGATTTTGGATCAGATGTGAGGTGATGGGAACCATCAGAGAGTTCAGGAGCATCCCTGCCCCATAAGCCTGATGCATGATGGCTAGCAGAGACACTTGACACCTCCTCTGGAAAACTCTGGCTCAAGCAGAGCTGGATCTTGTTTCCATGCTCTGTTCTGTGTCCAGGAGACCTACCCAGCAAAATTCCTCTTTTTATGGCCCACGGCTCCAGCTGCATTAACAATGCTCAAAAACAGTTTAAAAATAAGTGATCTTTGGGTCATTTGGGATGCTCAAGTGTGCCAGGCCTGGCAACCACCCTCCTCTGATCAGCAGTTCATAGGATGCCTTCTCAGATGGAGCTTTCAGATGCATCAGATTGAAGAAACTCTGATTCTCCACAGGGCCCTCAAAATGGTGAGACAAGCCAGGCCAAGGAGACAGGTCCACACTGGCATGTGTGGCTTTCAGAACCACCCAATCTCATCTGACAACAGCCCAGTGGGAACATCAGCTTGGGAAGGAGGAATGACAGCAGGGATGAAGCTCTGGGACCTGGCCAGGTCCATAAGAACTCTTCCCTGTCCTCTCCATTATATCCCTTGCCTCAAGGGCTTCACCCATGCAATTCCAGCATCCAGCGTGGCAAGTGTCAGAGCTTTCAGAGCATGAAGGCTTTTGAGACATTGGGTTTTGTCTCAGCTGGAAACGAAGTTTAGGGCTTTGCTTGGCTTGAACTTGGTTTAATCTCCAAAATCTTCAGGAAACTGAGTTAAATTTCTTCTACCAGTCTAAATTCTTAAATTCTGGTAGTACTGAGAAGCGAAGCAAAGGGGAGCTGATGTTATCCCTTAGAGCAGCCCAGATAGAGACATTATCTTGCTTTTATGAAAGCCAAAGGCCAAATTCATATTTATTTGAGCTGCAGCAGAATCTGGCTCATATCCTGGACATTACAACATCTTGTTTCAATCTCTATTTTTATTAGCAATATTGATAACGTCAGAAGAAATGCGATACAGGAAGCAGCTTATCAGCTCCGATTAATTTTACAGTAAGGCTTTTAATGCAGAGAAAAGAAGAATTCAGCAAAGAGCTGAAAGTGGAAGTGTTGTTGGTAAACAGAGACCTGTGGTACCTGCCTGTCCCAAGCAAGGCAGCTGCAAGGTCAGCCTGGACTTTATCCTGTAGAAGGAAAATCATGGGTAATCATTTCTTTGGTTTTGAATCCCCTGGGATCTTCCTTGGCTCACTTAAAGGTGCCTTTGTTGTAGGGGAGTTTTGCCTGGAAGTGGCCTCATAGCTTAGGGGCATGCAGAAGCCTCCACAGAGCTGCCAGCCTTCCCTCCTCCACTCCATCATCTGATATTAACCCTTCATTTTCACACTATATTATGAATACTTTAGCAGTTGAAATGTTTTTGTCAGGATTTATGTTCTTTATTTTTTCCCCTCTCCTTATTTTTTTTTCTTTTTTAAGGTTAAAATGGCAGTTTGCATGGAGGACTTATTGCTGTCTACAACTACCTGAAGGGTGGTTGTGGCCAGCAGGAGGTTGCTTTCTTCTCTCCGGCAACCAGCACCAGAACAAGAGGACACAGTCTCAAGCTGCACCAGGGGAAGTTTAGGCTGCAGGTGAGGAGAAAGTTCTTCACTGAGAGAGTCATTCCCCACTGGAATGGGCTGCCCAGGGAGGTGGTGGAGTCACCATCCCTGGAGATGTTCAAGGCACGTTTGGACGTGGCACTTGGTGCCATGGTCTAGTCTTGAGGTCTGTGGTAATGGGTTGGACTTGATCTTTGAGGTCTCGTCCAACCTTGCTGATACTGTGACTTTGTGGTACTGGTTGAGGATAAGCCAGCCCAGCCTCCTGGATCACTGCAGTTTGTCCTAGTATTGAAGACACCCACAACACACAATCCCATCCTCAGCATCTACCAAATTGCCTTAAATACACCAATCTTCTTCTGCAATGCATTTGGGGGCCCCATCAAAATGAACATCTCCATGGCATTCAAAGTCATGTGTGGTGGAGGATGATAGTTACAGCTACTGAGTGTGTGGGGTGAGGTGGGCACTGCCAGGGCAGCATCCACCCGTGCACACATATATCCTGGTCCTTCCCATGGGATAGTGCAACAGCAGTGAACATCTTTTCCCAAACCTGAATCAGAAGGCTTCTGGCTGCAGGTTCCTGCTGAAAAGATGCTGCAGCTCCCTTTGATGGTCCAGCACCTGGAGCAAAAGGCGGCACCCACCCCCGGAGCATCATCTGAGTAATAGCAAGAGCAACTCTGAGGAACCACAGGAGCCCATTACTCTTCCTTTTGGAATCAAGGCCCTGTTTTATTTGCAGGACTGACTGGAAGCAGATGGACCTGTCAGGGCTGGCTCAGGCAGGTGAGCCCAGCAGGGTGGATGAGCTGCTAAGTGTTCCCAGCTGCTGGGCAGGGCCCGGAGGAAATTGTTGGAGCTGGGACCCAGCTCTGAGCTGTGCCAAGAAGGAAAAAGTGAATTTCTCCAAAGAGCCATTTTCTCAAAAGCTGACAGGGTGAGGTTTTGAAAATAAGAGAAAATACCTGAAAACCTCTTTAGTGCATCTAATCTATCTTCAGACACCAGAGAGCTGAAAGTCATCCCAAGCCTCTGCCCCATCTCTGGTTTTATTCAGGCTCCTTAGACAACAAATCTTACTTTTCCTGGGGGCTCTCACTTATCATTGGTGTTTTCCACTTCAGAAAGGGCTTCAATTTTACTTGCTGGTTTGTGTCATTTGATTTACAAGCTCGAGGGCTCCTGCACCAAACCTGGGCTACTTCTCCTACTTAATTGCTACAATAAAGTCAAAACTTAGTGCTTTAGGTTTAGCAATCTGGGAGGAAGTGATGTATGGAAGCAGAGGGTAGGTCCTGTGTGTGGATGTCACCGAAGGGACACGGCAGAGAAGTGAGTTCATAAATAATGATGGAATTCAGGAACTGCACAAGCTTGGTCAGAGCAGAGCTCAGTGAAGCATGAGCAGCTTGCAGTGCAGTACCCCAGCATCTGCAAAAGTCCTTGCAGCTGGTGGAACTCCCAACAGCCTTGACTGTTGCTTCCAGGCTGTCCAGCACTGGCTGTGACTCCAAGAGGCTGGGAGGTTGCAGTTTGCACAGACACAGCAGAGCATGGAAAGGGCTGCCCAGAGCTTGCATCCTAAGATACTGTGATGGTTTGGGANGTCAAAGCAAAGATGCCTATCAAGCCACAGGCTCTCATTCATGTTGCCAGGAAGGTGATGTTTCCTTTCCTTTGCAAAGCCACTCATCAAAAATAACTGTTTGTGTTTTAAAAGTTGTTTTTCCATCACTCTGTGGCTCCAGCATCTGAGCATCCAGGCTGCTGAGCCAACGTGGATGGGGCCAGGAGACTCTCTGGCCGTTCACCATGGCTCCAGTGCCTCCAAGTGACATGATGATAAAGAAGATTGTGAAACACACTCGGAGAGGAATGAGATATCACTTGTGGTGCCACCCAGTGTTGTTCTGTTGAGCAGAGCCTGTGGAGGAGCCAGGGGACACATCCAGAAGAAATCCAGGGGCTGGGAGAGCTGCTCTGGTGCTGGTGATACTAAAGTGATGCTTTCAGATGCTGTACCTCTTATTTAGGTTTCCAAGCCAGGTTTTAAGGCTCCTGGATGTATTTTGTGTATTCTGGGAGACCAACAGACACCCAAAATGAAGAGGAAAGGACACGTAAATGTCGTGGGGGTCATCTGTTTCCAATCCTGTGTGTTTACATATTAATGTGCAATACAAATTTGTAAACATGAGCATTTGAAACCTTTGTAGGAACCGACTCTGCCCTTTTCCCTTTCTGCTGCTTTATTGGAACCTCATGTGTGTCCCTCTGGCCCCAGCCACACATGGACATCGTTGTGATGCTGGATGTATTTCAAATGTTCTGGGTGCTTATTTGTTCTGCTCGAATTTGCTATCCAATCCTCGTTTGCTTTGCATAATTGTGATACAAATTATCATCTAATTACAGACCCAACCTCAGCAGATCAAATGTAAACCGAGGCGCTTTGGTCGGGGAAGGCTACCTCTGATGCTCCCTGCTATGCATTTGGGCTTCTCTGATGTATTAAATTTGGGTGAAACTGGAGAGGAAACCTCACATTGATTAGAAACATTGTTTCTGGGGAGTTTTTTGTCTCCTTGGGTTTTAAATCAACCTCCCAGTGTCTGAGCACTGAGCCCATCTCCTTGTCTGAGCAGCGCTCTTGGTACAGCCAGATTTGTTTGCTACAAACGGGCTCAGGCGTTCCTGAGGAGCTTCAAACTCCACTCACAGGGTCACAGGCTCACAGGATGTCAGGGGTTAGAAGAGATCCAAAGAGATCATCAAGTCCAACCCCCCTCCCAGAGCAGGACCAGACAGTCTAGCTCAGGGCACACAGGACAGGCCTTGAAAGTCTCCAGAGAAGGAAACTCCACAACCTCTCTGGGCAGCCTGTGCCAGTGCTCTGGGACCCTTCCAGTAAAGAAATTCCCCCTTGTATTGAGCTGGAACCTCCTGTGCTGCAGCTTCCATCCATTGCTCCTTGTCCTAGGAAGGGAAAGGAAGAGCAAAGTTTGGCCAGCAAGTTTAATCCTTAAGGAAAACCTTGATTCTTTTCTCCCTGCTCCCATTCAAACCCAGCAGCCTACTGCTTTGTATTCACCCACCATGTCCGAAGGATAATGAACTTCCACGAGTGCCACAGGTTTCCAAATGAAGTTAGTGGGAGGAAGGACAAAGCAGTATGTAACTGATTTGTATTTCCAGGTGCTTGAAATGTTGGCCTTGACTCCCCCAGTTTCATATTAAATAACTAATGCTTTATTGCCCTGACCTGCTCTCAGGAGTAAGTCAGCTTCCACTCACCTCCCACCAGCTGCCACTGCAT
Organism: Ramphastos sulfuratus; assembly: GCA_013399055.1. Classification (NCBI taxonomy): domain Eukaryota; kingdom Metazoa; phylum Chordata; class Aves; order Piciformes; family Ramphastidae; genus Ramphastos; species Ramphastos sulfuratus. The sequence continues at coordinate 6,832 of WBNM01005705.1, forward strand.
GAAGCACCCCAGGAAAGTGATGTGAAAGTTATCTGCTATCTTGGGCTTAATCTTTCTCACATAAGCAAAACCATCTATGTGACAGTGAGAGTCAGCTGAATTACCTCTGAGGGTGGAAAATGCTCCTGTGCCAAGATGGTTAGGAGCATTAGTAGGGTCTGAGGTGGTCATGGGGACATTAGGGCGGAGAGCAACAACTGCATGAGAAGGCCACTAACAGCTTCCCCATCCCTTAAGTGATTTGAAAAGGTTGAAATCAGGAGAGAAAGGGGAAAAGAAGCAGAAATTAACCTCAGAGAACACAAATCAAAGGTTGAAATTGGGAGAGAAAGTTAAAAAGCAACAGAAATTAACCTCAGAGAAGACAAATCGAAGGTGGAAATCAAGAGAGAAAGGCAAAAAGAAGCAGAAATTGACCTCAGAGAATACAAATCTGGCAGTGTCTCCCATGGCATTTATAGGGCTGCCTCACCCATGTTGATGAGCACTGCATCCTCCTTGGAGCTCAGCACCAGCAGCCAAGGGACAGGGATTCCAGTGTCACATATCCCTTGTAAGGGCCAGGCTCTGAGTTTTCCATGTGGCTATGATCAGGGAGCATGGTAAAAAACAGGATCAGGTACATCAAAACCCAGCCCAGTTCCATTAGCTGAAATTAGCTGAGTGTGGCTGCTGGAGCAGATCACCCAAGTGCTGGGTTGGTAGCTCCATGCCTGGCAGGCAGAGAGTGACCCAGCAGCTCTGGGAAGCTCTGTGCTCCAGCATGAACATGCTCTGAGCAGAAGTGAGGTGGGTCCAGGACAGCCTTTGCTTTGCTGTAGTAGATGGAATTTGGTGAGACGCTGGAACAGGTTGCCCAGGGAGGCTGTGGATGCTCCAGTATCTGAAGGGGCCTACAGGAAGGCTGGGGAGGGACTATTGACAAGGTCTTGCAATGCCAGGACAAGGGGCAGTGGGTTTGAACTGGCAGAGGGGAGATTGAAACTGGATGTTAGGAGGAAGTTCTTTACAGTGAGGGTGGTGAGACACTGGCACAGGTTGCCCAGGGAGGTTGTGGAGCACAGATCACATGGGGTGATTCTGCTCCACACCCTCCCTGGAGGTGTTCAAGGCCAGGTTGGATGAGGCCTTGAGTGACCTGTACTAGTGGGAGGTGTCCCTGCCTCTAGCAGGGGGTTGGAACTAGATGATCCTTGAGGTCCCTTCCAACTTTACCATTCTATCATTCTGTGGTTTGTCTGACCTAAACTCCAATATTTATCTGTTTGAAACTGTCTGGACTGAACATATCTCTTCTGGTCACGATCAGTCACATTTCTAACTAGGCAAACACTGATCCCTTGGATCACCAGCTCATGGCCAGCATGAGCAGCTCCAGAATATCTTATGCAACTGTGGATATTTGGAAAATTGGAAGTTACCCACTGCATCCACCCATGAGTCCGGGACTGATCTGGAAGAGCCTTCCAGCTCCCCAAAAGTATAACCACATGCAGGGGCTGGAGCTTGGTCACACAGCCCACAGGGAGCAGAGGGCTGCAGCATGGCGCAGAGCCTGTCCCGGCACCCACGGGAACCTGGCCACCACCATTCACAGCTTGGAAATAAAGGACTCCTGGATGAGAGAGAGTTGTCTTTCTTTCTTTTTTTTTTTTTTTAATAAAAATAGTGAGATAAACTGCTAAGAAACAGCATGAGCAAGTTCATTTTTACAGTTGTACAGATGATTTAGCAAGGCAAGCAGGGCCCACCGCTTCCTACTGCTATCACTGGGGGCTCTATGAACAACCAAAGCAGGCAAATGAGGGAAACAGATTTTTAGCAAAGCCCCACAAAAATAAAAATGTGACCCTTAGTTATTTTAACAGTTTTGGATATTGTTTGTTCTGTTCTTAATTTGCTGCCTGTTATGGATGAGAACAAAACCTAAACTCTGACACCAATTTTGATTCTTAAAGCTGGCCTTAATCCCTATGTTATGTTTGTAAACACAGAATTCTCTTATCTTAACCCCAAAATGCAGCTGGTCCCAGTCAAGCCTTATTTTCAAATCTCTGTTATATATCAACTCATAAATTTGGCTTCAGGGAAGGGCTGAGCATGAATCAAATACAGAATCAAACCCGAGCCCAAACTGATTGTGAGCTCTATCATGCCCTTGGAGCTAGAGATTATTTGCAGGAATAACAAGAATATCCACAGGTTACAATAAAACAAACAGGAAGGAGTTGAAAACCTCATGTTTTGGGGCCTGTGGAGTTATAACTCTCCAGAAAGGATCTGCCTTCTGCATGAGACTTTGCCTGGAGCATCCCTGCCCCTTTGCTTAGGCACAGGCTGGCCCATGCCTTCCCAAGTGGGTTTTCTGTGCTCCCTGGGCTGAAAGCACTGGGCAGGAGGAATGCCCTGCAGGGTTCCTGGAAGTGTCACCCCACACAGCTCTCTGAGATGTATCCTCCAGCATGCATTCACCTCACTGTGAGGGAGATGTGTGGCTCCCCATCCTCTATTCCTTCCCACCATGCTGCAAGTAGTGGTGCCACTCTGCACTACTACCTGCTGGAGATATCCAGAAGCAAGAGCATGGAAAGGAGGGCTTGTGGGGCACCCCCACATCAGGCTCCACGTTCTCATCCCCACAAGGTAGGAACACATCCACCTTTCATCCTGTCTGTCTTTACCTTGGCAAGAAGATGCTTAGATTTGCACCCCCTCTCTGGTGACCACCGAGTCATCAAGGTCCTGGGGAACAAGGCACTTTCGTGCCATTAATTAGGACCCACAAAAGCCAAGGAAACATGAGAATATGCTCGAGCTCTTGGCTGAATATGGCTCCTTTGCTGACTCAAGGTCTTGAATAGTCCCTTTGAAATGAATGGAAAACTCAGATGGGTTGAGCAGAAGCTCAGTGGGGCTTGGTGCTAACTAAAGGCAAGCTACAGACTTTCAGGAAAGCATATTGATAGCAACATGCACATCCACAGCCCCATTTCAGAGTGCAAATATTCCAAAGGTGACTCTACACTTTGCCCTTAGCCTACAACCATGACACAAATCATACCAAAAGGTATCACCTGGCTGTGGATCACCTCAGACCCTCCACCCTCCCAACACCGCCACACGCTGAGCCACCAGAAAAAAAGAAAGAAAACAAGCAAAATAACAACCCCAAACTTCAAGCCCTCAACTTGTGTATGATGCAGTATTTCATGGTCAGTATCTCCAAAGCCCTTGGGTATGAAGGAAAGTCTTGCTTTATGTATAGAACCGTTATAGAATCCCACTAAAGGCACTGGTTAAGCGCCGGGTGCCAGCTGGAGTGACCACATCTGCCATCTCGCAGGGCCGCCGGGCTGCCGTCGCTCACTTTGAACTGGCTCGCCGCGTTCACCAGTCTGGATGGCACAGAGAGGTTGTAGCCATACAAGCCATATGGAGGATGTAGGGAACAATTAAGTGCTTCCCGAGCGATGGGACTTGATGGGAAAATGTTTCCAGATGCATGTAATCCATACAGCATTTGGCTGGCGGGGTTGAAGTCTTCGGCTTTAGCGCTTTTCAGGTTGGTTATGCCGAGGGAAGAGAGTTTTGGTACCTCCACCATCAAGTGGGGGAAGAGATGTGGGTTGGTGCCTCCTAGCTTTTCGTGGCTTGGGAAGAGGAGGGATTGTTGTCTCAGGAAGCTTGTAGGGCAAATCTTGTAGTAGAGGGGCAGGCTGAGGTTGTGTAAGTAGGTCTCGGGGCACGACACGCCGAGGCTGCTCGCTGACAAGTGAAATGTAGGAGGTGAGCAGGGCGGAGAGAGCAGGGGGTTGAGGGGAGAGGGTGTTCCACCGCTGGAGGTCACCGGCGAAGAGCTGGAGCTCCCACCTGAAAATAAAACCAGAAATGGGCTGGGCTAGCTAATACTGACAGCTAGAAACCCTGGGAGGACTCCTGCTCCCACTCCGTGTCTCCCTGTGACCGCCGTCCATCCGAGCACAAGCTTTCTCCAAAGATCAGCTCCTGCAAAAGGGAAAGATCTGCCCATAAATTAGTTGTTGTCGTTACTTGGCGCTTGTCTGAGGACACTGCTCACACAGCTTTAATGCTGGGAATACTTTGAGGATCACCTCCACAGGCACAGATACCTGCTGGATCTGTGTCTTGCTGCATGACCAATAACTTTCTCCATTCACCGTTTTAGGCTCCCTATTTTTGTGCAAATTGCAGGCAGCTTTCCCCCCTTGTATCTAAGAACAGAAAAATGTATTCAGCCCGGGGAAGATTTTTTTTTTTTTTTTTTTTTTTTGGTACCTTCCTGCTGACTGGAATTGCCTCATTTTACTTGGCAATTTAAAACACGCCCTGGAACACTGGAGGTGTCTCCAGGAGCTGTAAATGCTTGTGTCGTTTTAACCTTCTCCTAGCTGAAAGGAATCAATGAGCACTTTCAGAAGCCACCACGGCTCGCTTCACATCTGAGCACTGCCGGGGCTGCTGTGTTTAACATCCCCGCTCAGCACCGGCTCCTCGATTCTCTGCAGCAAGAACTACGAATCAGCAGCTGATAGTCGGCAGAATGATAATCAAGAGCCGTCAAACCGATGCTGGTGTCCGTTAACACCACCTAGGAGTTACATTTCTCTGCTGCATCTTCTGCTGCAGTTTGTTATTGCATCTTTCCAAAGGGTTTTGTTCCCAGCTCTATCTTAATTTCTTGCCAAAGTCACTGGGAAAGGGCAGAAGGGAAAGCAGGTCCGTTCGTGCAGTGTGCTTTTCCTCTCTTTACCTTTAATTCCAACTGATGGAATATGATCTAGTCAGGCTCTGCATACAACCAGCGACACAGAATCAATTGTATAATGCAGCCACATTTGCTGCTGGATCACCCCTTAGAAAACCACCAAGACTCTGGACACGGCGCAGATTAATTCTGCAAACCTCAGAGCGTCTCACAGGTTGAGTAATACACAGGCTGCACCTAGTCGCAGCCATCCAGGAATATTTGAAGACTCGGAGGTCTCACCCTTCCACACTGATGTCAGCAGCTGTTTCAGTCCTGACATCAGCAGGAACAGACGCAGAGCAGGGATGTGGTCCTGTCCCGATGTACCCATCCTGACGTCCTCCCAGGACTCAGGGACTTTTCGGTCGTGTACAATGATGTGACGGAGGTGATATTTATGAGTGCAAGGCAACGAATGAATCCCTACAGAGCCAGCTGTAGCAGAGCAAAGAGGGGTTAGTATTTACTAAAAGGTATCCAAAACAATAGCTCATGAGTTCCAGTCCCAATTTGGGAGCAGGGATCACAGCGGGAGGACAGAGCAGCTCCAAGAGCAGATTCTTTCTGCCTTTTCTATCAGGCTTTAAAATCCCAATTTATGGCAAATTCTTACTTCAGCTTACTGTTTCTTTTCATTTACCTTCTGGTTTGGGGGCTTTCAAATTTCTATTTCTCAGCTTCTCTTCAGAAATACAATTTTATTATTAGTGGAATTGAAGGCTTTGTTAGATTTTACACAATTCACGAAGTTAACTCTGAAAAAAAATACCAATTGCGTTGAGTAGCAAAACAATCCCAAAATAATCCTGGGAAGCCCTGATATTTTAGCATCTGCACGACGATCAAGGCAGTTGCTCTTCTCTCATTCCCTGCCGCAGCCCATCCATCAATTCCTTTCCCTGATCCCCTGAAAAACTTCTTCCAAAAGTGTTTTATGCAGAAAGCATTATCTAAATTAAAATAATAGTTATTATTATTATTAATAATAATAATCATAATTCTTTTTTACAACCCGATAAACCTCTTGATTTCCCCTGACTCTGATTTTTACATCTGGATTTTTGCTGGGATTTATTCATCATTTCCCTGCGGAAAGATGATTTTTTTAGTGTGTCCCAGTACTTTGAAGAGTTCCTAACGTAAATGAGGGCTACACTGGAGACTTTAAATCCAAACTGGAGCGCTCCAGCCTGCAAATAGTCTATTAACTCTTTTTCTCCAACGCCCTGAGCAATTAGTTTTCAAATACTTGGAAAAGCTGTTTCTTTTTCCTCTGGAAAAGGACTGTAAGACAGAGTTGGGCACTTGTCAGGCAGAGGGAGGTTTTTTTTCCCTGAAGAAGCTTTCCCCTTTCCCTGTATTTCTGCAGAAATAAGGGGCTGTGGGATTGCTGCATACTAAAGAACAGCGGATTTTGTCTTCTCTCGCACCACTCGCGTTCGCATAGCAGCACTCGCTGCAGAAGACACCGGGCCTCACCGTTATCCCGCTTTTAGCCAGTATCCTCAAACGGCTTGGGAACAATTAGTGTAACGGGATCAAAGCCGCAACAACCTGGCTCTAAATCAGCCTCCTGCACTCTCCGATATTTGTTTCTGTCCGTCTAAATCTGATCTCTGCCGGCCGGCGGAGGTAGACCGCGCCATACCCCTTCCCGGAGTGAGTGCTCTCCTCCTCGAATCGATTTTAACTGGAATTTTGTCCGAAAACACGCGGAATTGGCTTCCCAAGACGCTGCGCTGGCCGCCGGTTCCCTCTCTGAACCTACCTAGTCATCTGAAGGGTTTAAGCCCCCTCGACGCGCTCCGGCGATCTCCGCTCGCGTTCCCGAGACCGCGGGGAGAGACCGGGAAGAAAAAAGGCAGCAAATAGGACTTACCCTGGCTGTCAGCGCCGAAAGCCTTGAAGTCCAAGGAGATGGGTGGCCGCCACGGGTATGTCTCCAGGAGCCCGTCCAGGACCCCCCTGCGGGGGCAAGACCGGGCTGAACATCGTGACGGGCCGGAGCGCGGCCGGGCGGGTGGCGGGGCGGGTGGCGGGCCGGTCCCGGCCCTTACCTGTTCCTCCCGGGATCCCGAAAACCTTTGGCGAAGGGATTCCTATCGATCTTCAGCTTCGTGATCTGGGGAAGAGAGAGAAAAAGGCCATTGAGGAGCAGGGAGGGAAGGGCAGGGACTTGATTCCGGTACCGCCGGGGCTCTCCATGCCTCCAGCTGGTCCCTGGTACCGCGGGAGCTCTCTGTCCCTCGGACCCTGGTGCTGCCGGGGTTCACGGTATTTTCCTGGTACTTTCGCATCTCTCCGTTGCCCTTCGCCTGTTTCCAGTACCGCCAGGGCTCTCCATCCCCTCAGATCCTAATACCATCAAGACTTTCCATGCCGCCCTCCCCGCTCCCGACTTGTCCCCGGTACCGTCGAGGCTTTTCCATCCTTCTGGTAGCGATAGGGCTCTCCATCGCCCCGGTCCCCGGTACTCCCGAGCTGGTCTCCGATACCTGCTGGTTTTGGTAGGCCGTGACGGTGGTGAACTCGGTCTCCTGGAAGGAGAATGTCTGCACTCCCTCGGCCGGCAGCGACTGGATCTGCGCTAGATCGAAGCGAGAGTCCTGGGCGATAACGTGGACGCGGGGCTTGTACTTGTGCATGGACTGCAGGATGATCTGGGAAAGGGTGGAGAGCAGGTTGAGCCCCTTCGAGAGGGAGAAGGGCACGAAAAACTCCAAAACATAGTGGGGTTCTTTTCCAAAGGTGGGACCCAGCCCTCATTTCGCAGCCCTCCGACTCAAGAGGAACTGGTCCTCTGCCTTGTCCTGCCGGGGTGATGCTCTGTCCTCTCGCCGGGTCCCTCCCGGGGGGGCTGCCCCACACTTACGTGTCCCTTGTCGTCCATCTCGTTGTTGGTGAGCTTCACCCGGTCGAAGCTGATGATTTGTCTCATCCAGGTCTCCCCCGAGCACGGGGAGTCGGGGTGGATGTAGAGCCGTGGGGTGATGCAGGAGTGATCCGTGTTCCCCGCCACCATCCACTGCGAGCTGTGATAGACGTACCTGGCCCGGGCCGGGCCCACGCACACCTATAGGCTCCATAGGTGCGTGCGAGCCCGGCAGTCCTCCCTCACTGAACACCTCTGCAACCCCCATTCCACCAATATGCACCAATGGGACTGCGCAGACCCCAAACAGCCTGCAGAAAGGAATCCTGAGTGGATAAGGGTGTTGTATGGAGGTCTGGGGATGCCCCTCGGCCCCTCCTTTCCCATACCTGTATCTTTTGGAGTCTACCGGGACTACGTCGATGGCGATATAATACTGCTTCAGCGGCTCCAGCCCCTTTACCTTCACCCTGACCGACGGGAACATCCTCCTGCGGGCAGAGGGGAAGGTCCTGAGCAAGAGCTGCCAGTTTAACGGTGGAAAAGGGGGTGAAAAAATTAAATAGACATTGGGGAAAAAAAAAAAAAAA
>WBNM01005705.1:15147-28533 GCA_013399055.1 Ramphastos sulfuratus
AAAAAAGAACGAAAAAGGAGGGGAGGGAAAATAAGCTCAAAAAAAAAACAGAAAAAAGAAAATATAAGGAAAAAAAAAAGGTGGAGGGGGAAGGAAAAGGGAAGAGGAAAGGAAAAATAAAAGAAAAAATAAAGAAAAAAGAGAAAAACAGGGGAAAATAAAAGAACATTAAGAAAAATAAAAGTTCGGAAAATAAAACAACGAAAAATAAAAGGGAAAAAAAGAAAACAACGAAAAAGAGACAAAAGGAAAAAAGAACGGAGTGGGCAAAGTCGGGACCGGAGCCGGGAAGCGGGGCAGTGGGGAGGCCGATACCTGCCGGCTTTGGTGATGATCATCTCGGTGCCGATCTCATGGAACCTCCTCCAGAGTTCGGAGCCCTGCAGCTCCACCTGCACCCCTGCCCCCACCTCCCGGCTCTCGGCACCGGCCTTGGGCCGCTTGTCTGTGAGGAAGAGAAACGAGAAGAGGCGACTCGTGAGGCTGCCGGGGGCTGGGGGGGTCCTCACTCCTCTGCCGTCCCGGCGGGCCCCGTCCGGGCGTCGCCGCCGCTACCAACCCGTCTCTGGGGCTCCGCGGCTCTGTCTGCAGCCGGCTCCGGGCTCCTCGTCTTGACCGTCCGGCACCTTCCTTTTGGCCGAACGTCCCACCAAAGCTTCTACGGAGAAGGCGTGAGCCCGGGAGCTGAGCGCCATTCCCCCCGGGTCGGGGGTTCCCCCGGGGCTCAGGCCGGCGGCGGTTCCATCCCGGCCGGGACCCAGCGAGCCTCGCCCGGCCGCCGCCCGGCTCTCGTCGGGGGGCAGCGGCCACGGCGAGATCCTTCTGCATCCAACTGAGTCAATAGACGGCTGCAGCCTCCACTGTTTGTTTTGGAAACTGGTGGGAGCGTAAGAAACGTTGAGTGACATTTCATAGGAGTACCCGGGGGGGGTTGAGGGGAGGGAGGGCAGAGCGGGAGGTAGGGGGGAAGAGCGGGGGAAGAGGAGCCGGCCCCGTCTAGGATCAATAAAGGAGTTACTGTTCTCCATTAAATTGTAAAACTCAAAGAAATTTGACATAATTGCACACTAGGGGCCACTTTTCCAACAAAAGTGCAAATAACGTTTAACCAGAACCAGCACAAAAAGAAAAAAGAAAAAAAAAAAAAGAGGAAAAGGGGGGAAAGGGTGAAGAAAACAAAAAAAGGGGGAAAAAAAAGAAGGCAAAAGAAAACGAAAGCGAAAAATAAAACGAAAAATAAATAAAGGAAACATTAGAAAAATAAAAAGGGGAGGAAATATAACGTTTATTGAATGAAAAAGAAAATTAAAAAAGAAAAACTAGGGGAAAAAAGAGGGGGAAAGAAATAGAAAAAGGGAAAAAAGAAAAAGGGGTGCAAAAATAAAAGAAAAAGGAAAAAGAAAAGTAGGAATAATAAAGAAAAATANAGAACGGAGTGGGCAAAGTCGGGACCGGAGCCGGGAAGCGGGGCAGTGGGGAGGCCGATACCTGCCGGCTTTGGTGATGATCATCTCGGTGCCGATCTCATGGAACCTCCTCCAGAGTTCGGAGCCCTGCAGCTCCACCTGCACCCCTGCCCCCACCTCCCGGCTCTCGGCACCGGCCTTGGGCCGCTTGTCTGTGAGGAAGAGAAACGAGAAGAGGCGACTCGTGAGGCTGCCGGGGGCTGGGGGGGTCCTCACTCCTCTGCCGTCCCGGCGGGCCCCGTCCGGGCGTCGCCGCCGCTACCAACCCGTCTCTGGGGCTCCGCGGCTCTGTCTGCAGCCGGCTCCGGGCTCCTCGTCTTGACCGTCCGGCACCTTCCTTTTGGCCGAACGTCCCACCAAAGCTTCTACGGAGAAGGCGTGAGCCCGGGAGCTGAGCGCCATTCCCCCCGGGTCGGGGGTTCCCCCGGGGCTCAGGCCGGCGGCGGTTCCATCCCGGCCGGGACCCAGCGAGCCTCGCCCGGCCGCCGCCCGGCTCTCGTCGGGGGGCAGCGGCCACGGCGAGATCCTTCTGCATCCAACTGAGTCAATAGACGGCTGCAGCCTCCACTGTTTGTTTTGGAAACTGGTGGGAGCGTAAGAAACGTTGAGTGACATTTCATAGGAGTACCCGGGGGGGGTTGAGGGGAGGGAGGGCAGAGCGGGAGGGAGGGGGGAAGAGCGGGGGAAGAGGAGCCGGCCCCGTCTAGGATCAATAAAGGAGTTACTGTTCTCCATTAAATTGTAAAACTCAAAGAAATTTGACATAATTGCACACTAGGGGCCACTTTTCCAACAAAAGTGCAAATAACGTTTAACCAGAACCAGCACAAAAAGAAAAAAGAAAAAAAAAAAAAGAGGAAAAGGGGGGAAAGGGTGAAGAAAACAAAAAAAGGGGGAAAAAAAAGAAGGCAAAAGAAAACGAAAGCGAAAAATAAAACGAAAAATAAATAAAGGAAACATTAGAAAAATAAAAAGGGGAGGAAATATAACGTTTATTGAATGAAAAAGAAAATTAAAAAAGAAAAACTAGGGGAAAAAAGAGGGGGAAAGAAATAGAAAAAGGGAAAAAAGAAAAAGGGGTGCAAAAATAAAAGAAAAAGGAAAAAGAAAAGTAGGAATAATAAAGAAAAATATAAAAGAGAAACAAATAGGAAAAGGAAAATTCGGGAAAGAAAAAGAGGGGAAAAGAAAAAAAAAGAGGAAGGGGAGAAGCAAGGAAAAATAGCAAAAGGAAGGAAAACAATTAGAGAAAAAAATAGGTAAAATAAAATTAAAGAAAAGACAAAGAAGGATAAAAGCAGAATAAAGGAGAGGAAGCTTCCTGCCTGCCTTGGCCGCCCCGGGTGGCTCCGGGCTTGGGTACGGCGGAGCTTTGCTCCAGTCCGTTCCGCGACTATCCCCGCAGTGTTCCCAGCACCTCCCCCCCAGCTTGTCCCCCGTTTCTGCTTCGTTTGTTGTTTATTCGCTTTCTGAGTTTCTGGTAGCTTTGTTGTAAAGGCTCCGATCTCCCCGCCCGCACCCGCACGCCCCCGGGATGTTTCCGCGGCTCCGCTGAAAGCTCGGCCCGGCCGCGGCAGCTGCGCATACTTGGGCAGCAGTCCCCAGCTTCCACTCAGCCGGTTCCTGGGAACCCTGCGCTGCCCGGCCGGGCTCTGGAGGGACCCGGGGGGTATCCAAGTTCGTTGTGTGTGTGTGTGTGTAAAGATGCACAGCAAAGGGTTGTGCTGGGTTCGTGGTGTGATTTTGGGGCCCTTCCCAGCCTTCACAGGCTGGAACGCCCCACACTGATTTCTTTTCCATCCCAACATCCTCCCTAGAGCCGGCACCGAAGGCAGATTCCTGGGATCAGGGTTTTTTTGGGGGAGGGAAGCAGTGATATTCCTGTAGAGCAGGGTGGGTGTCCACCTCCCCACCATTCCATGTGCACCCCTTGCCTCACTGCCTCTCCCTGCACCAGGGAGGTCAGCCGGGATACATGAGCCTTAACGGGAAAAAAACATGGAAAGGGATAAAATTCACCAGGCAGCTGAGAAAGCAGGTTGAGGTGGTGGAGGCAGGGGGAGGGGGGAATATGAGTGGCTTCAGGGTGGGCAGGGGATGGGGTGCAGAGCTCTCTGTCCCACTTCCAGGCACTCCTGGAGTCTCCAGAGAGCACTGATACATCCAACTACTTCTACTTCTTGGGGTTTTTGCTTCTTGCTGTATTTGTCAGAGTTGGAGCCCTGGTGCACACATTTCTCCCAAGCCTTGGGCTGGCAGCAGCCAAAACTGCCTCGTTGTTGTGGAGACAACCAAACCAAACATCAGCTGCTATCTGGCAGAACTCTTGTCAGATGTGTGTTTACATGTCCCAGGCTCATATCACTACCTTCAAACCCCCACTCCATGGATGCTCCTCACTTTATGGTTTATGGTGGGCTTTGGAGAGGTGATTGTTCCCCTGCACTTGGCACTGGTGAGGCCACTCTTGGAATACTGGGTTCAGTTTTGAGCCACTCACTACATGAAGGACATTCAGGTGCTGGACCGTGTCAAAAAAAAGGACAAGAAAGCTGGTGAAGGGTCTAGAGCACAAGTCTCATGAGGAGTGGCTGAAGGAACAGGGGTTGCTTAGCCTGGAGAAAAGGAGACTTGAGGACCTTCTTGCTTTCTACAACTCCCTCAAAGGAGGTTTTTTGCCAGGTAGGTTTCAGTCTCTTCTCCCAAGGAACAAGTGACAGGACAAGAGGCTGCAAGGATCACAATGTCCAGGTGGGTTTGTAATCTCTTCAGAGAAGGAGACTGCACAATCTCCCTGGGCAGCCTGTTCCAGGGCTCCAGCACCCTCACAGTGAAAAAGTTTCTCTCCATGTTCAAATGGAACCTTCTGCATTCCCATTTGTGCCTGTTGCCCCTTGTCCTATCACTGAGCACCACTCAAAAGAGTCTGGCCCCATCCTCTTGCTCTCACCCTTTAGCTATTGCTCGGCATCGAATAGATCCCCTCTCGGTCTGCTCTTCTCCGGGCTAAACAGCCCCAGGGCTCTCAGGCCCATTCCATCCCTATCATTTGGGGTGAGAACGGAGAGAGAACAGGGCAGTGAAAGAGACAACAAAGCCAAGGAAGAGAGAACAGGGCGGGAGGTGGGGGGGAGACTTTCGGTGGTTGTCTTTCCCTGCACTCAGCCCAGTCAGGATCAGCTCCATCTTTTCAGAACTCTGTTACTTCTTACTAAGAGAAACAAACCGAATTTCATAGACATGTTCATAATTACTAAGGCACGAGCTGATGATTTCAAGGGAAGGTGAATGGTGGGTCCTTCCTGGCACCTGGCTGGGGCTGAGCCTGCTCTCCCCAGCGCTGATGGAAGCCAGCTGAGGGCATCAAGTGTGAACCTTTATCTCTGCTGACATGACATATTATTAAAAAGTATTTCAAGTAATCTTTTCTTTCCTTAAGCATTGCAACACATTTCAAGGACTTGGCTGGGGATCAACCAACCCTTTTTAATTTCCTACAGTGAAAACCAAAACACACACACACACAAAAAAAAAAGAAAGCCCAGTTGAGATGATATAATCAGGAACATTTTGAGGGTTTAGGTCAAATTAATATGCCAGAGGAGGGTTTTCAGGGGGCTTGGAGAGCTTTAACCTGTCAAAGACTGCCTCAGAGCCTTTGTGGGCTCTGTAATCTTATTGCCTTTCCCGAGCGATGTGATGGAGTGTCACATATTAGTGTCACCAGAAAACGGAGCAAGGAAGCTTTTGGCATCAAGTTCAGAATAACTAACTTAATTTTAAAGCCAGTGTTATCCAATAGGCCAGAGATGTTTGCTTAGCTTGGAAATGATCTTTTAATACTGCCCACGGATCCGCTGGAGCGCACAGGTAAATCCCAAACACAGACTTGCCTCAGCGCTTTAGAGACAGGCTCGAGGAGGTTTCATTGTGTTCAGGCTATGCTCGGTTTTTGCCAAGGTTTACTTTTGTGTTTACCCAAACAAACCAAAACCCCAAAGCAAACTCATGGCTTGGGGGTGATAATTTAATATCACCTGCACTCGGTTATGTATTTAAGAGTTTCCTCTTTTCTATCTCTGCTTAATAGGGCACAGACCTGCACAAAGCTGTGATTATAAATTCGGTGCTGGAACATTTTCAGTTCTAAGAGATAAACTTGCAAGGTGATTTGTTTTCTACTTAACAAATTGCTAGTAACAAAATCCCCTTTTTTTAGCATTTAGAGGAAAAAAAAAATAGTTTCCAAACCTGCAGTTCCTGATCAGAGGTATGCAGTGATGTGTCCTTATGTACCATTAGGCAAGCCTTGACTCCCATCACAGAACCTCAGTGATGGCTTCTCCAACATGGAAGCAGGTGACAAGTTCTCAAGGCTACTAACAGGGGTGGGCACATCTTACACCCGCTGGGTGAATGTGAAGTGGGATGTTTCTTAAACCATCCCTTTGGGTAGTGTAAATCTGTCCTAGTGAGGCCACATCTGGAGTACTGTTCTAGGCTCCCCAGTTCCAGTGAGACAGGGAACTACTGGAGAGAATCCAGCAGAAGCTACAAAGATGCTGAGGGGCCTGAAGCATCTCTGTGATGAGGAAAGGCTGAGCTCCCTGTGGCTCTTTAGCCTGAAAATGAGAACAAAAGGGGAGCTTCTTAATGCTTGTTAATATCTAAAGGGCAGGAAGCAAGAGGATGGGGCCAAGCTCTTTCAGTGGTGCCCAGTAACAGGCCAAGCAGCAACAGGCATAGACCAGAACAGAGGCAGTACCATCTGAAGAAGAGGAAAAACTCAGGGATCACTTCTTGTGATCCTGGGCAACCTGCTTTAGCAGAGAGCTTTAGCTAGATCTGCAGAGGTCCTTTCTAACCCCCACCATGCTGGGATTCTGAGATTCTGGGATTCTGAGATTCTGAGAACTTTGCTTCTGCAGAGACTCAGCTGGAGCAAGTAAAGCAGCGAAGCCCTGGGCAGTCCCTTTTCCCTATACATCCTTCCCATACCAGCCATATTTACCCTCACATCTTCCCTGTCAAAATCTTTCCTCTCCTCTAAAGTGTACTTTAGGGTTGACTCAACCACGTTCTCACACACTGTTCAGTTTTAATTCTAGAGCTCATAGCCCAGTTTGGATTTTTCCACTTTCCCAGTTGCTAGTAAATAAATAATCTTTTTCCCCTCCATATCTCAGCCTCTTTCCTTGTCAAGTTGTAAATATAAATGAATGTGCTGCCTCAGATCTAACAGGGATAAACCTGACACAAAGAAATTCTCACTAATACTTAATATTCCAATGTGCAAATATTATCATTTCCTTGGAAGAGAAAAAACAACAAACAACTTAGAGATGGCACAGGGTTCTGCAAGGAGCTGCCACTAAGGGCACGAGAAAAGGATGGAAGATCAGGAGTGTTGGTAAAGAGAAGTGTGGGCAGCAGGGCAAGGGAGGGGATTCTGCCCCTTTACTCTGCTCTCTTCAGACCCCATCTGCAGTCCTGTGTGCAGTTCTGGAGCCCCCAGCACAGGAAGGACATGGAACTGTTGGAGCAGGTCCAGAGGAGGCCACGAAGATGCTCAGAGGGCTGCAGCAGCTCTGCTATGAGGACAGGCTGAGAGAGTTGGGGCTCTGCAGCCTGGAGAAGAGAAGGCTTCCAGGAGACCTTAGAGTAGCCTTCCAGTATCTGAAGGGGGCTACAGGAAGGCTGGGGAGGGACTATTGACAAGGTCTTGCAATGACAGGACAAGGGGCAATGGGTTTGAACTGGCAGAGGGGAGATTGAAACTGGATGTTAGGAGGAAGTTGTTTGCAGTGAGGGTGGTGAGACACTGGCACAGGTTGCCCAGGGAGGTTGTGGCTGCTCCCTCCCTGGAGGTGTTCAAGGCCAGGTTGGATGAGGCCTTGAGTGACCTGTTCTAGTGGGAGGTGTCCCTGCCTATGGCAGGGGGTTGGAACTAGATGATCCTTGAGGTCCCTTCCAACCTTACCATTCTATGATTCTATGAAAGACCTAATAAATCAGTATCTAAATGCTCTGGCTGCAGCTGGGGTGGATGTAATCGTTAGCTGAGTAACCCTTCTGCAGGCTGAAATAACACCAGTTTGGATTCTCCAGGAACTGGAAACTGCAATGTCCAACTTTAATTTCTGTCAATGTAACTGGCACTTTATAGCAGTTATTAACTAATTACTCATTAGCAAGTTAATAAATGTTTCTTTCCTAAAAGCCAATCTTTTAAACAGAAACTCCTGAGAACTAAGTACATCTTGGCAGAAAACACCTGTAGTAGCTTGAAACAGGGCTTGGGAGATTGTTTTCCTTTCCTTTCTCCAATGTCCAGTCCCACAGAGAAGTTTCAATTTCATTCTCTGTCTTATTTTGCCCATAATGAACTCTGGAAAACCTCTGCTGCTCTGGCTGGTGGTTGTGCTTGAAGAGTGAAGCAAGGAGAAGTTGCTCCATCCCTTTTCCAGTCACCAGCAGCAGCTTGGTCATCCCACCCAGCAGCTTTCCCACCACTTTCCCTTCATCATGACTTCTCCAGAACTGAGAAATAAGACCAAAACCTGACCCCTTCCCCTCCCCTCTAAGCAAAAGGAAAAATTCCTGCCATGTTGAACTTTTCTCATAATACTTAAAGAAAATACTCAAAGAATGTGCAATATTGAGGGATTTAGAAAGAGCAAAATTAACCATATGGGCAGAGCAGAAAACCCTTAGAATGGCACTAAAATGTGTCCCACCTGGATTTACCATGGTGAAGAGGTGCAGGGGAAGGAGGGGTGACCCTACATGAGCCTTGTGAGCTGCAGGACCCTGTGTCCCAGGGGCCACCCCTGTCTTCTCCCCGCTGGAGCTCAGGGAAGGAACAGCCAGAGTTCTGGCTTTGGCTGCCAGAGAAACCACACAGGAGAAGTGAAATTAAACCAGTTATGGGGAAGCTGATATTGAGTTATTCTATATTCCCGGGCAGGAGCAAAGCTGCATGGGCCTGGGGAGGTGTTTCCTGCACTCCCTGCTCAGCGCTGGGGCCAGGCAGGGTCTGGCCATGCAGCATCCTGGAGGTGGGAAACCTTAGCAGCAGAGAGTTCTTCCCCAGGCAGCAATCTGAGGGCAAAAAGCCTGCGTGAAGAGGAAGCTGGGGTTATTTTTGCAAGGTGAAGCCTGCATGCTGCTTTGCTTCACTTTAAATAGTGACTGGGCACCATGAGACCTCACCTCGGTACTGGTGCCAAGGGGTAGGTCCTCTGGTGGCCTTGAGCACATTGTCTGCTCTGAAGCAAAAATGGGACAAAATCTCTTGTGATCACTAAGATTTGGGTCCAGGAAAGATGAGGGCCATCAGAACCAACACATGACCCAAGCAGGATCACCTGAATGAATGGTCATTACCACTGGGCTCAATGCCCACCTCCTAAGGTAACAAGCTGCAATAGCTGCCTCTCTTCTTTCATCTCTGCCCCAGCAGTGTCCCACAGCCACTTGCCTGCATACTGGAATGCCCATGAAGGCTAAGACTGCACAACGTTGGGGCTCATTCCATAGGGAAGTGATGCCACATGGCTGGGCCAGGCAGGGGATGCTGGGGAATCCCATGGTCTGTGGCAGTGTCATTCATGGTGCAACCAATAGCCTGCTCTGCAGGCTGGCTTGCAAAAACCACTCCTGTCAGGGACATCCAGGTTTATTCATGCAGCAATTGCAGGGATTTGGGGGCTTTTTCTTCTATCTCACCCAATCTTGGTGTCTGCAATATAAGCTTTGCTCCCCTCTTCACTGTGCTTGGAGAAGGTGGGTCCCAACAAGGTGTCAGGATTCATCCCTAGTCCCACCAGTTCTGGTGCAGAGTGTTTCTCCAGCTGTTGGATTGGAAACTGTATGGACTGATTTGTTTCCACTGATGCTGTCTCTGCATCACCAGCACTTTTTTTTTTTTTTTTTGGAGGAGCTGACCCCAAGGCAGGTTTGAGACTTTTCCATCCCTCTCTAGAGAACTAAACACAAACACTGGCCTTAAACCGAGCCCACACCTGGGAGAGACCAGCCAGCTGTGAAGAAACTTTGCTTTGCTGTTCTATCCTTTGTCATTCTGGCTAATTAGTGTCCTAAATGCAAATACAGAGGGATGAGAGTAAAAACTTGGAAAGGGAGAAGGACAATAAATCAGAAGGTTTGCAGGGAAGCTTTCACTCATCTTCCAAGCACCAATTTTTTTTTTTTGGAGTTGCTTGGAGGAGGACTTTGGTTGAGGAAGCGACTTTTGCAAAGATGTAATCTGGCTGCTTCACAGGATCTGCCAATACAAATATCTGTCAGCAGATATGTAAAGGAATAGCTTTAAAAACAAGGAAAAGAAGTGCATGAAGTTTCTGGAGGAGGGTGATGTCACCCCCCCAAGCCGAGCTGCGTATCCTTTGTGTCTGAAATGAAAACCTCATGAACTCCCCGCGCAGAGCTGGGTGAGACTCTGCTTTTCTCACGTGTCCCTGTAGGGATGATGGATACCCTTTTCTGGGTTTAATTTTAAAGTAATAAGTCCATGTGATTGACTTGCCACCCCATAGCACCCAGTGAGCAAAGGGAGCAAAGGCATCTGCCCACGCCGACGTCCGGGTCGCTGTGATAGGAAGTCTGTCAAGGAAGTCTGCAGCTGGAGGAGGAGAAGAAAATCAGCATTAGCTGAATCGGTCAACATGATGGATTTCAGCTCAGAGAACAGGGAAACCTTTCTCCATGGTACTATCTCCCTTTCCCAAGCTTCCTTCTGGCTGCACTGGGTCACGGGCTGCGGACTGTAAATTGTCCAGCCCCGACTCCAGCCATCCTCTTCAATCAGGGAAGAAGAAAACCATGCAGTGATTTCACAGATGAAACAGTTCAACCTATGGCTTTCTCCCGCTTGCAAACGTGGGCAGTGGTGCTGAGATCCAAAAACCACTCCAAACCATCAAAATTAGCAAATAACCATCTGGCTCGGTGGCTCAACACCTTCCGTGGCCATAAATTCAAATCCCAGCAACATTTGGTCTGCAAAACAAGCTCTGTGCTTAGGTAATGTAAAAACAAGGTGAGATGTCTGAGAGCTGCAGCTTGGGGTGGAGCTGACTCTGTCCAAGCATCCCTTGGCATTCAGTGAGGAATGGGGGCTCTTGGCTTGGAAGGAGCAGCCCCTCCTCAACTCTTCATGATTGGGCTGAGCCTTTCCCCGAGGTCTGCTACCCTCACCCAACACCATTCCTGTGGCATTTCCCCCTCAGCCTCTTCTGTCCCAGCTCCAAGACTCCAGGCACACACTTGGGGGCCACCAGAGCCATCATGGACATGGAGCAGTGCTCATTAGCTATTGTTTCCTGCCTAAGGTTTCCCAGGACCAAAAAAAAGTCAAACATGTAGGTGCTAGGGGAAAGATCTTTCCATCCTAAATGCAAAACTCTCTGCTCCAGCTGGGCTTGCTGTGATCTGCAAAGACTTTTTCCATCCTTCATCGGATGCTGCAGAACTGAGAGGGTTTGGAGGTGACAAAATGTTTCCTTGTGGTCGGCCACATGTTGATCTGAGCTCCTCCTCTCACATATTGCTTTCAGATAAGCTGCAATTTAAAAATCATAGAATCATAGAATGGTAAGGCTGGACCTCAAGGATCATCTAGTTCCAACCCCCTGCCATAGGCAGGGACACCTCCCACTAGCACAGGTCACTCAAGGCCTCCTCCAACCTGGCCTTGAACACCTCCAGGGNGGAGATGTTATCCCTGAGAAGCCCTATCAGGAGGCAAAAAAGGACACTGGTAGAGCCCTGAAACCCTCACACTGTGCCTCTGAGCACCAGGGCCCTGAAAACTCAGCTGAGACCCTTCATCCAGAGCATCTGCCTTCAGTATTACTCTGCCCTGCCAGTCTTGCCCAGAAGGCTGAGTTCTGATTGTAGCTCGCACACAAAAACACTTCCCTCTTTCTAACCCTTAGGACCTGGAACTAGCAGCTGAGGCTGATTTTGGCTCTGCAGAGAGGTTTAGCCATCGAAAAGTTGTGTATGTTTTTGCACATCTGGTTGTGTTTGGGGTGATATTACCTTTCAGTCTGCCCATGCCCATCAGTTCCTGGAGGAAATAGCCCCTCCACGTGCAGAAGTGTACTGAGGGGAACCTGGGGGAGATCTGACATTGAAATAGTCTTGGTAATTCATTAGCAATCCAGTGTTTGAAGGTTTAGGACTGAGCACAGCACTGAACCAAGTGACAGGGCAGGTTTCACTTCTGCTGCAACGCTGCCACCAAAGGTCAGACAGCTACAGGAGAAGTAGTTTGGGTTGAACAAAAAAATGTTTTTAAAATGAATCTTACCCCAGAACATAAACATGCCCTGTGGCCTTGAGATTTTTCTCAAAATAATAGCCCTGCAGAGGTTTCTCAGGAGCTGCTCCAGCACTCAGTGCAGTGTGGCAGGAGCTGCAGCAGTCCCAGCCCAGAGCTGCAGCCCCTTGGGGGTTACCTGATGAGCTCACCTGTACTTGGACTAAACTCTGCCCTGCCTCCCTGCTTGCACTGGTGAACTTCATAGCAGGCAGCAGGAGAGTTTCTGTAAGCTGTAGGGGGCTGGACTATGTGGGTTTGGATTTCATCTTTTTTTTAAAAATTATTTCTGCCTACATTTGTGCATGTGCTCAGCTTTATTGTCCTGCATTTCACAAAGTTAAAGCACTTCTGTGTTGAACAGAACTAATCCAGTTCACTGAAAAAGATGATACAGCTCAGCACTGAGGAAACCAAATACTGCTGCTCTGCACATCCTGAGGAGTCAGGAAAGCTTTGGTTGTAGCACAGCTTCACCATTGGAGGACAGAGAAGAACTCAAATCTTGTATTTAATGTACTTTCATGGTGGATTTGCTAACATTGCTCACTGGGCACTGCCCAGTGCATGGGCAGAGTGGTGCTGTGGGTGAGGACCAGCAGGGAGCTGCATAAGAGCCATGGCCACCCCCAAGCATTTCAGATGCATCAGGGAAGATGCTTAAGGCAGAATCATCAGGCTCAATAATCTTACTCATAGAATGGTTTAGGTGGGAAGGGGTCTATAAAGGTTATCTAGTTCCAACCCTCCCTTCAGGGAGCAAAGACATCTTCATCTAGAGCAAGTTGCTCAGATCCCTATCCAACCTGACCTGCAATGTTGCCAGGGATGGGGCATCTACTGCCTCTCTGGGCAACCTGTGCCAGTGTCTCACCACCCTCAATGTCAAGAATATCTTCCTTCTCTCTAGTGTAAATCTCTCCCTTTTGGTTCAAAACCATCACCCCTTGTCCTGTCACCTCCAACCCGAATGACTCTGTGATTCTGTGTCCCCCTCAGGAGATGCTGCCAGCACTCTCTGCCTGATGCAGAGAGCTGGCAGACAGCAACCCTCCTGCTCGCTGAGCAGCTCCCACCAGGGCTGGATTAGCTGTGGATGATGAATCCCAGTTGCCTCGGAGCGGTCGTTTCCCCATCTGAAAGAGCAGCCACGGCTCTGAGGCTGCCTGCAGACGTTTGGCCATGCCTGCCATGGCACTGCCTGAAAGACCACCACAATGTGGTTTGTATTACCCTGTCCGGCCAGCTGGAGTTTGGAGGTAAGAGGGCTGAAAATCTGTTCTCCTCTGGTTGTTACAGTGCAGGTTATAGCCAAGAGATGAGGAGTGTCTGTGCTCCAGCAAATCACAGGGAGCAGATATTCCAAATACAGCAGAGTTTTGTTTGTTTTTTTTTTTTTCTCCCTGCAGTTTATAGCAATAGTAAAATGTGAGTAGGGGGATTGCTAACAAATTAAGATCAACAAAAACTGTCTTCGTGGCTGACAGACGTAGCTGAGTGACACAAAAATGAGTTAGAGGTCTGCGTCTGGGTTGTTGGGCAGGGGAAGGGGTTTGAGATCTGTGTCTGGGCTCT
>WBNM01005707.1:1363-19039 GCA_013399055.1 Ramphastos sulfuratus
TTTTCATACACTTCTCTGTGTAGTTTTGCTCTCTGGATTAATATGTACATGGCAGGAGGCTGAGTCACATCTCATTTTCAGTTCTTCCCACCTGCACAACTGTTGTTAGCATAAATAGCACCACAATAGTGTGCTACCATAGAGAGCTCTGTCTGTAACTTGTGTGGTGGTTCAGCAACAAAAAAACCCAAACACACAAAAAAACAGAGAGAAAAAATGAGTGAGAGAAGGGAGAGAGATTCAAACCTGTGGTAAATTCGGAAAGCTGTGTGGGTTTATGTATAGTATTGTGAACTTAGACTCATGACTGAAATGCTGAAATTGCAAATAGGAAAACTTCCCTCTCGCTGCTTTGTGTTTTCCACAACTTTGGCTACATAATGGAAAATAATAGATACCTTTGGTCAGAATAGTTAATGAAGGCTCTTGCACTTTTCATTTACATCTTGTCTTCGCCACAGGAGGACAATCCTAACCTCTAGTGGCTTGTAGGAAAGACTGGGGGTGTGGAAAACAACTTCTGATTCCCACAGGCAGATCCTTCAAATTTTGTGTGTGTGTGTGGAGTATCTTCTGTGACAAGTTTGTAGTTAAAACCCATCTCCTTTCCACTGTACCCCTTCAAGTCAGAGTTCAAATGGGAAACAGTTACAAAATTGTTTGCCTTTCCCTGCCTTTCATCTTTATCTGCTTCACTGCCTATGAGCTATACCTCTGAATAAATTGAGGCAGCTCAGAAAAAAAATCTATTCTGAAATGAAAATACTATTGAAGTGGATCCTTCAGAAGGGCTGCTGTGCAAAACCGATTCAGTGTTACTTACTCCTGACTGAACAACTCAGGACTTCTCTGGTTTAGGCAAGATTTGAATTCCTCACATTCATCTGCAGCAGTGAAGGAGAGCCTGTCCTTCAATAAATAGTTAATGCTGTGCTGCAGTAGGGCTGTCACAGCTCTATACTGCGTAAGGAATTTTCCTGAAACTAAACAACAGTGTACAGATTGCAAATAGGAAAACTTCCCTCTCGCTGCTTTGTGTTTTCCACAACTTTGGCTACTTAATGGAAAATAATAGATACCTTTGGTTAGAACAGTTAATGAAGGCTCTTGCACTTTTCATTTACATCTTGTCTTCGCCACAGGAGGACAATCCTAACCTCTAGTGGCTTGTAGGAAAGACTGGGGGTGTGGAAAACAACTTCTGATTCCCACAGGCAGATCCTTCAAATTTTGTGTGTTCCAAACTTACTGCCACCTTTCTCTTTGTTAGGATCAGCTGGAGTCTGTTTTGGAGGTTCTACACAGGCAGATGGAACAGTACAAAGACCAACCACAACATGCAGAAAAAATTTCTTGTCAGCAGAGACTTTTGCAAGAGGATCTCATACATATTCGGGCTGAAATATCCAAAGTTTCAACGGTGCGTGGCTTTGGTTGTTTCAAGGAAACAATAATTAGAGTACTAGTTAGGGTAAAATCATATTTTTCTTTGGATAGGAGAGTTAGGTTTTGTTCTGTTCTACTAGTACACAAAAAAATTCAAGAATCTCTCCAACTTTCCTTTTCAATGCCCTTTTCACACCTCCCAGTAGAAGCTCAAAAAACTTTTAAATACCTTTCTTCATTTATGTGTGGGGCATAAACTGCAAATCTTTCACCTAATCCTTTGAAAATATGTGTGATTCCCTGGCATTGTACCATAGGAAAAGGAATTGGGCAAGTCTGTTGATATTGTAGTTAAAATTTGAAGTTAGTATTATGATTTAATACAATTCAAATGCAGTTTAATGTTGCATTTTTGTTAACAAAAATACATCGAAAAATTTGCCATGAAAGAGAGTAACTTAAACTTGTGTGTTGTGGACTCCATATGTTAGTCTTACCTCCAGTTGAATATGGGACTGGCTCTTGATGAAATTGTTGCTGGTATTGCATGGACACCTTTCCTACAGTAAGAGCTAATTACTAAAATGCCACTGCTTTTTGAATGTCTATATACAGTGGTTCATGCCTGTAGAAAACTTTCACAGACAGCATTAAAAGTTTAATTGGTGACATAAATAAGAGGGAATTGTAAGAATGGCTGTACTGGTCCAGTCCAAGGCTCCTTCTTACCCAGGCTTCTGGCTTCAGCAGTGGGCATGAGCAGATGCTTAGGGAAGAGTAAAGGTAGGAAAGGCAGGTAGTACTTTGTATCATAACTAATTCAGCTTCTAACTATTCTCTGCTCAGAAAGTTCCTGAGACTGGTATTTATTTTGTCTATAATCCTCAGTAGATCTGAGTTCCAAGACCCTGTACAGTCTCCTCTTACATTCTGTGAACCTTTCACATCCAGAACGTTATTTGACAAGATACTGCTCAGGTCTTTTCCCTGGTGCATGGGCAGCCATTTGCTTCTATTTGTTTTGAGCTTGACTCATACATGTTTTGTGTGATAAACCTTTATTCTTGTATGGCAAAGGATGGGGAACATTCAGAGAAAAAAACAATTCAATCATTCCTTATATAAAAATGCTCCAGGCACTTGATTCTTCTGAGGTCTGGGGTAAAAGGCAGACCATGGTGCCGTGGATGCCAGAAATAATCTAGATAAGGGTGATGGGAGACCCCTATTTTCCAGGTGATTTTCCAGGTGTCTGCTTATTTATTTGCTTCTAATGTCATTGCAACATAGTCTGTAGAAGTTCTAAAGGATCACCTGCTTTGTGTTTCAGAACATGGGATCTGGTTTAGCTGATTGGATTTTAACTCCAAACTGATTCTAAATAGAGGATTAAAGTAAAATGAAGTGGAACCAGAACAGATTTCTTCATAGCACAGTAGTCATAGTTCAGATTCTATTATAAGCCAGTTTTATGCTTTGAGAAATGGGTTTGTGTGAGGACCTGGCCAGAGTTTTTTAACTAGGGATTCTTGACTTGATTTTGCATGCTATAAAGCATTTTGAAGTTTGTCATTGACCCTAACAAAAACTGTGGGCTGTAAATGGATTCTTTTTTGTTTCTTTTTGTAATAGAGCAATACCATCTTACAAACACTTTGGTGCTCAATTAGAGAATGGATAGAGTGATTTCAGAGATTATCATGACATTGTGTTTGAGTGTTCCTCTGTTAATAGGAAATGGAAAATGCCTGGAATGAATATCTGAAATTAGAAAAGGATGTGAGCCAGCTGAAAAAAGCCTTACAGGAACAGCTGAATAGTTCATTGGTAGCTCAGGTGAGTCCATTTCCAGACTCTGAGTCACAAAATCATAGAATCATTGGTTTACTTATCAGATGCTTTTGTCTGAACTTGGAAGCTATCACCTGGTAAGAGAAATTCTTTGCAGCCTTTGCATTGTATTCAGCTGTCACATAGTTCAGTGTGCAAAGTTGAGAGGCTGTAGCAGCACAGCTGTGCTGTAACTAGCTGCCTTGCAGCATCAGTAGTAGTTTCCTGTAAGCTGCCTATGCAAATTTGTCCTTATTTTATTAGGTGCTGACATCTCGACATTGATAATGTATTTAATTTATAAGACTATGTAGGATTCTTAGTCAGCCATGTATTTGATCTGACATTGTTGGCTTCTTTATCCATTTTTAAGAACATCAGTCACTAGCTTGTTACTGTCATTACTTGTTCTTTGTCATGTTCCTCTATTAATGGAAGAGTTATCACTGCAAATTGTTTTGTGAAGTGGAATAAGTGTTTAACAGCCATCAGTAATTGAAAGGTATCTGGAGTTTAAATCAGTTATTCAGTTCTGAATCTTACAGATGAAGCTTTGTTTGAAGGTAGGCTATTTGGTTTGCTGAACTGGATGTGACATGCCAGATTTTCTTCTACATACCTGCTTACAACTGGTGATTTTGCTCCTAGAGCAAGAACAGTCCAGATTATTTTTCCTGTGGTTAAGCAGAACAGTTTTATTAACAGACAAAACAGAAGGAACAAAGCTAATGTGTACATTTTGCTCAAATCTTAGCCAACTTCTTCAAATAACCTGGACCTAAAAGAACTCACTGAATAAACTTTTTTATTTACTTATTTGCAACAAACATCTGAACAGATTTGAACTGAAGTCTGGTTATTTTCACTATAATAGAGAAATGTTTTTACATCAAAATCACAGCTATAAAATGTTTTTTTAGGTTGCATCAATCATCAAAGTCCATTAGTCCACTTAAAATCACTTTTAATTCTGGTGAGGGTGTAATTCAGATTTTGGAGCTCAAATACTATGTCATTGAGCACAGCTGCAGAACACATCCCTCAAAAAACAAACCAACCAACCAAACAAACAACAAAAAAAAAACCAAAAAACAAACTAAAAACCCTCTCAAAAAACCCACCAACTCAGGGATATTATAGAATAAAATCTTCCCTGTATGAAGTGTTGGGTTTGTTTAACAAGGCGAAATTAGAGATTTAAACAAAATGCACCAATTTTCAATTGTGCACTGAACATGCTTAAAATACTATATGTGCAGCATGTGATTCTGCAGTTTGCACAGAAAATATTAACTCAGTTTTGTTGTCAGCTCATATCACCTACATAATTATAAAAAATTGTAAGCACACCCACAAATATATGCAGGTGGTGTGTTTCATCTGAACTGAGAGGTCATAGAATCACTGAATGGTAAGGTTGGAAGAGACCTCAAAAATCATCTAGGTCCAACCCCCTGCCATAGGCAGGGACACCTCCCACTAGTACAGGACCTCACTCAAGACCTCATCTGACTTGGCCTTGAACACCTTCAGGGAGGGAGCCGCAACAACCTCCCTAGGCAACCTGTACCAGTGCCTCATCACCCTCACTGGAAAGAACTTCCTCCTAACATCTGGTTTAAATCTCCCCTCTGCCATTTTAAACCCATTGCCCCTAGTCCTGTCATTACAAGACCTTGTCAATAGTCCCTCCCCAGCCTTCCTGTAGGCCCCCTCCAGATACTGGAAGGCTACTCTAAGGTCTCCTGGAAGCCTTCTCTTCTCCAGGCTGCAGAGCCCCAACTCTTGTAGCCTGTCCTCAGAGCAGAGCTGCTGCGGCCCTCTGAGGATCTTCGTGGCCTCCCCTGGACCTGCTCCAACAGTTCCATGTCCTTCCTGTGCTGGGGGCTCCAGAACTGTACACATACATATTAAAAAAGAAGTGTTTCTGAGTACCTGTTTTGGAGCTAGTAAGAGGAGCTGTTTTTTTTCAGGGAGTACTGAGTGTTCTTCAAAATGTGTTTCTTCAAAGAAGTCTTATTCAGAGTACCCATAATAATGAGAGCTTTTTTGATCTCTGCTGCAGGGTATGGAGACTCAGGGTTGTTTATCCAGTATTTTCCAATAGCAACAAATTAGTACACACACTGTTTCAAAAAATGCAGTCTTCTTGGAATATTATTAAAAATTTAGTAAATTTGCAGACTCAAGTTACTGTAGGAAACAGCTGATGTTGTTTTTACATAGCATTCATTAGAAGGTTACAAACTAACTCAAGCAGCTTGGTCACAGTACAGTCATTGTCTTTTGCTTAAGGATTGGGGACTTCTGGGCATACTGAAATGAACTGACATGTGGTGTTTTGTCAGTAAAAACTTAAGTGTTTCTCCTCTGGTTTTATAAATCATTCTAAATTATGTTTCTGTGTGAAGAAAGCTGAGAAATTGATTTATCTCTTCAGGTTACCTTTTCATGCTTGCCCATAAAGTATACTTAAAGCCATTCGTAAAAAGCAGTCTTGGCTTTCATAACTTAAAAGTAAATTCATCTGTTTATCTTTTAGATCTAGTCCATTTTTTAATCTAAAATATTCTCTTTGCATCAATATTTAAGTAATGAGAAGAAATAATATTGAAAGATCTGACTTTTCTACAGTACTAACTGAGCACTTTCTGAGTGGTGTCAGAAGCGGATTTTTTTTTGTCCGTATGGGGTTTTTAAACTAGTTCTGAGGCTTGATTATTGTAAATCCATTATTCAATTCCTTGTAGCATGATTAATCTCAGAAAAATGAAATGAAATCTGCAAATTTATAGTTTGTATCCTGACAATCTTTCAAGATACATCCCATCTACCGAGTGAGTTTACTGCAGGCAAACAACATTCTCCATCATTTAAATGTTTGTGTTCTTGGCACCCTGTTTGCTGATCTGTAACCTGGCTGAACATATTTTCTGATCTAAGACAGAAAGTGGAAAGCAATTTATGTGCCTGCCATAGCTCTAGGAGGTGTAAGAGCTTTTATTAAAGCTTTTCTCTTTCTGGCTTATAGGATTAATTAGTTACTTTGCAGCTCGTGGCAGGTGATGGATTTCTAGAGTTCTCGTAAGCAGTTCTTAACTAAAGTGTTTCACTGCCTTCTGCTTGCTTTATTAATGCTATTTTCCTCTTGGTTTTACTGAGATTATTCTTAATGCCAATCTTTGAAGGCAGGATCACCAGATTTTGATTAAGCAGATGTGAACAGGTACTCAAGATTATAGTGAGCAGTCGACCGCATTGATGGCTTCAGCAGCCAAGGCCTCTGATTGACTCTTGCCACCAAAAAATGGTAGACAAAGCATCTCTCTCTTTCTTCCCTCCTGGAAAACCTCAGTAAAGCAAACAAGATGCAAGATGAGACCAAAACCTGGAAGAGCAGCAATGTATTGTTTCAACCTGTAATAAATATGTCATGTCCAGTAGGTCTAAGAATGCAGACATAAGCATAAATTGTTAGACTTTCAGAGTTATTTTTGTAATCATCCATTAAAAGCCATTAGTAAGTTCACAGCAGTATTCAGGGAGACTCTACTAATGTTTTGCTTTTTAATATTGGGTATTTCCTCTGAAAGTATTTAGATGAGATTCGTAAGGCTGCCTTAGCAGTTTTAAGTGTGTTAGTATAGGATTTAAGAACAAAGTTCAAATGAAAAGGTTCTGTAAGCTTATTTTATGTAGAACATTAAACTGAAGCCTTAGTAATACAGCAGGAAAAAATGCAGAGGTGTCTCTTTCCCAGAGTCTTCAATAGGACATCTTTCAAGACTCAGAAAATGCTCTCAAGAATTTTATGGGCAAGATATGTTGGTTTGTGTTGTAAGGAGTTGTTCAAATTTCAGTATCATTATTTGACTCATTTCTAGACTGAGGTTTTCATCTAAGTTTTGAATCATTGGTTAGGGTTTGGTATCAAAAGAAGTATAAGCCCATAATAAACCAAAAAACTGATGTAAAATTGATTTTTCTTTTTCCTGTGTGCTCCAAATATCAGGAGAAAACACAAATACAGAAAGACCTGTGGAGAATTGAAGATGTTACAGCTGGCCTGAGTGCAAATAAAACGAACTACAAAACCATAGTAGACTCTATCAAAAATCCAGGTAAGGAAAATATAATTAAAACATAAAAATAAACAAATGGTGCTGAATCTTTGGGTCTGTGCAAATTATCTCAGTTAATTAACTCAGTTAATTCTGCTGTTGGTTGCATCAAAAATCTCTGTTGCTTGAGCACATTAGCTATGCATTTCTTGGGCTGCAAGTGGCAAAAAGGTTTTTTATTGTTTGTTTTCACATACTGGTGGCACTCAAATGTAGTGAGCCATGAAAAAGAGAACAAGCATTGTAATAATAGACTTGAGTTCTTCAGATTGCAGAAATAGTTTCTGTCACATGTCAGGCTCGTTCCAGCGTAGTATCTATACTACATTCTGTAGTAGGAGCTCCTCTCTGCTTTTTTTTTTTTTTTTTCTTCCCCCTACTTTGGATGCTGCCCAACTGCTCTTGCTGCAGTTGCCTTCCCCCTCCCTCTTCAGGCTGATGTTTTGTCAGCAGAGCAACAATATCAACTATGGAAAAGAGGAAGGGAAAGTATGTGTGGTCTGCATTTCAATTGCTGTATCAGGTTTCAAAGAAAAGACCTGATGCATTGGGATAGCAAGAGGTGGTTAACTCCTCCTGCAAATTCACTTTCTGCTTAAAATATCTTTGCTTTTCTTTTACATACAGAGTGAGAACAGTTCTGAGATAGTAAGATCTCATTTTATTTAATGTATAGCTATGAGTGCTTAGCCTTGCCTAGATCTACAGGCATCTTAAGGAAATTGTGGCATGGGGCCAGTTACAGCTTATGAACTGATTTCATATGACTCTCAGACTTCTCCTTCTTTCCCTCCTGCTGCATCCTCCAAGGAATTTACTGGATGATAGAAAAGTGTATGGTTTGGACTTTGATTGATCCTCATCAGGAAAATAGGTCTTACCCCTGTGATAATCATAGAATGGTAAGGTTGGAAGGGACCTCAAGGATCATCTAGTTCCAACCCCCTGCAGAAAACCAACTCCATTTGCATTCAAAGAAATGTGCAGAGTATTTGGGCTGTTTCATGAAGTCTAAAGATGTGAGTTGTTATAAATGTTACTGATAAGAACAACAGCTAAGACGTTTGTCTATTTCTTCCCTAGAGAGAAAAATAGTGCCTTCGTTTTCTCAGTCTTCAGTGCCTTCCTTACCAACTTCCCTTTCAACTATGGAGAGCAAACTCTCAGTTGTGCAGAGCCCTCCAGCCAGCCCAGTCAAATCCCCTCTGGAGGTTAGGCTGTATCCACAGCCTTATTTCCAGGCCAGAGCGCAGCACCAAGCACAGCAGGTGAAAAAAATTGAGCCACCTCTTCAGTCACCGATGAAGCTTAAGCCGAAGGTTGTAAGTACTGCTCTTGGGCAGGCTATTCACCACTGCTTCCCTTTGCTCCTGGCAGACACTGTGAAGGTTTTGTGGTTACAAAATGCTCACAGTGGAGGCACTTCAGGTGTTTGTTTTGAAACTGAGCAATAGCACTTAAAGGAGAATATGCGTGTAATCTGGAGCTTTATGTACAGTATAGCCTTGTACTGGTTTAGAAAGTACCAAAGCAGGACCTTCCTTGGTAATGCTTTGTGGTTAGTTAGTTGTTTGCTTTCCTAGGTCTTGTTTGGTTTTTAAAGCCTCAAGGTCCTGGTGTGGACAGAGGAGAGCCTGCTAAAGCAGTCCCTAATAACTCACATAATGTAATGAACTTTCAGTCAGTTTATGCCAGACTGTTTACCAAATACCTGTCCTTTCCTGTTACAGCAGGAAGATGAAGCACCACCCAGACCTCCTCTGCCTCAGTTGTACAGTCCTGATGATCATCCACCAGCTGTCCCACCTCTCCCAAGAGAAGCCACTGTCATCAGACACACATCGGTGCGGGGCCTGAAGCGTCAATCGGATGAACGAAAGAGAGACAGAGAGCTGGGACAGTATGTAAATGGAGACTATAGGGTGAGCACTCATACTCCTCTACCCCTGCACTTCAAAGATATCTGAACCTACAATGAAAGATATTTTGGTCTGTAAAATAGATGGGTTTCTAGATTGTGTCGTAAGGAAAGTGACGTAAGGACACAGAGACAGTAATGGCAGGGAGAGATGGATGCCATAAAATAATGGCATAGAGAGATCCAGTACTACAGAAACTGAGTTTTAGGGTTTATTTTAAGACTATTAAGACTTGCTGTCTGTGATTTCATTTCAGCTGCTGTGTATTTTTCCATATAGGTGGAGCTGCGTTCATACATGAGTGAACCAGAGCTAGCAATGATAGGTGGTGACCTCAGCCAACCTTCCAGGGGTTTAATAAGCTCTGAGAGTGGATACCAGACATTACCTACCCGTGGTAAGCCAGGAATCTACGCAGCTGATTTTTAACAGTACTACCTGTATGGGAGCTTTGCTTTCCTAGGGTTTCCAAGAGTTGGCTTTTATTATTTTTAGATGAACTAGGGAATGGTGTGGAAGTCTAGAGATTCTGTTCATTTTAATGATGCCATTACAGGCAACCAGCCTTTTTCAAAGCAACTTTTATATATAATGCTTCAAAGGGAAAAAAAAAGACATTCAAATCATGAATGTCTCCTACATTCAGTTATTTTTCCTCATAATTTCTGTGTGATCTTTTACAAACTCACATATGTTTAAAACACTTACATTGCCATTGAAATGAAAGCAAGAAAGAATATTAATGTAATGCCCCCAGACACAACATATGACTTGAGACTCCATCCCCACTGTGCCACAGTCCTGTAATTGTTTCACAAGTGAGGATTGAGAGGATATTTGGGGAAGAGCAATCAATGCCGTAGCCTTTCTCTTACTTATTTCCTTTCTACCTGTGAATGTTAAGGTTTGAAAGTCTTCGTAGGTGCAATTATTTGTACAATTTGTGTACTGTGAGTTCACTCCATACCTCATTTAATATGAACTTGGAAATTATAGTAGATCTTTCTGAATTTTGATGAATAGTGACTTGAAACACATTATCAGCACAGGTTGCTGACATAGCACATGTGATGATGGTCGTGTGGGAGGTGTCCCTGCCTATGGCGGGGATCGGAACTGGATGATCCTTGAGGTCCCTTCCAACCTTACCATTCTATGATTCTATGATACTCTTCCTGATTACAGCAGTCTGTGTCCATAGCCTAGCAGTAATTCCAATCCAAACTGTAGGCCCAGATCTCAGTGTAGAGAAAATGACAAAGTGGTTCCTCAGGAGAACATTGATTATTGTGGTGTGTTACCTGTTTGACTAGCTTTGGTGTTATCTCCACACAATTTTTAGGATGCAGCAGAAAAGATACCTGTTTGGTATCTTCTTTTATAAATATCTGTACTAATCCTAACAATTCTAGAACAATCAAGAAATTAACAGGTCCATACCAGCTTGCCAGCTGTGACTGACAAATTATACTGCAAACTGACATTTGCTTGAGATTCCATTGTAAGACTGACTGATGATGGCTGAAATGAAATTTCACGCCTCTCAACCATCTTCTGAACTGCAAAATGTGGACCATGGTCTGATGCAGTAACCCTAATGCCATAGAAAAAGCATGATAACTTAAGAAGCATTTGACACTTGTCTTCGTTTTGCCTGTCATTTGGTTTTAAAGCACTCTCTTTTTCCTTAAAAGGTCTTTCTGGATCAACTTCCAGATTGCACCAGTCATCTACCATTTCATCATATGCAACGTTTCGAAGGGATAGGTCAAAGGTAAGCTTTAAGTGAACATCTGAAGGCAAGTACTTGAACCTTTCAAAACAGCCAAGCCCAGACTTTGCTTTGCCTAGCAGGAACTGGGATTGTAGTAGCATGGGAGAGGCCCATGACAGTCTGACAACTTAATACATTTGAAACAGATTCATAAAGCAAGGTTTAGAATCAAAATCAGCACTTCTGCTAGGAATCTAGAATTGAAATATGCAAATTAATGCTGTGTTAGTTTAACACAGTCTGCCATAAACAAACCAACACAAAGGCAAAAATAATAGAACAACACAATGTTAAATAAGGTAGGAGAAAGAGTTTGGTTTTGTGTGCTTACAGAGTATCAGCTGCAATATGTTTTGTGTGTCTTGTGGCCACTACAGGAGAGACCAAAGAGTGCCTTGGAACGCCTGTACTCCGGAGACCACCAAAGAGGCAAGATGAGCGCAGAGGAACAACTAGAAAGAATGAAGCGGCATCAGAAGGCCTTAGTTCGTGAACGCAAGAGAACTCTGAGCCAAGGAGAAAGGCAACCTGTTTCGTCTCGGTCCTTCATCAGGCCCATTTCTGCAGACGTAGGCTCAGTATGTTAGATATGCCTTAAAAGGACTAAATGAAAAGATCTTTGGATTTTATTTTTCCTAGCAAGCACTTTCACTTGAGTGTGTGTGATGCTTCTGGTTGAATTAAGTTAGTGTTATACAGTATTAAATGAGTTCAGAGAGTGTGAGTAACAGGTGATCTTTTTTCACTGTTAGTTACAGTGTGTGTAGCAGGTTCAGAAGGTAAGATGGTCAGAGGTTAGTGTGCTGAGTGGAGCTGTGAGTATTTTGGAGTGATTTCAGAGACACGATTGGTTTCTATTGGAATTGTATTTGGAAGGTGTAAGAAGCTTGTATAGATTTAAAACAGCTTCATAGTGGAATGGGCCTTTTAGAATGTTCTTATTCACCGTGGGTATTTTTATTTTTAATTCATAAATTAGGCTGCAAGATAGTCATGGTAATATCAGCCTGAGGTGGTGTGTGTTTGTTTGTTTTATTAAAGAGATGATAAATAGATAATCAGTTATAAAAGCTGATCGTGCTGATGAGAAATTTATGTAAGAGCAAATGTGTTCTAATTGATACAAATTCTTCTCTAGAGCTCAAAATGTAGAATATTCTAATATGGCTCAGACTTAAGCTGCTGAAGAAAAGGATTTTTGTTGCGTTGTGAGATGAAGTTCTGTATAGACGAGAAGTTTGTCGTGATACATTTTGGATACTAACCAAAGCAGTTCTAATTGCTGGTTACCCAGTCACTCACTTGGTGCTAAACCAAGCTTGTACTATAATTGCACTTATGCTGTGGTCTTTTAATTTATTTATTTTCTTTTGGTCCACTAGAGCTTTAGAATGGTCACCTTGTTTTACCTAATTCATTGCACAAGATCTCTCGCTTTTTAGATTTGTCACTCATCATACCTAATGCCTTTTGTTTATTTGTTTGGTTTTTTTTAATTTGCAGGTTTTTTGTAGTTATGTTAAAATTTCTAACAGAACTACTCAGTTTTTACCAGGCTTAATTGCATTGAGTTACACGTGTCAATTGCTAGCATTAAAAATAGTCAGCTTTTCATTCCCACTGTTCAGTAGCACTAATTTACAGTCAGTTATTTGTATTTACTTTCCCAGTAAATACAAGTGCACTACTTGAAGACATTGATCTATTTGTCTTCTGTATTCCAATCACAAATTTATTATGTATAGCATTTGGGAACTGTAGAGCTGAGCTATCACTCTTATTTTCATATTTTAATTTGAAGAAGTGAATCTGAGCTTGTTACGTTTCTGGCTCACATAACACACGCAAAGCAAATTTAAGCATTTTTGTAACACTCCTTATTAACATTTATGGCAAACACTTTTATTTATAAATTTGGGAGCCATCTCAGACTATTTCTTGCTGTAAAGAATCAAAATAGAATCTTTCAGCCCTAGCAGTGTTTCGAAGAAGTCACCTCTTGTACCGACAGGGCTTTGATACACAAAAAGCATGTTTGATAGCACAATTACTTACAGCATTACTTATTTAGCAGCCAGAATGGCAAGCAGTTACATGTATGATGGAAGTGCTGCTCAGTCTGTAACATTTGCTTTAAACATACATTGTATGTGTAACTAATTTTTAATCGGTCGGCTCTCAAGTATAGGATGATCACAGTACATGGATTCATTTGTTATATACAATGCCTTTTTAATGTAAAAGTTGCAACATCAAAGCCAATAAAAATACTGCTTCATAAGAATGGTTTGATGTTTTTCTTCCCTGTATTTAAGACCTTGAAACTGGTACTGTGGATTTAAAAGACACTATGTCAATCAGGCCTGGTTCGAATCTGAGTAGAGGAATAAGTTTGGAGTACTGTTATGAGAAAAGCTTTTTTTTTTCTCTTTTTTGAATTCTTTAAAGAAACATCTTCATTTTTGATATATAATTGCCTTTTAGCTATTTAACTTTTTAAATATACGTGGAAGATGTGAATCTTATGAGTGAATATTGAGAGCTTGTGCATGAATAGGTTTCAGTTAGGTTTGTTAATGCGAGTAGCACAGTGAAGTCTAAGGACTTCACATGGAGTTCAAACATCAATCAAAAATACTGGCCATACTTTTAAGAAACATAATGGCATGTTCTACTACTGATACCCTCAAATGCTTGAGGAGATATTTTTGTGGTCATTCTCTTTTGTCCTTTCCTTTCCCACTGCTTTTAGTATCATGTTTCAAGTCTGTATGGTAAAGTTACTGAGATCTACCAGCTGGGATGATGCTGCAACAGAACTTTGTTGTTGGAACAAAAAAAGTGTTGGTAGTGTTCTGAAGTGTTAAGTTTATATGCAGCAGCTGTATTTTGTGTGCTTGTGAAAGAGCAACAAAACAATGATTTGGGAGCTC
This sequence comes from Ramphastos sulfuratus, assembly GCA_013399055.1. Taxonomy (NCBI): domain Eukaryota; kingdom Metazoa; phylum Chordata; class Aves; order Piciformes; family Ramphastidae; genus Ramphastos; species Ramphastos sulfuratus. The sequence goes on from WBNM01005707.1 coordinate 15,327, forward strand.
CAAAAGATGCTACTTAATTTAAATACATCCTAAATTTGTTATTGCTAAATATTTATTGTATGAAGACAGAACAGGCCTTGAGTAACCTGTACTAGTGGGAGGTGTCCCTGCCTATGGCAGGGGGTTGGAACTAGATGATCCTTCCAACCTTACCATTCTATGATTCTATGAACATGAAAGATTTTTTTTACCTTTGCAGGTAGCTAGATACTGCTTTTAGCAAAATGGGAACTTCGAAGTTACTAAATTATTATTTTTTAATTCAAGACAAATTCATACTAGTACACAAAATAGTATCAGCTTCAAACACTAAGTATTATTCTTAAAATAATACCCCAAAACCAAAAAAACAACAACAACAAAAAGCCCCAAAAACCCAAAAAATCAACAACCAAACAAAAAAACCTTCAAACAAACCAGAACATTTTCATGTTTCAGTTCTCACCCTGCAGCGTTAATATCCTTTCTGTGTAGTGATTCAAAATCACACAGCACTGCCTGGTTAGAATGCCAAAGACTAGTCTGTCAGTCCCTGCAGTCACTTGTATTGACATCTGTGCTTCCAAGGATGTTTGTGTGTAGCTAATTCCATGTCCATCAGCAGATGTGACGTTGTCATTAATACATTTGTAACAATTAAACAGTAACTTTAACATTGAAAAATACTCCAACATCCATACACCACAGCTGGTGAGCAAATCCCCCAGCCACATGTTCCCAGAAGTACAGCTAGATTTTTTTCTGATCAGTTAAGGGGTTTGCTCTGTGGATCCTTTTCAGCAGCATAGCATTTGCAGCAGCAGTAATGTACATTGCTACATGATGCATTTGGCAGTATGGTTGAATGCCATTAATTGTTTTGTATCTATTACCAGTGGAAACGAGAGCAAGAATTTGATTTGCAGTTACTTGAGAGGGCAATTCGTGGAGAAGACAAGGATGAAAATGAGTGGTTAAAAGTTCAACCAGTAGCAGTCACAGAGACAGACCTGGAGCCTCAAGACTATGATTTAGATATCAGCAGACAGGTAACACTCATGATATTTTGCCTTCTGTTCTGTGCCCCAAAATATTACCTCTTTCTAAGTTTTAGGTAGTGAATTCTCATCTTCTCTTCCAAAAGTTAGCTGGAGATTTGAACTATTAGGAGTCTTTTTAGTATTGAGAATTTATGGCCTGACACTTAGAATCTCCATAAGATCTGTGTTAGTGTTGTGTGGTAGAGAAGAGAAGAAACAGAAAAGTTGAATCTGCTGTTTGAAATATTTATCTTAGGCTTTCTAAAGGAAAAAAAAAATAAGTAGAGGATTGTTACATAAATTGGAAAGAAAATGAGAAGTCAACATCAAGAGTATTTGAAAATAGGAAACAGCAATGCAAAAAATATTAGTTCCCCAGAGCTATCTTACTAAGTTTTGCAGTCAAAATGAGGACTAGAGAAGAGGGAGCACTGCTTTATTGTGGTCAAAACAGAAGACACCTTTCTGTCAGCTTTTAGAATGACTGGCTTGGTGCTCTGGGCACTAGAGCTTTGTTCAGCTCGAGTAACTGAGTATTTGTTTGAAATACGATTGAGCCATCTGGTGGAAAAGAAAGAATACAGCAAGGGGAAAGATTGCAGTAGGTGCTGAGCATTGTGTGAAGTGCCATGGTAGATGGAAAATCAGTACAATTATTAATGATAATTAGATTAGCAAGCACCTCTACTTGTCTGAAAGCTGCTGGCATGTATAGAGAGGTGTCTGTAAGAGGTGAATCTGTGAGCCATTATCTCTTGATCTCTATGAATGAGTCTTGGTATATTTTCTATAGAAAATGCAGTGCTCCTGTAGACCTCAGAAACAGGAAAAAATCCTTGGGTTGTATCACCTTTCCTTCTCACACTCTGTTATTAATTTTTTTCCAGGCCTCCGGGGCTACAGGAATTACTTTGTACATCCAAATTAGCACCTTAAGAAATTTCTTTGCTTATAGGCATTTCTGCCCTACTTCAGAGTAATTGAAGCAAGTCTAAAGCTCTGAATGTAAAGCTTCTTTCTCAGGTTACCCAGGCTGTCTTCTTCCATTTCATGTACCCATCCTCTTAATATGGCAAGAGTTTCCATACCTGAGGTACTTCTGTGCCTCATATGGAAGTGTGCTCAGTTGTGTCTTCAAGGCAAATAATTCTGCTGTTCACATGATAACTGTGTTTGTTTTCTGAAGTGGCAGGATAAGCTGCTCTAGGTTAGTTGTAGTTTGGAGACAGAGATATAAATTTAAAAAACAATATATAAAAATATGTAGCTCCAGGGAAGAGCTGGGTTTGAAGGTAAGAAAGGGTAGTGGTAAATGAGGACTTTTTGAAAGTGTATTGCCTTATGAGTGTTTTAACAAAAACCCAAAGAGGAGAAGAGAAAATAGCTCCCCTTTATTTATTCACACATCCTCTATTTATGCTTTCCAAGAGCAGGCTGTTTTGTACAGTAAACATTGGTTTCAAAGTGCATTTGGAAACTGAATTTTCACTGAGTGATTTCGATCTCTTATTTGGAGCAAAAATTTCCCACAGAGAAACTGATCCAAACAAAAACTCATTTCCAGCTTTCGTGCAACCATATTAAGAGTCACAGAATTATGTGTATGTAACCTGTCGTTACAGTCTCAGTGTTGGTGTATGTCTGACTCAGATCCACAGCTTCTGAACACCTAGCATTTCAGATTCTATAGTCCCAAGAAGTTCCTAAGATGATCACAAACTGCTGCTTTTTCCCCCTTCCCCAAAGAAGGGTATGCAATCTCAAAAGGATGATGCTCCTCTAGATGAAAACTTTAGTTTGTAGTTCCTTTCAGTTGTAGGAAGTTACCACGGGCACAACATTAAATACCATGACATAAAAATCTCAGGTTATCCAGTCAGTCTTTGGTTGCTTCTTTCTACTGTTAACAGCTTTAGGCAGTGTCCCACCTTAGGGTCTAAAGCTGAGCTGAAGACATGTTCCCTGTTCTGATTTCTTTTGGAATCTCCTTTAATATTTGCTTGATCCGTTCTCTAAAGTCAAATAAATCAGAGGGAAAAGACACTGTTAAAAGGGCATCAGCTCATACCCAGAGGGAGTGTTTAACATCAGGTACATGTTACTGACTGAAAATCCATCCTTTATTCTTTTCACTCTGTTCTCCCAGTGAGGAGAATTCCTCTCTTTTTTTTTAAAAATGTCTTTGTTATTAAAAACTTGGTGCTTGTTTGCTTTCCACAGTTATCAAAACCTGAGAAGGTTTCAATTCCAGAGCGCTATATTGAACTGGAGCCCGAAGAACCTCTTTCTACAGAAGAACGAGCAGCAAGGCAGCGTAAAGCAGAAAAGATAAAGAATATTCTTACTAAGTCGAGGTCAGTTTGAGGGGGTTTGTTGGGTTTTTTGGGGTTTTGGGGTTTGTTTGTTTGGTTTTTGGATATTTTTTTTAGGCCCCCCCCCCAAATCTTACATAGGGGCTGGCATTAAACTTTGAGAAGTAATTTCATAAAACTGTTGGAGCGGGTCCAGAGGAGGCCATGAAGATGATCAGAGGGCTGCAGCAGCTCTCCTATGAGGACAGGCTGAGAGGGTTGGGGCTCTGCAGCCTGGAGAAGAGAAGGCTTCCAGGAGACCTTAGAGTAGCCTTCCAATATCCGAAGGGGGCTACAGGAAGGCTGGGGAGGGACTATTGACAAGGTCTTGTAATGCCAGGAC
>WBNM01005707.1:19142-76248 GCA_013399055.1 Ramphastos sulfuratus
CCCTACCACTCTATGATTCTATGATTCACAGCTTAGCACAATTTACAAGCATATATATCTATAATATATTACAAAGTATTTACAACTATATAGTTATATACAAACTAAAAGTAATACAGAAATACAAGACCCCTCCCAACAGTTAGAATGCCCAGGATGGACTCCCAACCACCCCTCCACCCTTTCTTCCACCCTCTCCCTTATCTCAGAATCTCTCTTATGTGCAGGGTAAACTGGAAAGGTCAGCAAGGGGTGTTAGAAGCAAAATGATTAGTTGGAAAATGTGCAGAGTCAGGCAGAAGAGTTAATATGGCAATAGGCAGGCAGAGACTGTCTTATCTGTGTTTGCATCCTTGCTTTTCTGTGTCCCAGCAGAACAAATGGGTAATTAAGACATCACTATATTTTCTTTTCACAGCCAATAATCTAATTTCTCTCATTAAAATATTCTAATTAGCCCCAAACCAGCACACTGTTGAATTATTGAAGTGTCATCTATGGCTTTTGGAAAATGCACACAGAATTTATGTAGTGTACTTAAAACTTTTTAAAAATGAGGTAGAAGAGATAATGACAAATTTTGTATATGTCAGTTTTCTTGTTCAGGACATCCTAAAATAGTAGTGAGTCCTTACTAAGCAGTTTGGAGATGAGAGTGTGGAGGGTGGAAATGCACAGATCTGGCCAAAAAAGCAGCATAAAAGTCAGTGCAAGAGCAAGTTTCTGTTGATTCCAGTGAGCTGGAATTCTGAAAGAACACTTTTGGCTACTTTCAGTTAGTGTAGAGTCATCCAAAACACTCAGTTTCAAGAATTTGATTACCTCAAGTAACTTCTGTCTCTTTGGAAGACAATTGTAGAGTGTGTCTGAGGACCACCAGGTTACACGCCTTTTCCTCTGAGCACTAACAAGAAATTTTGTTAAAAACTTCAAACAAACAGCAATTTTTGGTAGTGATTTCATGTAAACAATGTATTTACCATAAAGGCTATGTAGAATTAGACTGGACATGTGCTGGCTGTGTCATTTGTCTTGGCATGCTTTAGCCACATAACAATAGCTAACAGCACTTTGAAGAAATACAGAGCTCGATAGATGAGATCTGAAAACTGCTGTGTGAATCCAAGCTGCTTCTTATCAGCATGGTGGATTCTTCTTTATGTTTGCAAATGTTAATGTTGTTTTGCACTTTCCCACTAGCATGCACAATCTCCAGCCTGCTGTTGCCCAGGACAAACACAACTCGGTTGATTTAGATTCACAGCTGCAGGAGCAGGAGCGCATCATTACCATATCATACGCTTTGGCTTCTGAAGCCTCTCAGAGGAGCAAGGAGGTAGCAGGTAATGCTTAGTTATTTACAAAATAACAGCTATTTCTTACCAGTTTCTAAAGTTGTGTATGGTTGTTGCTGAAGTTCTGGCATAAGAGAGAGTTTTCATCGTTCATACTTGAATTAGTGAAAAGTGTCAATAGGCAACAAATTTAGGGACACGAAAGATTTACACTAAGATTTACATTTGGCTTCCATGGACAGGGTGAAGGGGATAAGTCAGTTCAGAGCTCAGGAATGTGCTCTTGCTAGTAGTACTAAAAAAAATGTAATTTTCAATAAATTCCTTCTATTTATATAAAATTAAATATTTCTATAGTGTGAATAGGCAAAAAGTTTAGGGACACAAAAGATTTACACTGAGTATTTGCTAAACAAATTGTAATTTTCAATAAATTCATTCTATTTATATAAAATTAAGTATNTTGAATTATTGAAGTGTCATCTATGGCTTTTGGAAAATGCACACAGAATTTATGTAGTGTACTTAAAACTTTTTAAAAATGAGGTAGAAGAGATAATGACAAATTTTGTATATGTCAGTTTTCTTGTTCAGGACATCCTAAAATAGTAGTGAGTCCTTACTAAGCAGTTTGGAGATGAGAGTGTGGAGGGTGGAAATGCACAGATCTGGCCAAAAAAGCAGCATAAAAGTCAGTGCAAGAGCAAGTTTCTGTTGATTCCAGTGAGCTGGAATTCTGAAAGAACACTTTTGGCTACTTTCAGTTAGTGTAGAGTCATCCAAAACACTCAGTTTCAAGAATTTGATTACCTCAAGTAACTTCTGTCTCTTTGGAAGACAATTGTAGAGTGTGTCTGAGGACCACCAGGTTACACGCCTTTTCCTCTGAGCACTAACAAGAAATTTTGTTAAAAACTTCAAACAAACAGCAATTTTTGGTAGTGATTTCATGTAAACAATGTATTTACCATAAAGGCTATGTAGAATTAGACTGGACATGTGCTGGCTGTGTCATTTGTCTTGGCATGCTTTAGCCACATAACAATAGCTAACAGCACTTTGAAGAAATACAGAGCTCGATAGATGAGATCTGAAAACTGCTGTGTGAATCCAAGCTGCTTCTTATCAGCATGGTGGATTCTTCTTTATGTTTGCAAATGTTAATGTTGTTTTGCACTTTCCCACTAGCATGCACAATCTCCAGCCTGCTGTTGCCCAGGACAAACACAACTCGGTTGATTTAGATTCACAGCTGCAGGAGCAGGAGCGCATCATTACCATATCATACGCTTTGGCTTCTGAAGCCTCTCAGAGGAGCAAGGAGGTAGCAGGTAATGCTTAGTTATTTACAAAATAACAGCTATTTCTTACCAGTTTCTAAAGTTGTGTATGGTTGTTGCTGAAGTTCTGGCATAAGAGAGAGTTTTCATCGTTCATACTTGAATTAGTGAAAAGTGTCAATAGGCAACAAATTTAGGGACACGAAAGATTTACACTAAGATTTACATTTGGCTTCCATGGACAGGGTGAAGGGGATAAGTCAGTTCAGAGCTCAGGAATGTGCTCTTGCTAGTAGTACTAAAAAAAATGTAATTTTCAATAAATTCCTTCTATTTATATAAAATTAAATATTTCTATAGTGTGAATAGGCAAAAAGTTTAGGGACACAAAAGATTTACACTGAGTATTTGCTAAACAAATTGTAATTTTCAATAAATTCATTCTATTTATATAAAATTAAGTATTTCTATATTTGTTTGTGAAAAGTAAATTTATCTTTAAAAAAAAATCAAAGGGATTTTTAATGTTTGGGTTTTTAAACAGAAAGATTCCCTGTTCCAGTGATTTAAATTGCAGTCATTTGCAGCCTGAGCTGTATGACAACAGGCTGAAAAAGACATTTTGAAATGGGTGTTAGCATGTTTCTGTCTGGTGACCAAGATCAGTGGTCAGAGCAAGACAGCTGTGCATCTGAGTCCTGCTTGATGTCTGGAAATTAATTAGATCCTTTGCAGTGTGTTAGCAGAAGTGATAATTTCACTGGTGATTGTTTTATAGTTGAAATAAGTAAGAAATGTCAAGAGCTTTGTATCACACAGTTACACATGCAGCAGCTCTTGTAGCAAGTATCAGACTGGCCATTTATAACTGGCACTGTTCAGTGTTCCAATGGAGAATGGAAATAATGGAAACTTCCAGCTATCATGGAGAAAAAATACTCTCATTTCTCATTTGAAGTTGTCAGTTTCAACTTAGGACACTTACTACAGAAACCCTCAAGACCTTCCCATTAAAGACAGATTATTGCAATATCCAGATGCCTAACATGCATCTGTAGTAACAGACTGTTGATGGAGCATGGCTGTATATGCATGGCTCCAGTGGCAACTAAACCAGAGGAAAACAGAGGTTTGCTGCGTTTTCAAGATACAAATCTGGAGACATCCAAGAGGTTCTGTGGGTAGTTTCACTAAGTGGAAGAAGTAAAATGATTTGCTGAAAAGGCTAGGCAATATAAAAACCAAACCAAGCAAACAAACCTCAGAAGTATAAAATCTTGGGAGCGTTTCAGGAAGAACCTTTTGGACTTTCAGTCATCTGTGCATCAAAAACAGCTTCTGCACAGGCAGTCTGATCCAGGTTCTAATAACCAGGTCCTTGTAAGAGTGATTCTCACACTCTTATTATGGAGTGATACTTGGAGCTTCAGGAGGTATGAGCCCACATAACATTTTGCCATGAGTTCTGGTTTGTTCTGGGAAAAGGTAGTGCCTGCCATACTGAACGGTCTTCACGTGGCCAGTTAGCTTACTGCTGGGGCTGTCTGTGAAGCTGCAGGAACTGAACAGTACTGATACATGTTGGATCTTTTTTATGTTCTAGTGTGAGTGTGACAGCTGCATTTTCATCACTACAGGGTTGGGGGTTTTTGTGTTTATATTTTAATTTTTCGATTGAAGTCATTTCTGTGTGTACATAACCACAGGATTCTTTGTTTCTGCTCATTGGCATGTAACAAAGGAAGTGCTAAAAACCTGCACAACCCCAGTGAAATGCTGAAATCAAAGCAGTGTTAATTCCAGAACTGCAGTATTGAAAGCAGAGCTCAATTAGACGTATCGGTGTCGTGTGCCTTAAAATGTTCCAGTGAAACTCCATCTGAGGAGCGACTGTCCATGTTCTCATCAAAACAGGAATGTCTAGTTACATAGCTTATGGAACTAACAGAGAAAACCAGCAGGTAGAAATAATGTTGCTGAAATTGTGTTCCATGTAACTAAAGTAGTGTGACACCTCATTGCATTACTAATCAGGTCTCCTGTTCAAGTGGTAGAGCGTTAAGGTGGCTCTGTTATAATATGAATGTTTGATTGTACAGCCTAATTCCTGTATGTGATCCCTTCTAGCTCAGCAGTTGACCTATCCATCTAAAGCACCCTCACCTTCTGTACCACAGCCACCTCACTCCCCCTTAAGCAATGGATTTCACTACACATTTGTTTAAGCACCTTAAAAGTAAGAACTAACTGCTCTCAGCATGTCTGATTTGCCATTGTACCTTTGCTGTGGCTTGCTGAATTTTAACATTTCTACTAACCCTGAATTAGATCCAAATGAACGCATGCAGCTACTTTCAGAAACCTTTTCTCTTTGTACATGTTGCTTCTAATGAGCTAATGTGGGCTAATGAAGTGTTTGAGTAACTGCTGTCACTCTACACATAAGGTGCTTGCAGAATCTATCTCAGTGTGGTGAAGGAAAGAGACCTCTGTATTCAGGGTAGCTTGGGGCCAGATTTTCAGCCGCAGTTTGTGCTGGGCTGGCTGATGTTGTGTGCTCCTGCAGCTGCCACAGGGGTGTGTAAGCCTCTTGGCCTGTCTGTGGTACATAGACCTGCTGCACAGGAGAATCCAAAGTGCAAACCAAGTTGTATAAGCAGAGAGTTCTTTTATGGGCTCGTGTCTTACACAGGAACTAGCACTGGAGTCTGAATGGAGGTGAGCTGAAAATTTGGCCCTTCATAATTAATTCTATGGTATTGTGTTTGACTTTTCCAGGGACTTGTGTTAACAGAAGGCTTGATGCTTGTCCCTGATTATGTTATTTTGCCATTTCAAGTATTAAAATTATGATTTCATTGTCTTGATAAAGAAATGTCTATCACCTCTTCACAGTACAACATTCAGAGTTTTCTATATTCGAAATAGGAAAACCTGCAAATATAATGATCTGGAACTGCCAAGCATGCCCCTAGTTATGACACTACTCATCCTTCCACAGTTCTCTTGGAAATTACACTCACCATTCTGAGTCCCTTTGGCCTAATTCTGTTACCTAATTTTATAAAAAATGATAAAAGAAAGATGAAGAAGCAAAGAAGATTAAAGCAAATACCTCAAATATCATTAATCTTCAGATTATTTTTTTCATGGTCACTAATCTATGAGTCCGTACAAAAATAAAAAATCCATATTAAAACCAAGCACATAACCAGAAAGGCTCAAATGGGCAGTGACCTGCCTTCAGCAGGGCCTGTGAAGAATGACAGTTACATCAAGAGAAGGTGTGTAGAGGTGGGGAGCCTCTACAGAGCTTGATGGAATTAGCTGTTTGCTTTTCTGGTTCAGTTTATCTTTCTGACAACCAGATTCTATCATTATACAATATATATTTTGCAGCTGCTGTTGTATCCAGGCATATGCTAGCTGATTATCACTATCACAGGAGGCTTTTGCAGTGAATAGGGTACCCATGTGTGACCTCAAGGATCCAGAAAAACGACTGTGCGGTCCCAGGGTGGTAGACTTAAGCAGGGCACTTGGACCAGGTCACCTTATAGAATCATAGAATCATAAGGTTGGAAGGGACCTCAAGGATCATCTAGTTCCAACCCCCTGCCATAGGCAAGGACACCTCCTGCTGGTACAGGTTACTCAAGGCCTCGTCCAACCTTCAGAGATCCCTTCTTATCCCAGCCCTTCTGTGATTGCAGCTGACTGAGGAACAGGTGATGGAGTCCTGTGTGCAGTTCTGGAGCCCCNATACACATACTTGTGTATGTATGGAGAAGTATTTACATGCACATACACTCACAGAAATTACATTGTATTTGGGAAAATGGTCAGGACAGTGACTGCAGTAATCATCAAGATGCAGGTTTGAGCACCCTGGGGGGACACAGGAGTTTGACCATCAGTGACATCATGAGCTAACGTTCGCTTACTGTGTCTCTATGAGTTGTTCATTCTGTCAAACTGCAGAAGGCTTTCACAGATCTGTATTTCTGACAGTGCTTGCTGCTTGCTGCTGGTGTGCTCGGGGTAATATTTAACCATGTTTTGTTTTACTTCATGCTAGCCAAAGCTGTGAGTGAACACTGACATAAGACTCAAAGCAAATCCCACCTAGTGACACCCCGTGGAAAGAAGAGGAGAGTCTTTGCCAGCTTTCTGTGAGGATGCTCATCAGCTGATGAGATGTTCTTCTGGAAATACATTCAGAGAATTACAGAGGGATTTTCTATGAAAATGAAGAGGATTGCAAATCATTTTATTTTTACTTCAATTTAGTTCAGACTTTTTATATTAATAAATGGCACTTTTAATAAACTGTAAAATACTTACAATGTATTTTTAGGACAATGTAATGTAGAATTTTTTTTTTTTAAATCAAGGGCTGAATTAGAAGCTGCTTGCCTAGATGTTAAAAAATGCTGTTACTTCCCCCTTGGGCTCAGATGCACAATGTAAAGTTCCCTGAAAAAAAATGTAAATCTGAACAAACCTAGAAGCACATTGGTAGAGTATGGGTAGAACTAAGGTTTGCTGAAAGGGTGTTTTGGATTGAGGATGTTAGTAGAGTTAATCACCCACCCTTTTGCCCATTAAATAATACACTGCAAGGAACTTTTAACTAGAATGTCTAAATATCATTAACTGATCTATAGCTGAACATTTCCCACAAAAGCCATAAGGAAAGCCTGTTTTAAATCCTGTTTCCTTTTTGTGATTGACTTGCTGGTGTCAACACACAGTATGCTGTGTCTTGCCAGTAGTGCTGGCCCCTCAGTAACAAACAGCTAACAAATTATGGTTTTTTTGACAGGTGAGATGTGGAAGAGGATGACTTGTAATTAAAATACATGAACTAAGCAATAAAAATATATAACAGGATGTGTCATCTTCCTAGTACTTATGTATTTTTCTTTTGATTTGTTTTGAGTCAACATGACAATGTGGTGTATTGCCTGGGATTTATCCTAGAAACAGCAAAACTAACGTAGTATGGCACCTACTAATTTTGTATGTGTGTTCACTTGGTGCTTGACTTTGCCAAACCTTGAAATTCAGTGTTTTACTTGTGTATAGGGTAAAGGGTGAGGTATTACATAAGGAGAAAATAAGACTAAATTAATTGTTGCAACTACTTTACTTGAAAAAAAGAAAAAAAAAAAAGCTGTGTATGTGTTGTATGCAAGTCATGCAAAAACTCCCCAGGATGTAATGTTATTAGTTGAGTTCAGCTCTGAATGAGAAAGGACTGAGAAATACTTCTGCAGTATTTTGTGAAACCACTAACTTGGTCACTTGCTGTATTCAAGTAATATCTATGAAACCCTTGAAATTGACCTTCAAGTTCCAGACTTTAAGAGGAATCATATTATATTAACACTAGACTCAGAAATATTCATGAAAGTATATATTTAGCTAATGCAATCTATTTTACCTCAGTACTGCCAGTATCAACTTCAAAACCTTTTGCCAAAATAATGATTTATTTTTGCCTTTATTAAAAAGTTTTGAAAGCATAAATGAATATTTTGCAAGAAAACATTAATTTAAATGAAATGTAACAGTTTGACAAATGGTATATGTACAGATTAAACTATTAACCTAACTGCCTTCTCTTGCCTCTGTCTTATTTCTCTTCTCAGCATCCCTGTGGTTGAAGACTCAGAGTTGCTTGTTCTGTTACCACATGTTGCTTTTTGATTCAAATCCCATTGAAGTTCCCCAGTTTTGCACTCATTTCACTGGGATTTGGACACCAAACCTTCATGTTTATTTTTTGGTTTGGGTGGTTGTTGTTTCAGAAATGTTTCTTAGCACTTGATGAATTCTGTCTTTATTCTGGAATAGAAAGGTTTTTACAGGCTTGTGCTCTAAACACAATGGCTACAATACTTTCCTAGCTCTTACATGTGTTGGAGGCATTCTTAACCCATTAGTTTCTGGTGAAGTAAAGTATTGAAAGTAACTTCAGTCTAAATGCACAGAAAATTCCTGAAGGCATCACATGTTGATATGTGCACAGGATGTGAATAGGGTTCTTAAAAAGGGAGAGCTGCTGGGCAGCTGGCCCAGCAGATTTCTGTAGCAGCTAACTTACACTGAAGCAGTTCCCTCAAATGACACGTTTGATGGGCACTAGTTTAATTCTTCTGAAACTTAATCTCTAGAACAAAATATGAAGAAGCAGTTAGAAGTATTTCTGTGGCTTGGTGTTGACTCTGCAAACTTGAGAGCGAATATTTGAGGCTCTGAGTACTTGACCTTTAGATGTGTGCAGCACAAATGCAGAGCTGAGCTGCTTGTGACATGCTTGTCCTGGTTCTCAGGCACACAAAGGAGCCTTTGAACAAACGGTTTGTGGTTCAGTGAAGCTGCGTTCCTTCTCCAGAAGCTTTGTTATGCGGGAGGGCAGAGCCTGTGGCAGGGACTGGGGTGAGGAGTGCAGCTTGTGGCAGCCTGGGCTGCAGCAGGCAGTTGCTGCTGGAGCAGTGGAGCAAAGGGGTGCAGCACTTGTGCTCTGCATCTTCTGGGGGGCTGCTGATTTCCTCTCCTTTGATCACAAACACAAAATCTGCTCATTCAAGCTTGCATGAAAGAGAAGGATTTTGCCCTAAATAGTTACACTTAATGTTTTTAACAAAAGTTGTCTTTCTAAAGATTTTTGGTCTGTGTCTGTAGTTAATGCCACATTTGGGGTTCCTTCAGAACTTTTTATTGAATATATGAAATGCTGTTCTCTAGGAACCATCTTTTCTTGTAGGGATGGCTGTAGGTTTTTTAATCACTCAGGCTTATTTTCATGTGCATGTAGTGTTTGGTTTAAGTCAGTTTCCTTTTTCAGTTCTGTTTCGTTTAATCAAAATGCTCTTTTTCAGGCATTACACACAACTCTAATACTGAGAACAGAAAAAATGTCTACTTGCAGATGAATGTAATTCTGGTCAGAAAGTGGTTTGTTGGTTTTTGTTGGGGTGTTTTTGTTTGGTTGGTTTGGCTTTAGGGTTTTTTTTGGGCGGAGGTGGAGTGGGTGTTGATGGTTTTTTGATCTGCCTATTAAGCAGCATGTTTGGGACTAAATACAATTAAGCAGAAACTCATTGGAAAACAGTATCAGTTCTTCTGAAGTCACTATTTTCCACTTAGTGTTCTGTGATGTTATACCAAGCAAAAATGATGCAGGCTGATTTCTCTTTCCATGTACATCTGTTTTCAATTTCTTCAACTAAAGTTGTTAAACTTTTATTGCACAGCTGAATTTATGAAACTGCAGCCTGACACTGGTGAGTAGCACTCTCTGCACCTTGGGTGGCTTGCACACACCCCTCACCTGCTTTCAGTTCTGTTACTGTGTGTGTGTCACTGGGCTGGGAAGTCCTGTTGAGCTGTAGCACTGCTGTCTGTCTTTCTACATCTATGTAAAGCTGTTTTTCTTGAAGGACTGGAGAGCAGCAGTGGTTAGAGGCATCCAGACTGCTTTGGAACAGTTGGATATAAACCCTAGACAGAAAGACTGTTCAGGAGACAGCTGTATTAAGAGGTTTGTCCTGGGTTAACAAGCCTGCTCTCCCAAGCCTCCCTTCTTCCCCAACACTGATGTGATGGGGAGGAAAGGCCTGGAGGCAGAGTTGTTAGTTAAGAACAATTTACTGCTCTATTGCTGCAGGGATACCAGGTTACAGGCAGCAGACAGGCAGAACTCCAACCCCATCACTAACCCGAGCAAACCAAGACCAGAACAAAAGGGCTGCAGCCCTGCCTGGAAGCCAGACAAGAAAGCACCAAAACCCAGAAAAGGAAACCCCACAAGCTATGGAATATATTTCAAGCCCCAGAAGCCCTGTCCAACCCCTGTCCTGTCATGCAGTGAGTATATCAGCATGGTGTAGAATACACTGTGCCACTCTGTATGTGTGGGAGGGTACCCCCTTCCCTCATCCCTTCTAGTGGGCCTAGTCTGCTTAAAATGATACACAGTTCTATTCTAGGAAGTTCCTTATGTGTGGAGCTAAAAGCTACTGAAAGATGCAACTACAGGTGTGCTGCTGCTTCCAAAAAATGCTGAAAGGTCCAGCAAGATGGCCTCAAGGTACCACATAGCCGTTTGTGCTGGTTTAAGGCTAACTGGAATATTTTAATAGAGAAAATAATATTATAGGCTGTGAAAAGGAAACAGTGGTGATGTCTACTTCACTCATAGCCTTGCTGAGATGNGAGGGAGAGGTTGGAGTTTTGAGAAGGGAGAGCACTCCTAGCACATTGTGGTATTGCTTACACTACTATTTTTCCACCTGCACCGTTTACTAATCTGCCTTCCAGACCTTCAAATGTTTGTGTGTGTATTTTACAGCGCTGTCTGTCCCCCTCTGTAGAACCACATATCTCCCAAGTACCTTAGCAATTAACTTCAGGATGTTATATGAAGGAAAGACCAGATTTACTTAGTATCAAAACTTAGTAGATACAGAAGGCTCGATCTGATGTTACCCCTCTGATTTATGTCTGTCTGCAGGTGTTTTAAAGTGTTTGCCTGCACGGTGTGTGTGTGCCTGTGCGTTACGTAGTTACGGAAAGAACAAAGCCAAGCACAAGAGAAACATGAAAACTTGCTATGTTTTGCACACCTTGGAAACATCCCCATTGATTCTATGGCTGTATTCAAAAGGCTAAGGCTTTTATTGCTCTACTAGCAAAAGCAACCTTTCTTCATAGGGGAGCAGTACAAAGAAAGAGCACAAAACTCCCCACATCACAGTGCCTGAAATTCTGTTTGAACAAGGGTATTGATTGGGTCTGACCCCTTTACATTTTTTTTCCCCCATTATTTGAAAAGGTGCATCTAACTGTAGCTGAATTGAACCAACTGAGATGAACTTTCCATGAAAACTTTCTGAGATATTTCTTTAGTTCAAAGCTTTGGAATTTTAAAGAGCATTTTTAATACAAGTCTGCTGAGGTATTCTGTGCAACAGCTGTACTTTGAATGTTAAACTACAGGTGAACATACGAGGAAAGCGAAATTATAAACCCCATCATGAAATTAGTGGGAGACAGCAGAATAACCTTTAGTGCTAATTATAAAAGTAGATAAAGCCAGGAAGCATTACATCTGTGTGCATTTGTGCACTGTTTGCCTGCTAGTTCCTTTCCAGTGCTCCCAGCTGCCTTGCAGAGGCTGCAGAACAGCCTCCAAAGACAATGCTAACAGAAGTAGACAGCATTTTGGGGGCAGTTGTTGATGAGCTAGTGTTCTAAGTGATAGTGTTACAAGATGTAAGCTTTTGCCCACTAGAAGAAGCTTTTTACCAGGACCTTTCCTAGTGTAAGAAAGCACTAAAGAAAAGAAGAGATTCAGAAAACCAAGGGGCACTGAGTTTGTACGGAAGAATGTCAGCAATGTGTCTGCAAACAAAACTTAAGGGCTGAAGGTGAGAGTGGAGAACATCTTAGTGGTTTGAAAAGATTGAGTGAGCTGGAATATGTGGACTCAGACACCAGCAAAATGCTTTCACAAAGGGACTCAACCCAAATTGTAGAGGGGGAAGTACTTCAAGAAGTAACAGCTGATAGGTGAGAATGTAAATCCAGTATCATACAAAAATACCTTGTGAACAGGGTAAATGAGAGTGTCAGTGATGGCAGGGGATGAAGGAGAGAATCACTGATGATCCTTGGGTAACAGGACCAGTGTCTTTTCTGTGGCCAGCTGCTGTGCTCTGTTCTGTTAGACCAGATTGCAGTCACAGGTGGCTGGTGTGTGTGAAACTCTCCCTTTCCCTTTAGGAACAGCTGGTCCCAGTGCCAGAGGTGCAGAAGGCCTGAGTGAGTGCTTCTCTCAGTCATGGCCCAGTGCAAGATTTGGGTGTTGTGTGGCCTGCTGCAGTCTGTTAGTTCTGTTGTATCACCAGGGGGTGGGGGCTGGCTTCATTTTTACCTCTGGAGCCAAACTGAGAAAAGCCTTAATGTTTAATGTTTTCTGGTTCATCTCTTGAGACACAGGGTTTTGGGGTTTTGGTTTTTTTTAAACCCAGCTGATGGCTTAGGGAAGGTGTAACCCTAATGGACTGAAGTAGCTGGCAACATGCAGTTACAGTAAGTTCTACCACTCTGAGGGGAAAAATTTGCATCAGAGAAGTCACTGCTAATTCTATTTGTCTCTTGTCTGTATTGTTGGCATTTCTGATGGTGTGGTTCATGCTAAACAGTTCTTCAATGTCTCTACTGCTTCTTTGTTGTGCCTTTGAACATCTTCTCCAGTACAGCATAGGATTTTGTCTTCTGCCCAGCACAGATGTAGTGTGTTAGTGTGTGTGTGTCTTGGGGGCAACTTTTGTATGCTTGAGTTGTCTTCACTGAACCCAGTGTAAAAGGGACTTGGCAGGTTATTTTATATGCAGATTCTTTTCAGGGTGTGAGTAGTGGCTCCATCAGTTGACTACTGAGTAAACTTGATCTCTATTTTGTGTGTGTCCAGTGGTTTTATGATGCTAATAAGACATTTTGACACTGAAATTTAAAAATTAAAGTTTTTGGAAGAGACATTCTGTTAGTGCATCTTTCCAAACAGTTCACAACTACTAGATTTTAGTGGCTGTAATGGGAAGGAGACTTGCCCCCAACCAGTTAAGGATCATAAGCTTCACCCACATTTGTTTTAAAGCCATAGCAACAAACATGAGAGTGAAAGGGAGACAGTTCAGATTATCAATTAATTTAGCTTGTTATACTTGTCATGAGAACAGTCATGGCAGTGGTTTGAGAGCATTTCTCTGCAGGTCAAAGTGGGCAGCAAAAGTTCAAAGCAAGAAATTTTTTTTTCATATTAGCCCCTATATTCCTTGACTACTGATATGGAACTCCTCTGTACTCCTCCTGCAGGGCAGAGCCAAGTGATAGATACCCTAATGATGCTCACTGTGGCAGCCTGTGCTGCCCACAAAGACCTGCACGGGGCCTGCCAGCTGCATCAACTTTCTCTTGGTTTTCCCAGGTTGATGCCACTGTGGAGAAAAGCCTTCAGGTGAGGTTTTACTGTCTCTTTGCCTGGCAGGGTGAGGGTGTGGAGATGGATTCTCTCACCTTCTTAAAGGCAGTCTCTGTCTGGAAGCATGTTGATGGCTATGTTCAGAGGTCTGCATAGATGCTGAGCTGCTGCTTTTCAGTCTTTTTTTTTTTTTTTTCCCAGCTAGATCTTCCAGAGCTATGAACACCATAAATGATACTGGATTTGGGTAGATAATAGCACAAACTGTCAATGTGATCTCATTCTGCACCTGCACATCAAACCCAGATCAAACTAGATTAAATCACTGACTATTTTGTTTCTTTAATGCTGTGCAAATGCAAAGGAAACTTTTCTCTACCCATGGTGATGCTGTACAGCTGTGTACTCAGATATTTTCCTCAGGAAAAGTGCAGTTGAGGTGGCAATATTAAAAGCAAACAAAGCCAACTTCTGCTCTGTCCCTTCAGAGGGTACCTTGACACATGTTCCTTCTCTTAATCCCCTGACAGCTTCCAAGAGACTGATGCAAATGACCATGCCAAGCTTTGATTATGAGATATTGCACTGCCACTTCTTCTCTTTGTCTCCTGCAGTTTACAGAGGCAGCTTCAGTGCATAATTCAATCCCTGTACTGGGGACTGTAGCAAATCCACAGAGATTTCTACCAAGCATCTTCTCTGGCATCAGAATAACGTCTATGTCTGCTTTGATGTGAATTCCCCAACCAGAGCCTTAGAAAGACCTACAGCTTTGAAGCTGGCCTATAAATTGTGCTTTCAGGAATCAAGTTGTCAGCCTCCTCTTCAGGAAGAAAGGAAGAGTAAACTGTAAAGCAGTTGTATAAAGCTACAGGGCAACTTACAGATCTGGTTTTCTTGGCCTTGAAGAATTCCTGTATGATGTCAAGAATCCCTTTTTACCTGGCTTAGAAGCATCCTCTTCTGGCACTGCAGGACCTTGTGGGCAGTGGGCTGTGGTGAGGGGTTCCCTGTTCCAGGGCAAACAGAAGTGAAACAGGCATGGGGGTGCTTTGGGCCTTTTGAAATGTTTTCATTCTTCCAAAGCCAAATGCTGATAATGCTGCAGTGCCCTCTGTGTAGATTAATTTTCAATGTGGTTTTGAAACAGATGAAAACTTCTACTGTATCTCTGCCTGGCAGGGTGGGTGTGCAGGGATGAGTTCTCTTATCTTCTTAAAGGGAGTCTCTGTCTGGATCCATGTTGAGGGCCATGTCCAGCGACCTGCATGGATGCTGAACTGTGGAAGGAAAGGTGAGAGCAGCACCCCAGGATGTCAGTGCCAGGAAAGAGAAGGCAGAAAAGGTCAGTTGCACATGGGAGTATTTTGTAGCCTGCACCTTAACTTTGTAATTCCACTCAGGCAATAAACAGCCAACAGCCCCATCCAGAATTTAACAGTAAAATGTAGTCTGAATGTCTAAATAAGAAAAATCTGTTACAAGTCTGCTAGGAAAGTTACTAAGTTGACCTTTTGGGGAGGGCCTATTGGCTTTCATAGACAGAACAGCTTCTGTAAGTCATGGCAAAGTTTTCCTTTCTTCACAATGTAAAAGCAACATTATTTTTTGTCTAGTTTAGAGGCTTGCAGTACTGGAAAAAACAGAAAAATCCACACAATACTGACCATTGGTGGCTGCTGTAACCTTATTCTTAAAACTAAATGATTTTTAAAACTTCTGTATTGAATGCAAATGTAGTAAAACAGATTAATCAAAATACAGACTAAGGTTTTATTTACAATCATATTACTTTTATTTTTTTCCATAATGTAACTTATTCCAAGTCCTCCCCCAAGAACTGATGCTGCAATGTTTATGTTCAATAAACCTATACAATGATAGTAGGTACAACTGCTCTCATGAAACCAACTGGCTTGCAAATGTTGCCTGCACATTGTAAATTGCATCCAGGAATAGAAGATTCTCCACAAGCATCTGGAGCATTTCTTGAAACTGCTGTGGCAGAACCAGGCTGTACTAGAGATACAGATCAAATATTCTGCTCTCCCAACAAGGAGAGGCAGTTAATTTGATGTACTAAGAGAAGACAAAAGTCTAAAATGTCCTGATAGTTTATTAATTACTTGAATGCAAGAAACTAGAATTTGCAGAGGAATGGATTTCCTTCCTGCTTGAAGGAGTTGCTTGAAATTGTGACTCTGAGCATATCAGCTTGAGAGGTACAGCTTCTCTCTTTTGTCATCACTGACTTAGACCTGTAAGTGATCGTGTATGGGGAGAAAAGGCAGAAGGGCTCCTATACATAACTCTGTAGTCTATACTTTAAAAAAGCTAAAAAGCTGTTTTTTATATCCTTTTCATTATCAAAGTATATCTTCTCTTTCAAAGTAAACTAGTTTCTTCAGGAGGAGCTGCTTTTAGTAACAGCTCAGTGCTCTAAGCAGGAGCCAGTAATTCAAAAATCACTCTCTTCTGATACAAGGTTTAAAGAACTACAGCTCATCCCCCTCACTCTGAAGCCAAAGCAGCAACTGCTGCCTTCTGGTGTTTGAGCATGTTTCTGAAACACCTCCTGTGCAGCTTCTGTAGGCCTCAGATGGATACAGTCACCACAGTGAGCAAGTTCTGCTCTTAGCCCTGTCAACACTAGCATCTATAGACAAAATCATTGTTTAAAGCTCTAGCACATCACAGAATAGTGCTGATATTGGTATTTTACAACTAATGCAATATCCAGTAAGTCACATGTATCTTAAAAGCTAGAAACTCAAGACTGGGGTACAAAATAAAGAAACCACTAACATGAAGTCTCCTTATCTGGCATGGAATAAGGGGTAGGATAGATTAGATAACATTGTAGAGCTTGGGCAGGAACAAAAAGAATTTATTTCTCCATCCAGTATTTTATACACTTTACAAAAACCAGTAAGACCACTCTGCCCATAAAAATGTTATCCATGGCAACAGAAAGCAAAGACTACTTTTTGTCATCTAATGGGGTCTTTTTAAAATGATACAAAGATTTGTGCTGTAGCAGTCCTCCACTTTGCACTGTAACAATAAGGCTTACTGTACTTTAAATACTAAGCTGTTACATCTGCAGTTATGAACCACTGGCTTTAACAAACATCATTTTATAGTTGCTTTTAGCTTCTTTTTTGTTTTCTGGAACGTCAGCTTCATCATGTTTCTCAGCAGCCTGCAGCTCCTCTGCAGACTCTTCTTGCTCTGACTCAGAGCCACTTTCAGAGTCCTCTGAACTCTCTTCAGAGGAGTGTCCAGCAGGCTCGTCCTGTTCTTCACTTTCCTGAAACTAGAAGGTCAGATGATCAGACAGGTAAACCATTATTTCATGGCAACGCCACCACAGCTTCTAGAACTTCCCAGTTTGCTTAATGTCATTTAGTACTAAAATGAGCTGCTGCTAAACATGAGTCTTTAAAAGACAAATCAGTAGACAGAAAGCAACTCTGCTGAAGTGGTTAACCTCACCAGCCATGACATCCATGGTTTCATCTGCTACATTCTTACCAACAGTAGAAATCCTAAAGTCACCATGAAGGGAGTTTGAAAAGTTTTGGATCGCATCAGTTGACTTTGGTGTACACAGTGATACTTGAGTACTTGTCATGGAGTGAAACAATGGAACTAATAGCCAGACCATCAAGAGTTCATGACTGATCTTTGGACATTAAGTTTAGCACACCAGTGTATAATCCAGTGATCCTAAAGAGCAAAGCCATGGCTGTAACATTAATTCCCAGCACTGTTCAGGTGGTTTTATTCAATGATAGAAACATGACCTAGTTTTTTTTTTAATGCAGTAATTAGTGCTACAAGTTGGGGAAAATTATTGCACCTTTCAATTGGCAGCTGAAGACATCTTCCTAATAACCCAGTTCTCCTAAGTTTCTGTCACTCTTCTCTTCCTGCTCACTCCCATGGAAAGCATCAATGCAGATCATGAACCTGCCTCTTTATGTATTCCTTGACAACACCCCAATTCAGTATATTTGTTGCTGTCTGTCTTAATCAGTCTTGACTACTATGGAGTGTTAAGCATGTCCTATCTCTTCTCAGAACAATTAGCATCAGTTACTTCCAGGCATCTACATGGCCACCATGGCATACACCAACGAGCCTGCACTATGTCCTCTAACCCAAACTGCAGAAGTTTGCCACTAGTCGTGGTGACTGGATTTTTAAACCATGGATCATCTCAGTGAAGAGGAAGCTAAACCATTATGAAAATAAAGCTACCTCACTGAAACCGAGTCCACAATGGCGCCTGTTTCTTCCAGACATGGTGCTGTCCATGCTTTGTTGGTACTGAGACTCCAGTTCTTCATTCATTTTCTTGTCTTCTTCCCCTGCATTGTCCAGTGTACTTTGGTTATGGTTCATTCAAATTAACAAAGACATCAAATTATATGAAGCCACATTTTAAAAGTTGATTGATACATAAGTGAAAAGCTGCAATTTAGCCATCTTAAACTACTGGATTGAGTATTACTGTACACAAGGCACCAGACTGATAAGCAATCCTATTGAGTGAGCAAGCAAAATTGCTTTGCAACACAGATGGGCTGGTGCATTCAGAGTTCCACCATGCATGGTATATTTTCTACTGAATAAGGTAAATGTTGCAGTATTTGCAGGAAGTGATACCTGTTACAGCAAGGAGAAAGTTTCTGACCTGCATAGTGTGTGATTTTTATGATTATATCATAAAATACAGCAGCAGAACTCAGGGCAATACTGCCACTCTTGGTTATAAAGCTGCATCTGGAACTGTTACATGCACCCTCAGTTACCAGGAGCAGTTATTACAGCTTTGTATTTTTCCATCTTTAGGAAGTCGAAGAAAAACTAATTCTCTTGAGCTACTTTACATGCTATTTACTTAAAGATCTGACTAAGTAAATAAGGGATCATTTTAACTGGAGGAAATGTTCTAAAGTAGTTCTTAAAATCCTCTCATAAAAAGTAGGAATCTCCAGTTGTCCTGAAATAGGCTTACAACAGTCTAGTTTTTAATTTGCATCTCTGTAAAACTGAAAGGTTATATAGATAATTAATGGTTTTTTTGCCTGGAAGCTAGAGCTTCATGTTATTTTAACAGGACAATGACTGTATGTTAGATGAGGAAGTGAAATGTTAAGAAAATAGTTATTCTGTGGGTTTTTTTGGGGGGGAAAAACATCTAAACTCTTTGCAGTACTGACTCATTCTGACTCAAGGGAAGCATCAGCTCCTTTCTAGGGAATTCAGGTGATTCTAAGTCACTGTGCTAACAGCAGAGCCTGAAACCATTCCTCAGCCTTCTGTTGGTGTTCTGGTCCATAGATCTTTTCTGTCAACTGAAAACCTACTAGTGGAGCATATTGGTTAAAGTTTTCTCTAACACTGGCACTTGCTATTCTGTACAGCCTTATCAAAGCTTCTCTAAGACAGCCAAGCCCAGTTTCGTTATGGTGTACTTTGACTTACTATCTAAGCAAGCATGATTAAGAAGTTACCATGGTCATGTTACGAGACATCAAATTATTGCTGATTACCAAGATGACCCTGCAGATTTTTTTTGCTTCTACCTTGTTGCTTTATGGCAGAGATCTTTCTGTTCAATAGGTCATCAGGCAGCAGGGAAGAAATAACCCTTTCCTTTTCAGTGCACAACAATTTAGATTGGCTTGGCAGCAAGGAGGAAGTGCAACATTGCTAGGTACCAACAATAAAATCTTACTTCGTATTTCAGTAGTGAAATAAGATTGAGGGCCTAGAGGCCCTGATTTCCAGGGCATGTGCACACAAGTTTAACTGACCATCAGGTACTTTGCTGAACCTGGACGTCAGAAGACAAGCAAGTGCAGTCACACTGTCAGTAACCTCAACAGGAAAAATTAGCAACTTTTAGGACTCCACAGCCTAACCCATCTTCAACTTTAGCCATAAAATCTGAAATCCCTCTCTGCAATATCTATGAACCTCAACATACTGGGATGTTCCTGAACAGGCATTCCATTTCCAACTTGGAATCAGCTGTTGGATAAACTGACCTGTCCTGAAGTGAGAGGTTGATCTGTGGTCTCCGATAACAAGGCGGCCAGTATGTTCTTTCTAAAAGAAAAGGCAGTTTGTTTTGGAGCTTAAGGGTGCACTGACAGCTCTGCCAACATTCTGGAAATCTTAAATGGAAAAGGTTTGCTGCCAAACCTTGACAACCAGTTGTAGGACTGTAAGTTTTACTAACTAACAACTGCTGCCTCTTGATGTACTTGTTTCATATTAAGTTTTGTTTAACTTTCTGAAAAAGAAACCCCAGCAACTGGGTACCCTTTATTTTTCCCACACCCCGAAGCTGTTTCTGTTTCTTGCCACTGATATGAAAACTGCACTCCACAGTGCTGGACAAATGTGATTTCAGGTTCTAACGATTTACCCTTTGTGTCTCTTCGTCTGGTACTATGCAATAGTTCAGTCTGCGCATCTTAAAATGGTTCCACTTTTAGACAGGTCACAGCATCAGGTAAGACCTTTGCAGAGCTCATAACTTACTGGCTTTGCAGTTGCTCATTAGCACATGCATCCCCAGAGACAAAAACTGGCATTACATAGCAAGAAGCATTAAGTATCCAAGCAGAAGTTAAGATTAGTGGCAGTAGGAGGTTTTAAGAGAGTATTGTATTCCAATCCACTAGGAGTATTAACTTTTACCTCTTCGATAAATATTTTAGCTTACAAAAAATACTGTATTCAAGCAAAATAAACTAGTACAATTATTTGTCTTGAAGGTAAGCAGAATTAAAATACCACACTGACACGTTCCAAGTTTTTGCAGCATTCGAAAAAACACAGCAAAAAAAACCAAACAAAAAAAACACCAAAAAAACCCCAAAAAAGCCAAACAAACAAACAAAACAAAAAAACCACAAACCCCAAAACAAAAAAAACAAACAAAAAAAACCCCCCACAATAATCCACAAAAAAACCCTCAAGAAACCTACCACAGTGGAAATAAGGAAAAAATACTTTAATATTTCCCGGATGACTTAAAACTAAACCACCAGAATAGCAACAGTATCTGCTAACCTTTCCCTCATCCCCCGGAAGATAATTTTACAGACGTACTGGTTGGTTTGTTTCTAACATGGACTACCTCAGAAGCGTCCGCAAATTAGCTGGTCTGAACGTATAAAGGGCTGAGGAGGCTGCTGCGGAGCAGAGACCTCACGCTTTCAGGGTCACGTTTCGCGTTGCACCGCTGCAGACACTGCAGCTGCGAAGCACAAATCCTCCTCGCATGAGGCCCAAAGCAAAATAGCTTTGGCGCGGTTTGTCCTCGCCATTCGCAGCACTGCGGCCTGCAGCAGCCTCCTTCCGGGGAGCTTTAGTTGCAAGGCAAACAGAAAACCCCGCGTAGCCGCTGGGGCGGGGTTCCTCCATCTCGGGTGCCTGTGTGCCCGCGGGCCGGAGGGGAGGGGGCGGCCTTACCTTCCCAGCGCCCATCAGCCGCAGGAACTTCTGTTTCCGCTCCTCGTTGCCGAGGTCCGCCGCCTCCCAGCTGCTGGAGCCCTGCGGGAGCACACGCTAACTCCGCCCGTCCTCCCCTCCGCCAAGGCAGGCCCGCCGACCCCTGAAAGGCCCCTCAACCCCCGCCAGAGCCTCCCCCGTGCCGCCTCCGCCGGCCGCTGCCCCCCAGATAGGCCCTGGCGACAGGATGGGGGCGGCCAGGATCAGCGAGGCTGGGAAGGCCGCGGCCTTCGCTGCGTCCCGCCACGGAACTCAGGCGCCGCACCGGGGCCCCACCGTGGCCTCCTCGTTCTCCCCCTTCCCACCTCCCGCTGCCCCAAGCCCCGCGCTCATTTACGTCGGGGGAGGCCGCTCGCTTGTGGCCGTGGTGGCTCTGGGACTCCCTGGCCGAGCTCATCGCTGCGGCTGGGTGACCGGGTCCCTCTGCCGCCTTCCTGCCGGAGGCGCTCCCTCGGCCAGCGGCGGGTCACGGCTGGGGCCGCCCGCAGGGCGCGCCGGGACTGGTAGTTCTCTACAGGCGTGTGGCAACGCGGCGCGGGCAGGCTGGGACTACCCGTCCCATAGGACTCTGCGGCGGCAGGGGAGGATCCTGCCTGTTGATTAGCAGGGCCGCGGGCCGCCCCAGGCTCCACCTCCGGAGGGAGGCGTAGGTGGAGCGGTGGTGTGTGGGCGGGGCGGTGTGCAGGTGTGCTCGCCGAATAGTGGCGGGGGGCGGTAGGGACGGGGCTGGGCGAGCCGACCCATGGGTTATGTGCGTTGTTGATTTCGTGGCTGTGGAGGCGTCGTAGTTGGATACCGAGACTTCGTCTCGGTGTGGCGTCAGGCGCAGCGTGACCCTGGGGAAATGAAAGAGGGTAAGGGGCTTCCAGCCCCGGAGCTGCTGTGCCTTCGTGTGAATCTGGCTGGGCAGCGGCTGTCTCGGAGCCGGAGGCTATCCCACCCTCTGAGGAAAGGCGAGCTCTGGCTGTAGTCGAGCGTGCGAGCTGCCAGCGGTGCCTCGGGCTGGGTTCGGGTCCCCTGGAGGCGGCGGTAGCGCCCTGCCGCTCGCGCGCCGAGTAACGGCCGCTAGTCGCGAGATGGGCTCGAGGCTCCCGCCGCTTTGGCTCATGCCTTGGGGCTGGAGAGGCGCGAGGGAGGTGAGTCGCCTTTGCCGCCGCTCCCGCCTCGCCTCACGAACCGCCTGTCCCAGCAGCTCACACCCGAGCCGAGATGCCCGCCGCGCCCGAGTAACGCGGGTCTCCCCTCCCGCCGACCGGTACCACCACCTCGTGTGGAGAATGGCAGTTTGGGACCTGTGGGGAATCCTGTTTGGAGCTCCAAATGCTTCCAGTTAACCCTTCAGGTACTCTGGCTGTTGGCCATCACTGTTGTTTCTGCGGTCCCATTTCCTCCACGTGTATGCCGCGTACGAAGCAGAACTTCCCTTACTGCCCCCAGCAGTATCTCACACGTCTGCTTCAGAACTAGCTTCATTTGTTGCCATTTGCATTGAATTTTTGCATACTGTTATTGGTTAGGAAGACGTAGTCACATTTCTAGGTCTTCCCACCTTAGCGTTAAGAAAGTTCTTTGTTTAATTCCACAGTTAGGGAATTACTTTGTCCCTGTGATAAAGCTGTAGCAGTCGAGCTAATGCCGGGAGGTTAAGGTGTGCATGCTTGTCTTGGGCTAACACAGCCCTCTCTCACAAGTCACTCTCCCCCTACACAGAGAGGAGGAAAAATAACACCAAAAATAACCCAAAACAAACCAACCCTCTGGGCTAATGTCATTCATCGTCTGCAGGGCAAGATGACCACGTGCTGCAGAGTGATTAGGGGCAAGCAAAGCACTGAAAACGTAGCAGGTAGGTCTATAGGCAGTGTAGAGATACTGTTGGACAACACATAGTAAAGGAAGGGTGTTCAGGTCCTTGTGAGTAGCTTTAGGTTCTCTTTATGCTGAAGCAGCTTGGGGTGGGTCTGGTTCATTCACTCACTTTTAGGTGAGGCGATCTGACTCCTGGTCGAAGCTGAGACCAGCTTCTGAGAAGTTTGGGGAGAATCCTACAGTGACTGCCTTCAATTTCCTGATGGTAGTTTTCTTGTGCTGTCCTTCCAGTGACTGAAAAGTCCCTATGGGGCTTCTAAAGTTGGGCTTCTGCTCTGAACTGCCTTTGAGAGAAACCTTTCTTTGAGGAGTGAACTGTGCCTAGCTAAGCTCGTCTTTATGAATTTTCTCCTTATATATTTTTAAATGTGTCATTGCAATAATTTTTTGTGAGTGTGGCAGTTAAGACATTCAGTCATTTTGCAACGTTTTAACGTTTTCCCTGAGCCTTGTTATTCAGACATCACCCATCATTCTTTTGTAGGGCTGAAATACAATGAAAGGAAAGTTGATAGGAAAATATTTTGGGAGGCAGAGCACAGAAGTTCAGCAGATCTAATAATGTAGAGGTGTGCTGGTACAGCTCTTCCACCCCTGGGTAGATAGATGGAGAATTAAAAATATACATAGAATGCAATTATTTTCAGTTACTATTTATATAGAACAGCACTGGGATAGTGATGTTTAAGTTCTTGTTCACATATATATCACTTCTTGGGTGTGCAAAATCAGCTAGGCACAGCTGTTAGACCTGCTTCCTGCAACTCCTGTAGTTACTCTCTGACAATGGTAAAGAGCAGAAGGGGTCATTAATATGACAGAATATTGTCTTGGCAACTTTAACCTCATTTTAATGTATTTAAATGTATAGAATATTACATTATGTATGTATGTACAGAATATTACATTATGAATTTGACAGTGGATTACTTTAAACTTCAATATTAAAACATATTTGTGATAGGAGTAAATTTTTTTTTTAAAGTAGATCCCATCTCTATAATTTTTTTTTTTTTAATTTGTAGTAGTAGTATCTAGCAGCATTTTCAGTCTGTTAATAAGACTTGTGGTAATCTAATGCCAGTGACCTTGTACCTTTCCCATTATTTTTTAAAAGCTAAGCTTTGATTACAGTTTCTGTACTACTATGCCTAAAGACTTGCTCCTTAATGAAAACAAGTGTGAGATTTTAGCTTCATGGCTACGGTTCCCTTATGGGACAAATTGAGAAACTTTGCCATTTGGAAGAAAAAGGGCAAGAAAACGAGCCTGTTAAACTCTAAATCAGCTGTTATACCCGTGTCTTAGTTGTGCCTCACTGGTAAATTGCAGTCTTTTTCAGGACAACTGAAATGTACTAATGTTTATATGGCTGACTAGTGGTTTGGTAATTTTGGTTTTGTTTACATTTTGAATAATGATGTGCTGATGATATTTTAGTGAGAGGCTTTTTTCCTTAGTTTATTACTCACTTGGGATAAAAATGCTCTGTTTTTGCAGAAAAGAGGTACCTTGATAAACAAGTACATCCATAGCATTAAATGGCATCCATCGCTTCATGGGTAACCAAAATCGGGGTGATCTGACTGCTAGCAAGAATGTAGATTCTTTTAGTAGCAGACTGATTATGTAAAGGTTTCACTTGTCTTCATGGAGATGTTACAGATAATTCTGAGTATGTGTGACTCATGAGCTTTATATAATTCCATTAACACTAGTAAATGATAAGGAGTTCTGAAAACCCTCTCATGCTAGGGTTCAGTGCTAGGTTTGCTCTGTTCTTTTGAACAACTGACAAATCTGATGATTCGCAGGAGAACAAGGCAGATTTGGTTTCTAAGAAGAAACCTATCTTCTTTGATCTGTGAAACTGGTTTTGTGTATAAAGAAAACAGTAGGTAAGGACCTTGGGAAATATTTGTGTGAGTTTTCCACATTTTGACATAGTCCCTCTGAAGAGACTGTCCTGAAATTACAATTCTGTTTGCAGGAGGTAAGATTTTTTTTCATGAAGCAGAAATTGGCTATGATGCAGAAATCAGACCTCAAGTAAATTACTGTCTATCAGTATAGCTAAAGCACAACAGAGAGGAACATTGCAGGGTTCACGTTGGAGAGAAACAGAGATAGACAAATGAGGCAAGAGTCAGACGAGGTGAAATGACAAATAAGATAACAAAGTTATTCAGTGTCTTGTACAATTACACTGTGTCTTAGACTCTTCTATGTATTTCTGGTTCTGTGGTGAGCTCCAGTCTGTGGTTGGGAACTCTCTTTGAGGGTGGAGGGTAGTGAATTCCAGCCCTATTACAGGAAACGCCAGAAAAACTATCGTAATGAAGATTTTTTACCCCGGTCCAATTCCAAGTTTTGAACCTCAGCAATCTGCGTTATAAAAACTTCCACACAGCTTAGGAGAGCTAAATATGGGAGAGCTGAGCCTTAACTAGGTTTGAGAGAAGCAGTTTCATGAATGAAAAACCCAGTGTAGAATCTTCAAACGTTGGGGTTTTTTTTTTGAGCGATCTGTAGAGGTGGGGTCTGACAACCTAAAGAGTTTTTTCATTGTGTGATGCAGTGATGTCTTTGCTGTGCACAACCGACTAAGCTGCAGTAATGAAACTATCACAGGGTCACTAAGATCACAAAATCCCAGAACTGCCTGGATTGGAAAAGACCTTTAAGATCATTGAGTCCAGTCATTAGCCTAACACTGAGAAGTCCTTGACTAAACCATGTCCCTAAGTGCCGCATCAGCATGGCTCTTAAATGCCTCCAGGGACTGGGACTCCACCACTTCCCTGTGCAGCCCTTTCCAATGCCTGATAACCCTTTCAGTAAATAAATTCTTCCTAATATCCCAGCCTAACCTAAGCCTCCCTTGGCACAGCTTGGGGGGGATTTCCTCTTGTTCTATCACTTGTTACTCGGTTGAACAGACTGCCCCCCACCTCTCTACAACTTCCTTCGTAAAGAGTGATAAAGTGTCCCCTGAGCCTCTTTTCCTCCAGAATATTGGACAGCTCTAGTTTGGAAGCTATGGAGTTAGTGTTGACTCTTCCCCTGTTAGAGTCCTGCCTCCACTCAAGACTAAGTGGCTTTTGGCAAATTATCTCACCTTTCTGCTTTCTCTGGGAAATTAGGATAATATATCTACATGCTAGTGTTAAGAATTAATTAAGGGTTGCACAGTGTGTGTTCATAGCAATGTATAAGTGCTAAATATTACTACAGTGTAATTGGACTACTGTAATTTATAATATGCTAACTGACACTGGCATGTAAAATAGGATCAACCTCTTCTCAAGTGCTGTAGAATTTGTAATTGTTACTAATGAACTTCTGATACTCAAAGTAGCTATTGCTGTGAGGCAGGGAAAGCTGCCAGTATCTGTCTGTGAGAAAGCTTAACAAGGAAACTACTTTTTTTAAAGCTTGAAATAAAAAAGTATGTACACACACACCTACTCGAAGTACACAGTTTAAATTTAATTTGTTTTAGGCAGAAAGCTTTATTTCTTTTTAAATGGAAACAGGGCATTACCCTAGCATTTCAAAACTGTTTTATCTCTTTCAGCATATTTTAGGATGAAAATGCTTCCTGTTTTCTGACCAGCTTTGCTTAGCAGTTTTCATTGCAATATATAGAGGTTGCCACAGAGAAGAGCAGAAAATATTCTATGTATCACTGGAGGTGGGGAAAGAATTTTTTTTTTTTTAATTGAAATTCGACTTACACAGCATACTTATTCAATGTGTTTTAGTGGCCCAAGGTCTGCCAAAAGTTCAATTCCAAGCTCTTGCTAAGTTTTGTTTTAAGGGGTTGAGAAGGAGAGATGAGCTAAGAGCAAACAAAGAAATGTCAACAGAAGGATTGCTGAGAGGGGAACATCAGTTGAGGGAAGGCAGTCATAGCTGTTAACATTTAAAAAGCCCTTTCAAGGACTAACAAAATAAAGGATAGAAATGTCCTCATCCTGAAATGGCTTTTATATTTCTGAACCTGTTATAAAAGCTTTTCTTAGAACACTTCCCTTCTAAAAACAAAATAGTTTCTATCGTAAACAGACAGGCAGCACATCAATACGAAGACTATCTTCACTTACTTTTATTTCTGGGCTAGCAGAACAGGCCATTATTCAACACCACAAAAAAAAAGAATTGTTGCCCCAGTTTAACGAATGAAGAAAACAAAGAATGGAGGAATTATGTCCTAGAACCTAGCACTGTGCAGGCTTCCAGTACCATTGCATGTATTGGGCTTTATTCTCATAAGAATATTTTTTAAATCCCTATTTTTTAATATCACAAAAGGTACATTAGGACACCTTTCTCCAGGTACAGTCCTAGTGCAGCCAGGACCCAAGTAGTTTTTATAGCAGTATAGCCAGTCAAACCCAACCATATATCTCTTACTTGGGGTTGATGGGAACCAGCTACATCAAAATAAGAAAATATAGCTCTTTGCTTCCTCTAAGATTTTACATCATATTAGCTGACTGGTCCTCTTCATTTACCACTGTACATGGTACAGTGCTAGAATATTGTGCCTGAGTAAAAATCATTTTTATTGCAGTGAAGATATAGCTTTATGTATCCCACTTCTTTCCTTTCTTTTGTGCTTGCTAACACATAAAAGCACCAATAAAGACAAGACATTTCACAGAAGCTATCTGCCAAATTCAGTTATTCTGCTGTGAGTCTGAATGATGAGACAAAATCTTCAATATTATCAAAACAAATCCTGTTGTTTAGTGTGGAAATTCACTATTTCCTTCCTTTGTTATATCTTCTCTCTCATCCATCCGTGGCAAAGCAGAATACTTTAGCAAAAGGGAATTTAACATTTCTATTTCTTTTTCTCAGGGAATTTAAATTATCAGGTAATTTGAAAATGGCATGGACAAACCAAGCCTTCACATACTTCAGTGACTAACATTCTGCTGGAAAAAGCTGAACAAAATTATCCTTTTTTGAGTCATGTGGTGCTGTGAAAACCAAAGTCTCTGAAATCAGTTGATAGTTGTCTGTACATGGAATTTGTCTCTTCATATAATTATTCCTGTTCCTACCACCTTTGAATCTTTTCTTGTATGGGAAAAGAAAAATTAGACAAAACCTAAGGGGTATGGGAAAAAAACCTCTGTGTATTCTTCTAACCCTGGATGGTTGTGGTAGCTGCTCATCCCTAGAGACTTCAGTAACATTTGTGGAAGGGTCAGTGGAAAAGAGTAAGAAATAACAAGAAGTATCTGTATACTGCTGTTTTTCACTTGATTCAAAATGCTTTGAGAAATGTTTTCAGTGTATTTAAAAAAAAAAAAAATACGGTTGGGTTAAAATTTTGGTATATCTGCATAGCTCCCAAGTCAGAGTCCTTTTTGCAAAGAAATGTTTCTGCTTAAGTTTTCATTGTCAGTGGAGCACATGAACTGTTCAATGTCCAAAAAATCCTGAAGACTGGTGGAGATTTTTCTTTTCTGACAATATCTTCTTCTCCATGATAGAGCTATATCACAATGCTGTCTGCTGCTGCTGTGTCAGGGAGATTTTTCGTCCTACAAAAAACCTTTAATTACTTTGTGTCATGACAGTGGATGTTCTCAGTATGTGATCATTCATTACCCCTCTTGTTACAGGGGCCTATAGGAAAACAAACCAGGTCCCTTGTAGTGTTCTGATGACTTGTGTTACTTGTGATGTAGGCGGCATGTCTCCTTGGCAATGCGGCTTTCTGCTGCTTTTAGCTGCTGAAAGATCTTTACTGTACAGAAGGACATACAGATACATATTTGCTGTGTCTGTGTACAGAGCTTGCAGCTTATTAACTCTATTGGCTTTGAGTGACTGCAATAAACACAAAAAGGAAATTCATTATCTTCTTTTACCTGTTTAACACCAACACTTTATTTATTACATCTGATCTTTAGAATTAATGTAGTGATTTTTTTCAAACTACACACTGTATTAATAAACTGTATCTAACGACTTTGCCAAAAACCTGTTGTGCACTCTGCCTGTACTGAAGCTGACTTAACCATTTTGGTATTCACTCACAATAAATGATAAAAATTTGCAGTTGCAGTACTGCAGCATTTTAGGTACATTTTGACTTTAAGCATAGAAATTCGTATCCCAAGCATCAGGATATTTTAGATAAACTTTAAATAAGTTAACCTAGCCATGAAAAATCATGTCCTTTTAATATTGTGATATTTGTGATAGGCTAGAGACGGTCATGGAATTGTGGTGTCCTCCCTAGAGGCATAAGAGTGTCCTTTACATCAGGACAGTGATTGGGATCTATAAGCACAGTGTGCTAGGAAGAAGAATGTGCTGTTCTACTGATTTCATGTCACTTTCCTTGTTTTTCTATGGGCATCACAGGTGCCTTTTTCTATTTTAAATATTGCTTATTTTTAAGGCATTTGGGGTATGAAGTGGGAACGCTTAGTGTAAGTGCTATGTATAAAGCTGTTAATTTATGAGAAGTCAGTTCTATACAAAAGACTGAAGCCTTTGTTAGAATGAAGAGCTGAGAAAAACAAATGTAAAGCTGTAGGCTGTTCCTAAGTAGTTCAGCGAGTGCCTAGAGTGCAACATTCACTAATGTCCCTGTATATGGCACTGTTAAAACTGGTGTATATATCATATAAAGTGATACCAGGTATATCAGAGTAACACAGAGTAATGTAGATTTGAAAGGATCACCAGGGGTCATCTAGTCCTTTCTTTGTTTGATGCAGGTCCAATTAGAGCAGGTCGCACAGGGCCATCTCCAGTCACATTGGAATATCTCCAAGGATGGTGATGCCACAACGTTTCTTGGCAGCCTGGCCCAGTGCTTGGCCACCTTCAAGGTAATTTTTATATATATATATTTATTTTTATATATATATATATAAAATTGTAATTGCTCATATTTCACCTTGTGTACATTCCTCTTGTTATGTCATTGCACATCTCTGTGAGCAGCCTTGTTCCATCTTTCCCTGTACCATCATATTAGGCAGTTGCAGGCACCTGCTGTTCCCCAGGCAGTGCAAACCCATCTTGTTCAACTTGTGTATTGTACTGCAGCCTCCCAGTTGTCTGTCTATGCCAGACTTGCTCCACTATTTCAATATCTGTCTTGTACTGGGAAGACCAGAGCTGGAGGCATTGCTCCTGATTCAGCCTTAGGAGTGCCAGAAAGAGGGAAATTATCAGGTCCTTCACTCTGCCGGCAATGCTTCTGTTAAAACAGTCCAGGATGCTGTTGGCCGCCTTGGCTGCCAGGACACACTGCTGGCTCGTGATCAGCTTGTTGTCCACAGGGACCTCCAGGTTTTTTCTTGCAAATAGGCTTTCTAGCCAGTTGGCCCTCAGCCTGTACTGTTGCATAGGGGAGGACTGTGCATCTTTATGTACTGGATTATAATTGCAGAATTGAATGTATCGAGTTACAATTTTGTGCAAGTTAGAATTTATCTAACTTCAGGTTTGTCATTTGGGAATAGCAGTGGCATGCCCTCTGAATAGCCTATATAATGCAGAATTATGTGGAGTGTGACTTGCATTTTTGGATAGTCAGTTTAACCAAATCACCTGAAGATGATGATATATCAGGTGCATCCTGGGATAAATAAATTACAGAAATCATAGTAAATTACTGAAGAAGGGAGAGTGAACTATTTCCTGTAAGCAGATCATGATCATCAATGATGCTTCATTTTTGTTTTGTACATTTATAAATAAAGTAGGCTGCTCTAATTTGGAAGCAAAACCAACACTACTTTGTGGCTATTCTGTTTATTGATTGAGTGAATATTTAACTTTTCTTGTTAGATTAATTTAGTGTGGAATACTTTCATTAATGAAGTTCAAAATATGCTTTATTTTCATGATACCGAAACTATTTAATATTATTCAGTGCTGTCATTGACTTAGTTTCTCATGACTAGTCTGCTTTCACATGTACAGCCTAAAAGCTAATGGCTTTTAGGCTGTACAATATTTTATTACAATATTACAATACTTAGTACAATATTACAATATTTAGTACAATATTGTACTATAATTTCGAGATTCTATGAGCGATTTCGGTGGTCTGTAACAAGTGCTTTTGGTTTGGGTTTTTTGACAGTCATAATAAAGGTCCATTTCTTTGCGTTGTTAGCAAACCCCCTTAGAGGTAACACAAATCTTGACTTATGCATTTCCTCTAGAGTTA
Organism: Ramphastos sulfuratus; assembly: GCA_013399055.1. Lineage (NCBI taxonomy): Eukaryota > Metazoa > Chordata > Aves > Piciformes > Ramphastidae > Ramphastos > Ramphastos sulfuratus. Next base: position 50,325 of record WBNM01005707.1, read on the forward strand.
ATTCATCTGCACTTTTTAAGAATCTTGGAATTTGTCAGAAGCGAGTCTGGGAGGATGAATTCAGCAGATCTCTGTCCATGGTCTGTTGCAGCGCTCTCAAAAGGGCTGTATGTCTGCAACCTTAGGAAAATGTGGCATATTGTATATTAAACCTCAGTGCTGAAGGCTCTCAGCTAGGAGACATTATAAGGAAAACCAGCATTTCTGGTGCTGCCTATGATTTTCAGCTGATGACCCCCTTTGCTAATGAAGCATGCAATCCTAATTTGGCACAGGTCAGAGGTAGGATGGTCTTTTTGCAGGTGAAATGTCATTTGCCACATTTTGCAGAGTATTAGTCTGAACCTATATTTGGTTGGCACCTGTGCTCCAAAACTGGCATCCCACCTTGCGAGAAGGCAGGATGCCACTCTGACAGATGGGGAGGAATGCAGGCATGCCAGCAAACCAGTGTATGCATCAAGGGGTCACATTTCTCTCCAGGAATGTTGAAATACCGGTACATGCAGAGCTCCTGTATCTGAAGCACACGTGTTTCTTGGCAACCTCCAAAGTTCCTGCTGAATATCTTGGCACAGTACATAAGGAAGCTTAGTGAATTTTCATGGCTTTCATAGGGTTTCTACACCATGGGAGCCTACGTATAATTTCTGCTAAGAATGGCCCTATGAATACAAACAGGAGAGGGAATGTATTTTGCAAATTATTCTTTCTTATTAATAGATTAAGAACTGTTAAAATGCCATCATAGCTTTCATGGATAATGATTCTTTTGGTTAGTTAATGGTTGGTTTATCCTGGTCTGAGAGCAATAGAATGTGTGGTTTGACAATCAACCAGAAATGTGAATATGACAGCTTAAACTTCTACCATTTCTTTTTTGTACTCTATTTTACTTAAAAATAAATTTTGGAATCTCATCACACTTTTGTCTTTCATAAAACAAAAACCAAAAGAACCTGTGTTTTCCCCCAAATGATCTAATGTATTAAAATTAACTCTGGGGCATTTTTTTTCTTCCCCCTGAAGGTAATACTGAATGGTTTTTTTCAGTGTTTTTACTTTTTTTGCCTCCAGAATTACTATAAAGCTTTTCTATTTCATCCATTACAGCACAGTGTTTTTCACATTTGAATAGCTGCATCAACATGAATCCTTTATAAGGACCTTAAAAACAAACTTTGCCAAGTCCCAGAATACAGAAGCTAATTCACATCCCAATACTCAGCTGCCTCATGAATAAAGGAGAGTCTGTGCCTGACACTTTGAAGCTGTAGCTGTTAAACCATACAGACTATTTACCTCAATAAATCATTATAAGAAACTAAGGTACAATTATACCCACAGAGAAATAGAATTCAAAACACTGATTTATGTGGTTCAGTGCCTGTTCCCTTTTCCATCATGTTTTGAATTTTATGCATGTTTGTCATCTTTGGCTGCTTCCATGTATCTTTAAACTAATGGGTCTTGCTTTTTTAGCATTCCTCATTAGGTTTGTTATTTTACTTTGACGTACAGACATGATTTGCACGCTGTACAAAGTTTTGCATTTAAAATTAACTATCTAATTTCTTATGCTATAGAGCAAAAATGGAAACTGTGAGTAATTTGTTTAAACTAACATGCATCCTTCTCTGGTTAAATTGTGACCATCTAAGCTAAAATTTTGTATTAGTTAAGAATTTTTTGTGCCTGTTTGTGGTATCTGAAGAGAGACCACTATACAAAGGAATCTATCATTGTGCTTTTTGGAATGTGCCTGGTAATCTAAAGGGTTATCATAAAGAGATAGAAGCCATATGAAATTACATTTGGAGTGACTTCATCCATTTCTTTATCCCTTGAGGAAACAAAATGAACCTAAAAGATAAAAATTAAATAAAGTGAAAGCTCTGAGTCAGAGGAAGGAATGGCACTAAAACCGATGAATAATTCCATATGTAATGGTAGAAGTAAGGTAAATAAATCATAGAATCATAGAATGGTAAGGTTGGAAGGGACCTCAAGGATCATCTAGTTCCAACCCTCTGCCATAGGCAGGGACACCTCCCACTAGTACAGGTCACTCAAGGCTTCATCCAGCCTGGCCTTGAACACCTCCAGGGAGGGAGCAATCTAGCAAGTGAAGCCCAAAAGCAGTCACAGACTCTGCTAGGCCACCCAAACCTTTAAGAGTATGCAGCATTGTCCTGCAGAGCAACAGGTTGGAGAGTGATTTAATAACCAATAAAATGTTTAATAATAAAACTTCAGAAAGTTACAAAATATTTAAAAGGAGATTTAAAATATGAGCAATAGTAAATATGCTACAGTTCTAAATGCTTTATGCCTTTCTAATAGCTTTCAGCACTGATGCTTAGGTGGATCTATGTTCAAAGGGAGCTTGTAGCATGTAACCTGCCCAGTCCCAGTGGGTTGGATTAGAGTAGCACTTCACTGTGCTGTTGAGAGGGAGTTATAAATCCATCATTATTTCTGAAGTGATTTACAACATGGAAGTTTTTGGACCATGTGTAATATTCATCTAGTAAAAAAAGAAATGTTTGTTGAAGACAGGTTTGGCTATTTCAGACTATTTGTGTTTTACAGTGGAAATAGAAATTAGAACAAGAAGCCTAAATGTTCCTCTTTTAAGTCTATCTTTATTTTCCTTATCTTAGACTGAATTTCAGAAGATACTCAATTCATACACAAATAGCTATATACACCCTGTGTAGAATACATGAGTAACAGCACGCAGCATGCTCCCTGTGTTTTGCATATATACCTATCTCTTATGCTTTGGTGTGGTTTTGCCTCTCTCAATCTGCAGGTGTCTTATGAGGAAATAATATTGTACCTAAAAATTCCCATTTGCAAATAATGCTATTTATCCAACATTGAATACTCACCTAGGATATTCTATAACCTGTTGCCCAGTATTAGAGAATCATGGAATCATAGAATGGTAAGGTTGGAAGGGACCTCAAGGATCATCTAGTTCCAACCCCCTGCCATAGGCAGGGACACCTCTCACTAGTACAGGTCACTCAAGTATTCCAGGAGTTCACAACATACTGCCTCTACAGTTTGATTACATTTTAAATGTTTGTCATTATATTCACTTAGTTAATCATGGGGTTATGCTACTGAAGTAGAGGATTGCTTAGAAATATTGATGATGGTGGAATTGTACAAACCCGTGGATATAGTATTCTGTCATCAGCTATTGTGATTGTGCAATGTGAGACCTCTTGTATTGTCCAGCTACAGAGAGGCTCTTACCAAAATTTCTCAGGACCATCTGCTCTCTGATGTGTATTCTATTCTAAACATGGGTTCTAGAGTAGGGGATGTACTTTGGCTGTGCTCTATGTTTTATTGAAATAATTGTGCAGGAATAACCTGGGGTGTAAATCCAACAGTAAGAGTATAAAAGAGTTGTTCCTGTCTTCACTAACAAGAGGAATTTCACATGTGGAAAGCAACCTTATGATCTCATCATAGCACAAAGGCTTGAACTGAAGTCAGTGTAATTAAGCATAACTTTTGTATGTAGACAAACCTCAAACACTGCATGAACACAGTCCAAGAATCAACTTGCTTAGTTTACAAAACAGACTACTAGTTGCAGCTTATCATGCAAATAGGGAAAACAATTTCAAAATAAATTTAAGGAGTTAATGTTGCAACTCTGTGTTAAGGAGACAACCTATGTCCCAGAAAGACTATGGAAAGTTAATCTGAGGCACCTGAACTGACTTTTTTTTTTTTTTGGTGACTAATTTCAAGTAGTAACAGTAAAGAAGTACAGCTCTCTGCAGGTTTTTTTGAAGCTTTTCTTCTGTTAGCAGGTGCCTTTCACTCACAAAAACTTTTAAGTTCAAACAAAGGTTCTTCAATTTTAGCAGTGATTCTTCAGATCACCCAGGGATTACATATAATAGATTGTGTGTACAGCGTGAGCAAACAAGGCATCAATAATAACCTTCTAGCACTGTTTTATCTGGATGTACTGAATTACAAGGAAAACAGCTTTGGATTTTTCCTAAGTCTCATGGATCACAGATTGCATGTTTAAAAGTGAAAAGCGAGTAGCCAGACAAAGGAAAAGGGAGAAAAAAGCCTTAAGTTTGCATGAATTACACTATGCTGAAATCCTGACCTCAAATCAATAAGAAATCCTTTATCTGACACATATTGAGGGATTATAGACTCAACATTTTAGAGGACGTGTTTGAACAGCATTGACATCAAAACCTTCTGAAAACTCCAGGTGGATTATGAGCTATGTACTGTTTATATCTGTAAGTACAAGCAGCTGAAGAGCTGTTTCAGTCTATCTGTGTTACAGTTTTGAAAGTATGCTCCGTTTATGTCTTAGCAAATAATTATGAAGGAGCAGGAGGCTGTTTATGTTGGTCAAGTGGTTAAGGCATAAGGACTCAAGATGTCAGAGTTTTCCTTGCTGTTATGCTGCAGACATTCTTTGGGAATGGGGTAAATCAAGTTCTTGTTCTGTATCTCTGTTTCTCTGTAGGTACAGCTGAGATGCTATATACTTGATGGGATGTTACAGCATTTGTTTTCTGTTTTTGAAAGTTGCGTGCAATTGCTTACAAAGATACAATATGTCTGCTTTAGGTGTTGTAAATATTTCATAATGGGCAATGCTGCTCTTCTGAAAAGGTGATATCTTGTAGTAATCTATGCCTAGTGAACCTGAAAACCACACTGATGGCATGCTGCTTCAGTATGTGTAGCTTAGGTATACCAGTACACGCTGATCTCTGCATTTGAAACTTCAAATAGATTTGTTTTGCTGCAAAGAGTGTTAAAGATGCTGAATGCTTCAATGAAGCAGCCGTTTGTTTGGGTACTTTGTGAGCTATGTAGCCTATTTTAGGAAATTGGGGAAAGTGTGTATTGGATAAGCTCTTATTATATCTTCTGAGATTTAAGAAAGGGAACAGATCCAAACATATACTAAAAAGAAAGAAAGAAACAACAACAAAACACTAAGAACATGAAAACAAAAAAAGTAAGGAAAATTACTGTTATGAACAAACCATTGGACTATATCTCATATGTTTTAAACTCAGGGAAAAGCTATAATATTTGATTTAGGAGACACCCATTCAATGCCTTTTGGAGTCTGCACAGAGTCTTGTCAATGATTTTAACAGTTTCAATCCTCTCATGGCCAACTGTCAGACATGGAGAAGTGTGGGGCACCTGAGATTTTAAAAAGGTGTTTAGATAACAAAAGTCTTATTTCCTTGATATTTAGGAGAAAAATTATTTTGCATATTGAACCTCTTTCTCCCACCCTACCCCACCCCATGTGGGCTACTTCTAGAAGGATGCTTGTGATATCCTTAACATTAGTCTTTTAATTTTCTTATCAAATGCAGCAGCAAAGAGACATCTGTGGCAACAATCTAGTTAACATAGGTCAGGAGAACTGTGGAGTACTGAAATTAAAATAGGAATGGCACTGGATCTGCTGTTATAATATTCATTCTTTTTGACATGTCTATGCATTTTAGTTCGTATCTGCATTTTGTGTTTTTAAATGAACTTTCAGAGTATTGTGATTGAGCACCCCTGAGAAACAAGACATTTAATTCTGGTTTAGAGTGATGGGACAGTTAGGGTTGGTGGTTTTTAAAAAGACATTTTAAATCTAGCTTTCATCACGTTGGTCAGGATAAATGAAAACTTGCTGGTGTAAGGGCTCAGAGTTCAAAATATTTCACTTGTGATCAGGCTTTAGCAGGTACATTTTCAGCTTGTCCAAGGCTGCAAGGGAAACTTACTGGAACTGATTGTTACTCTGACTGGTGCTCTTCAGCAACAACATCTCTGCTGGACAAAACAAAGAAAATGGGCAAATATGCCTGCAGAAATACAGCAGAAGAATAAGGACAGATAATCTCTAAAGCCTCTGCTAAACAGTATTAGTGTTATTTTAAACTCTCAGTTTGCGAATACCTGGCCTCAGCAGCAGTTTGATGATTGTAATGGTGATACCTGTGCACATTTGAAGCAAAACAAAGATGCTGGTGAAACATTACAATACAGAGGTGAGAAGGGAAGTTTATCTGAAGTTCCGTAAAAGCATAGTGCTGGATCTTGGAGTGAGCTTTGATTTCCTTTTTTCCATGAGTATTTTAACCTTCAATGAGAATACATCTTTACTACTGACTGGGTCTGCTTTGACTGCCACAAAACTAGAAGCTTCTGTCTTGAAGGCAAGGATTAGGATTAGAGAAATAGCAAATGAAAGAGAGCATTGCACAGTCTGACACAGAAACAGGTGTGTCAGAAAGACCATAAAGAACTAACTTTTTTCTTTTTAGCTGTGTTCTTAGTTCTTTTTATAACAAGCACTAATTTCGCTTGTAAGTGCTAATATGATGGAAATTAGTTTTACTTATGTGGGTGTTATTTTGGAAATTACAGATTTTAAAACACTTAAACAGAAAGCTATACCTACCATCCATCTAGAAGGAAAGTATTTAGCTTATATTATGGTAAATCTGCTGAACAAAGATTTGTATTTTAAAAAATTATCTATAGTCAAACTCATGATAAAGAAAAATCTGTATTAACAACTTACTAATGAGTGTAGTCAAGCAAGGGATTTTTTTCATCTTTCAGAATGTTTTTATTTCTCATGGAAGTATACAGGTCTTGCAATGACAGGACAAGGGGCAATGGGTTTAAACTGGCAGAGGGAAGATTTAGACTGGATGTCAGGAGGAAGTTCTTCACAGTGAGGGTGGTGAGGCACTGGAACAGGTTGCCCAGGGAGGCTGTGGATGCTCCCACCCTGGAGGTGTTCAAGGCCAGGTTGGACGAGGCCTTGAGTGACCTGTGCTAGTGGGAGGTGTCCCTGCCTATGGCAGGGGGTTGGAACTGGATGATCCTTGAGGTCTCCTTCCAACCTTACCATTCTATGATTCTATGATATCCCTGGACTATTATACTTTATATATATTTGTCTTCCTGAGTTTCCATATATACACATTTACATGTAGATATATATAACCAGGTAAGAATGAAAATACTTGATGTGTACTCTAGTAAAATTATAAATGCAGTGGGATTATATATATTGCATGCTATGCATTTCTTGTTAGGTGTGAACTAAATTAGGAATGCAATGAAGACATGGGATTAATGCTAATAATTAATTTCCCTTGCCATAATTCCACGAGTCACATTTTAAGATGTCAAGGGAAACTGTCAGAGGATATTTTCTTCCTTTACTCACCAGATGAAAATTTGTTACTATAAATTTTGTTCTAAGGGAACTGAGTGACAGAGTTAGTAGTAGTAAGTAAGAGACACGCTCATCTTGTCATCTCAACAGGTGATGCTTGGGACTTCTTTCTTAGGCTTTTAACAATCTGATTTTAGTTTGAAGAAGTGAGTAAAAATCCTAGAAATATCTTTTTTATCTCATTCTGAGTTTTCATAAGGCCTAAGGCCTGCAGAAAGGCAAGCTAAGACATAGGTATGCAGACAGGAAATCTTTTACCTTAGAGGACAATGTGAGAGCTGGAGTAATTTCTCTCTTCCACTATCTTCCTCTGGGACCATGAGCCATTTGCTTACTTACTTTTTGCCCCACATTCCATACATTCTTGTAGGTGTTACATTCTTTCCTCCTACCTTCTGTTTATGTTCTCAGTTAAACTTGAGACTATTCAGGACAGGACCTGCCTTATACTGTGTATCGTCTATATGCATGAGTAGTGCAGTTGTGAGTTGGAGTTTCTAATCTTTGGTCATTTTGTAACACAGATAAAAAAATATTAAATTTGTTATGTTCGGGCCATAAAAATGGAGTTTTCTTGTTGAATCGTTGAGCAAGTGAGCAGTGATAAACTTTTAGGTAAAGTAATAAAATTAACATACAGGCAAAGGCTCCTTCGTTTTGTTTTTGATGGTAGTTTTATTGTTTGTAACACTTTGTTGTTCTTGGATAGCGAAGTAACTAATTTTGTTTTGTTTTCAATTAAACCAAAATTTACAATATTACTGCAAATGCTATTAAGTGCTTTATATTTTTTTGCTGGTGAAAGAAAAGTAAAGAATACTAAAATGAAGGTTACCAATTACTGATGTGGAAGTGTGTGATAATACATGGAAGTAAATTAAAGGTGCAACATGAAAGACAAATATTGTATCATTTTTGCAGTCCCCTCTAAGGAAGTCACTGTGCAATACCTGGAAGCAAAGAAGTCATTGATAGTGAAATTGTTTATTATTGACCACCTTCACAAAGTTCTGGTCAGAAAAATTACTTGAGAATGTTTTTTATTAGTAAAGGGTAATATAATAAAATACCAGTGCCTGCTGGAATTATGCATATCTGTTATTTTTCTGTGTTAGGAGTAGCAGATTGGAACCAAGACCTTTTCCATTTTAAAATACAAATTTTCAACTTGTAAATAGACAACTTCTGTATTTTAAGTATCACTTTAAAATTGTAACACACCAAAAGACAGTTTGTAACTGTGTAATATAATTAAAAATCTCCAGCTTCAAATGTTCACAATTATAATTACTGAGAAATGTGCAGACTGTGTATGCTTGAAAGTACCTTTAACAGTTGTGCAGGAAAATATATTTATGACTAGTACAGGACAGCATGGACAGAAAGTCAACCTTCAGTGTAGAGCAGTTTTAAGTTTCCACACTCCCTATAAGCAACCTGGCTCATATTCTTGAGTTGTAAATGGGTGATTAGTAATCCAGTAATCCCAGTGACAACTTTTACTTTCTAGTGTCCTGGCATATTGATTATCTTCTCTATAATTTTTTGTAGGCAATATGTTTACTGCAGTTTGCCTCAGGGTGCAATAAGATGTGAGTGACAATTCAGCACATCTTACAACTGATGATCCATTAGTTCCAATGTCTATAAAGAGGATATTTGATAATATAAACTCAGTACAAAAGGAGACCAGTGATCGCCCCCACTATTAGAAATCTTTAAGATTTTAGGTAAAGAAATGTATTATTGTTTCAACGTAGTATATGTGATCTAGTAAATTAGAATGGCTGCTTCATAATTGCATTATTGCAATGTTTTCTGTATATATATCCTAATTTATTGTGGTGGTAGGACTGTGAGGAAGCATGCTGGACTGAACAGTCCTGTGGTACACAGTATGGAGTACTTGCAAAACATTGCCTCAATCATCTGTTCTGAAGACAGCATTTCCAGGCTTCACTCAAAGCTACCCAGTTGTCATACCAACACATACTGATTGAAAAGAGTGTCAGTTGAAATGTAGGCAGTCTGTTTTGTGGTGACCAGCTGGGACAAGAGTTATAGTTTCAAGGTTAAAATACTGTAGATAGGTAAGACAGTCTGTGGGTGTTATAGTCTTATTCCTGTGTTTTATTGCCTTTCTGCTGTTAAGATGAAACTGTGCTTCATTTTCTGAATTTGTTTTTCTGTTGGGTTTGGATTCTTTAAGACTATCTTGTCTCTGTGACAAGTTCCCTAAGGAAATATGTTCAGATGTTGAAACTAATTAAGTCTAGCCACTAACTATGGTTGAATCCTTGAGCTGTGTTTCTACAGGCAGTTTGAGTTCACTGATTTATCTGCCTGACTAATGAGAACTCAGTTTTGAGGACTGCCACCAAATATGTGTAAACAAACCAGACCAGAAAGATGCAGGAATTACAGGTGTTTTTAGAGTTGTATCATCAAAGCTCATGTTTCCTTTTCCCAGCCTCAGAGATGCCATCCTATTCTTCTTATTGACTTAATGTCTTTCACTTCTCAGGATGCTTTCTGCTTGCCCAAGAAGGCAGAAAGTGTACCATAATAATGCTGCTAACAACAACAAATCAATATACATCCAAGCTGGATTCACTTAACTCTGCCTTTAGTATCTATCTTAACCACAGCAGGCCAATAATCAAAGCTTCAAGAATGGAATTCTTTACCTTCCCTCTCCTCAGTATCTGTACAGAGGGCCAGAGAGCAGTCACACATGAGACTTTTAATTTTAGAAATCTCTCTTCCAATAATTCTCCAGATCTGAAAATGGATTGATGGATGTGATTTAATTCTGCTCCCTCTTCTCTTCTCTGAATTCCTTTGACACCTCCAGTATTTTTGCCTAAAAGTGGTTTTGACACTCTTGCTTTGCTGCTCTCCACCACTGTCCTCCAGAAGCAAGCAATTTTATCCCATCATACATTCAGAAGTTTAACATACTTTGACCATTCTACTACTTAACTTTTGGAAATCTTACATTTTGTGCTAATTTCCTAAGTTATCAGCAGATGACTCGAGAATGTCATTCAGTACAGGAAGGTACTTGCAACCCTGGGAGCACAAACCTATCTGTAAATTCTGGTTTGCCCTAGTTCCATTCAAACACTTGTCTGCTAGTCCATAGATATCCATGAGAACAGAGGCTTCACAGTCCATCAAACTTCATCATCTTTTCTTAGATCTGGTTTCTCCTAAATCCGTGATGATTTTTACCTTCCTTCACCCTAGTACAGGCAGTGGATGGGAAATCTAAACCTACTACTTAAAATCTATTTATTTATGTAATTTGCACACATAAACTTATATCTCAGCATTCTGAGCCAGTCTCCATGTAGCTGGCTTGTTGATCAAATCAATGTGACTTGCAAATCGCCTGTTCTCTTTCAAGAACTAACATGCCAGTACTTAATAGCTTCCCTTCAGCTTTTGTCTGCAACTTCCAAAGCTTTAAGAAAATGTCTTTTACAGATCTTTTTTCTCAATATTTTGCCTATAGTCAACATATTAGACTTCGTTTCTTTGTTTACAACGTGACTGTAATATTAGAATCTTTTTATTGTTGATTTTATCTCTTCTTGAATAAAAAAAAAATCCTTCTTTCTTTTCAGTTTTTTTAACACTTCATCATGTCAACATAGCTGCCCTTACAGACTTAAGCTTGGGTAAATATGTTTGTTCTAAAAACTTTTACATCTTCAAGTAACAAAAGATTTGTATTTTTGTGGATATGGCATGGAAGAATTTAGACACTTGCATAGAAAAGAAGTCTGATCTTCCACATTTTTACTTTCTAAATGCTAGCTCCTAATTTTCTCAGTCTTTCCAATCCTTCTCAAGCTGTGTCTATTTTATCTTCTCAACTCCACAGTGACTGCATTGCAAAAAACAATATATAGAATAATGTGTTCTACAGTGATGATGATATGGAGTTCTGCAGACTGAGTATTGCTTTCTGATGCTACTGCTAATATCTTCCTGTCAGCTTAAAATGACACAATGAAAGCTTAGAAACTAGAAACTTGCTCAAAAGCATGGTCTGTATAGCTCCAGTACTCCAGTCAGGATTTCTGCTTATCTGTTACATTCTACAGAAACTCTGCTAGACAGCTTTAAGACCATGGGTTTTTGTCTTGCTTCTTGTCTCGTTCAGTGTATAAGTGTGTGTTCTGATTTTATTTCTTTGGCATCTTGGTAATTTCAACTCTGTATAGTTATTCATTCTATCATAGTGTTTTGCAAGTAAGTGCAGAGGTTTTAGAGGAAGCTTGTAAGTGGTCAGGCTGGCTCTGGCTCTGGGTCCATCGCAGCTGGAGTTGATCTAAGTTTGGGCTGCTTTGTCCTCTCCTCTATTGCCTCTGGCTGTGTGTTTCCACCTTCTGCGCTGTGCTGGCAGTAGCTCCTGTCTGATCATTCTGTGAATTGCTCCTTCGAGCAGATCTGGCTGAAAAGTTTTTTTGTTTAGCTGGTTTTTTTTTTTTTTCACTCTTGTGGGGTTAGCTTCCAGACAAGTTACCTCCCTGAGTTGGCTCCTGCACACTTATGTGGGTGTTAGTGCTGATGCAAGGGAAAGAATAGAAATGCTTAGTTGGTAGAGAAAGGATGGGAGGCAAGGCTCTGTCTTCTGTGATGCCAGCCATTAAGCTATGTAAAGTAACCCTGGAATTGCAGCTTGTGAAGTATATATATTACATTTTACAAATTAAACCAATCTGTTTAGCCTTGATATAACTTGTAAGCAGACTGTTCTTGAATGGGAGATTGTTTTCCCCAGCCTCCTCCTCTAACACACAACTCTCAGTTTAGGTCTTTTGCAGTGATTCTGTGTCAATATATAGCCCAGATCTGGCACCTTTCATATTACAGAAGTTTATGATGTGTTTTTATATGTATATACCTGTACCTCCATTTATGTACTTACATATAAAATTAAGAAAACAATTGGGCTATGAAAAATAGGGCTTGAACAGATTTTAATTGAAAAATAACTTTATATGCTTCCCTGAAGTGTGCAACTAAATCCATAGGAGAGGAGTCGGTGCATCCACATACAGTGTAAATGATCACTATTCCTTTAGTGTTTCACACAGATGATGATGGTCTGCCCCAAGATTCCTGTCCTGAAGTAATACAGAGCAGGAGCATGGTAAGACAAGGCAAAGGTTGTCATAGTTGTGCAAGATAGCATTCATCTCACTTGGTGTAGTCACTAAAATAGCCTAAATTAATTGTTTCTACGTCCTTTTTAAGTCAGAAGAAAGGCCCAGATGCCTCCAGTGCCCAGTTGGTCTCTTCTGCTTCATAAGCAAAACAGGGCAATATTGAAACATGCCCTGGAGATACCTCTCTGTGCATTTGATTAGAAAGGAATTTTACACAATTAGCTTAGACTAGACAGCTTCTCTTAATTCCACAAACTTATAAGAGACGTAACTGACCTCAGCGATGGTTTATCATATGAACAAATTTTTATCCCCTTTCAGTGTGGAAAACGTTTTTATGACTGGCAGCTTTTGTGCATTAACAAACTTCAATTATTTAATCAACTTATCAGTTACTTTTTACACAGACAGAACTACATCCATTTCAAGTAAGTTCTGAAATTGTAAGAAGGGTAGTTATTTGACCCAGAAGGAAGTTTTAACCAAACATCTGAGACAGATGTTTGTTTGTTTATTGTTTGGTTGGTTTTGTTTGTGTTTTGTTTGTTTGTTTTATTTAAAAAAATCTAAAAGAAAAGAATGCTGGAAACTTGATTAGTGTTGTTAACAGCTTGCTTAATGAAGGTAGAACTGTTTATTTGGTCCAGTGAGTATGTTCATAAAACCTTACTTGATACATCTTTTTAAGTAAAATTTGGAAGTAGCATAAATCTCTGGCTGGCTATTAATAGGATATCCTCTGTGTAAGTGTATTAAAAACGTAAGTATCCAGATCTTAAGGAGTAGTATCTCTGAATCTAAAGGGCAAGAGTCTAAATCTGATTGTAAGTATAAAAGCTGGAAAAGATTGAACATATGTTATTTCCCACCAGCACAATATTAAATACAATTATTTTCTTTCTGCTAAAATATTGAGTATCTTGCAACACAACCTCAAAGAGTCCCCTGCTGCTGTTGATTATAGTGAATCCCACTTCCTGCCACCCAGTAAGTCTTTGCAATTTTCTCTTTTTCGCCACCCTGTGGAGATAAATAATGTATATTAATGTGAAAATATGAACAGTAAAATCCCTTAATATTCTCCACAAAATAAAGCTTCTCTCTAAATCAAAGGATTTGTATCTTTTGAGCAAAAAGAAAAAAGTTCCTCATGTGAGGCCTTTGAAAAGTTTGAATCTCACTCTTAGAAAACAAGTGTGCCAAATACTGTATAGGAGAGGCTTGAGGATTTGACATGTTGTACTACATTAAGAGCACAGATTTTAGCCTTTTCCTATCTCAGTCTTTCATTAAATAATCTTAACAAATCCTTGTTTCACTTCCTTTGACCCAGAACCTTAGAAAGTATGTCAGTTTGTTTTGTTGTTTTTTTTTTTTCTTTAGGAATCACTACCTGTGCTGAACACAGTGATTGCAGTGGGTATTTTATAAAAGGTTTGTCATACAATAGATGCTTACATTCAAATTTTAATTCCACACTCAATTCTTCCCACTTATGTACATTAAAATCTGTAACAAATGACAAATTTTCTTTGCAACTCTAAGTTCTAGAAAGGACAGGAAAAGAAAGGCAGAAGCTACAACCCCTGCTTTACAATCTGGGTTTATGTTTCAGTGCTTCAGTGGAAAATTACCATACTAAAGAAATGAGTACTTGCTGATCATAACAGTTGGGGATTTCGGGTGTTTGACTATATTGATTCTAAAGTGCTCTCCTTTTGCTCAATTTATTTTTCTTCTTAATTCCAATTTCCATGAGCATGAGCTTCTTTGTTGAACGCTGTGAAAATCTCCTAAGTTAATTTTTATTTTTTTTTTATAGCCTATAATGTTCACCTGGGGCATACCTTTCTATTGTGTAAATTAGAAAGCTCATTGAAAGACATGTTCAAAATAGAAAAGAAGAACAGGAACCTTAGTCAGAGACATTTCAGATGATAGCCTGAGAAAGCTAACCATTCCATATTATTAAAATGCCATCAAATTAAAATAACGGCAAAATACTGAAACAGAATCAAATTGTGTCCCCTCCTCTGTGGTTGGGGCAGGCCAGCATTCAAGGACCCAGCCAGGAGTGTAATTTCTGTGGGAAGAAAAGGAAGGAGAAGGGAGGGAATGTTTTGTGTCTCTGAGCTGAGGAACGTGATGCTAGGAAAAAAGAGGCAGTTGTGAGCTGCACTATATTAGCTGCTTTGGTACTTGGTATTGGTGTAGTACCAGTGCAGGCTATTAGGGACCAAGGGAGAAGTTGTTTCTTTTCTTTTGTCCTTATCTGCTCCACCAATAACAGCTGCTGGGAAGGTATTTTCTCTGTGGTGTTTTTCAAAAGGTATACAAAATATTTTTCAATTATGCCTTGCTGTTAGATTTCTGTGTAAATAATTTGTGTTATGGTAAAAATCCATCCAAATTGGGAAGACTGTTTGCTACTTTCAGCCCTAATTCTGTAAACATTTATATGCATGTTTAGTTTTAACCATGTGAGCAGTATCCATTTGGGTGAAGTGAAGTAGGGCTGTAGCTGCAAGTTGGAAACTTGACCTACTTTGCATATCGTTATCTATGTAGCATAATTTTAGTTCAAGGGAGTAGCCTGAGCTGCAGAAGAGTCCATAGAAGAAATGAAATCTGCCCAACTAATATGAATTAAATATTTTTTGTACTTTAGTGTAATATAGTCATTCACAACTGAATAAATAGTAGGAATATCATAAATATGAACAGAAATTAGAATGTATTCAGTGTCTGAGGCAAAAAAACAAAAAACAGCTTGGATGGTGGCAACATACAGGTGATTTATGAGTATCTTTTCATTATTAGAATGGAAAGTTTTGGAATTATTTTGCATGTTATAAAGGGTTGGGTTTTTTGGTCTGTTTTGAAAATGCAGATATAGCAAGATAGCAAAATTTTGTAATGTCAACTCGGTTATGCATCCTCTTCCTCGTACCAAAATGCTACACCAGCTGTATTTTAAAAAATCCTTCTACTGAATGTGATACAGGACTTCAAGAACGTGAAGCCTGAACCTCATTATTAACTTGTATGAGTATTTTTACACATTATCTATTCCATTAACTTAGTTCCTGATACTGCAAAAGTTTATATGCCTAGAATTATACAGAGTGAATAATTCTATTAGAGTAAATTGGACTGCTACAAATGTGTGAAGTGAAATGTGCATATGAGTCTTTGCAGGGCTGGGACTTTTAATAGTAATCTTGTTAGGCATAAATATAATTGATATGTCAGGAGTCTTTTATGAATTAAGTCTCCCAACTGCCTCTCTCTATGTAAAGAAATAGGATGAGAAGTTGAAAAGTCCAAAAAGGGTAGGCCCCAGCTTTTCAGAGACATATGCCTACATCTGCATGCATCCAATACAAGCAGATACAGATCTGTCTAAATCAAGCTGGAGGCATACATTCTTCGAATTTTTTGTACTCAAGTGACTTGGTGTAAGTGACTTGTTCAAAAACACTCTGTAGGTTTGTAGCACAGCCAGGAATAGAACCCACATCTCCTGACTTACAGTTATAGACCAGACTTCCTAAATTTGGGTGAAAAGTGAATTTGCTGTGTTTCCAGAGGAGACTTTATTAATATTGTTGCCACTTCCAGTGTTTCATAATTTGCTTTCTATGGTCCCATTCAATGAAGGTGTAGAATTGAATGTGAGCTTACCCTGTGTAGATGCAGAGCATCTGGTTTATACAAATGGTTTCGAACCAGAAAAGAAAACTTGGAACTGTACATTTTTAATGCACAGATCTTGTGCTGTTGCAATGTTAAGAAGTCCTTGTTGTTATGAATGTGCATTATGAGTATATTGTACACAGTCCTGGTATGCAAATGTGTAGCATTCAGAGAAGTGAAATAATTCTGTGTTATTATTATCTTTGTAAATTACATCTTAAGAGTTTGTTGAGGACTTTATGACGGCAGTTTTCTATAGTCACAGCCATACAGCACAAAGTGTTTCTTTCATTATTAACAATAACTGAGCCAATGAAAATGCTTTTAAATATACACCAGACAAGCAGTTATCCAGCTCTTCCTTCTTACCATCCACAAACCATCTTTTAGCATCTTATAAACGAGCATGTAAAATAGCTTTGTAAACATCTGCTTTTCATTGTTAATTGTCAGGGAAAACTACAGATTTAAATGCTTCTTTTGTAGCATTCCTTAATCCTATCAGAAAGGATAGCTCTAGATGCTTCTTTCTCACTGCAGATAGCTTTTCTAGGCTGTGGGGTTTCTTCCCCCCCCCCCCCCCCGTTTTTTTTTTCTTTCTTTTCTTCTTTCCTTCCCCCCCCCTTTTTTTCTTTCTCTATTTTTTTTAATTTTGTCTTTAATATCAATAGTTTTTATTTACTTACAAACAGCTTGTTTCATGACTCGGTTTGAAAGGTCTTGCATATTCCAATCTGTGTGGCAACTCAGTAAATTTGAACAAAATAGACTATGTAATTATTGATTACTATGTAAAATGTCTTGAAAATCTACTTTTTTTTTCCTTTTCATTAGAATCTGCTCAGTATTTTCTTTCAGATATAAACTAGGTATCGTATCATACTTATAGAATAAAACCCCAAGAGTTTATGTTCACACTGACCGACACAGCAAAAATAATTAATTGCATATTGCTACAATGCAATTATTTTTTTAAAAACACTGCCTTTATTTTGGTTAGCTTTTCTGTTCTAATAATCAAGTCATTAATGTCAGTTGAGTGTGTCTGGCAATGATTTACTTAAGGTAGCATTCATAACACACAGTAGCTGCATTATACAGGAAAAATAAATCTATTCATGTTACATTTCCTACCTTTAAAGCTTTTTTAAATCTTGTATTATGGTCCTGGATTTGTAACATTCGACTTTTTGCTTCTTGCACACACAAAAGGAGCATTCATGATTTAGAAGTATTTCTTGGTTTATATTTCTTGAACAGGAATAAATCTGTTTTTACATATTTTTCCAAATCTGTCTATTTGGGAAAAGATACCTTATCCTCCCTTTTTTTATTTCTATTTTATTTTATTATTTTTTTTCCCCAGTTAGAGTTGAATGTTTCCATACTTTTCATCTTTTTATTTTCAGTGGTTTTGAAGTCAAAGTCAGTTTAACTAGTTTCTCCAGCTTGGTTACAGTTTTAAAATAATTTATAATTCTCCCTGGTTTGTTAATTAAATTATACCTGAAGAATACTGTTGCATATTCATATTTTTGCTTTTGCTTTTCAATATTTACTTCTAGAACTTCTTAAAAGCATTGTTGTATGGATCTCAACATCACTGCATGTAAAATTAATTGAAATGACATATTGTTGCAGTTTCTATGACAACTATATCATGATGCTGATGCTCTCAAAAATTTATAAACTGCCATTTCAACTATGCTAATATCACTGAGTAGGCTAACATTTATTTACTTAATATTCTTATTAGAATTAAGCTTCCAACACTTCATTTACCCCCCCAAAAAATCAGAAAAAAGGTGTATGGAAGTGTTTTTAATTTGTTTGATGCTGGCTTTTTGTAAAGGAGTTCTCATTTTTATGAGAACATTTTAAACATTTAAGTGTGCTACATTCATGAAAAGCTTATTCACACAAAACAAAAAAATGTATATCATCTGTCACAAGCTTTTAAATATGACATTCCTAAATAACAGTGTAGTAATCTACTCCAATTCATTTACAAATAGACTTGTTTTGCTAGAAGACTATTTAAAGCAAATTTATTATTACCTCTATTGTCTTAGATGCTAAACCTCAAATGTTTGTGACATGAGAGTACCGATTCAGTGGCATGACTTACATGAAGTTATGAGCATAAGTGTCTGCATGACCAGGCACAGAATTAACCTTCCCCAATCCCCCCAATATATCTACTTATTTTACTGCTTTATTTTATTGTAAAGATTAAAAAGCTTTGCCTGGTAACTTGCATTTCCCCCCCCCCCCCATGTTAAATACATAACTTTAGTACAATCACATTGTGCCATCAATCTGCAACCTTTTATAAGTAAGGGGATTTTAACAGTTTGACAGGGAGCTCTATTACTCAGGCAACACTCATGTTGAAATCAATGAGTGTTTTACTTGAGCAAAAAATTTAGGACCTATGTAAGGTGCCTTATTCAAGTTACTTCATAACTGTACAGATTGCAGTGACTTTTGCTCTCAAAACATAGTTATTTTATTCAGCCTAACTTGCAGTTATTGATAAAGTGTGGTTTCTATTCAAAATGCATAATTACCATCTATAAGACTTATTGATCATTGATTCAAATAGAAAATAAAACACCTTGATCTTTCAGTCATTTGCCTTAGGAATATTTAAAAGCAGTAAATCACATTTACTTTACTTCAGTCTTAAATTTGATATTACGTTGGAAACACGTTTCATATAATTGAATGTTCAGAGATGTTGAGATCACGTCGCATTTTGGTTTTGAGCAGTCTGACTACTTTTAGCAGGTTCTACCCAGTGTTCCCAGTTTAGTAAGCTATATTTAAAGATGTTTTGAAAGATTTATACAGTGATTTGCTTCGTAGTTAACTTTGTTGCAAGAAGTTACTACTGCGTATTTTGCTTAGAAGATGTAAAGTGTTGTAAGAGGTGATGAAAGGGAAGACACAGCCATACTACCCATTCAGTATGTCATGACATTTATAAGCTCCAGGCAAAATGGGACAGTCCGAAACAACTTCATACACAAAAATTTCTTTGTAGACATTCTCACCTTTTGTCTTGATATTTTCTAACCAGCTTAATCCTTTCAGCATTACTGTTTTGATTCCCTCAGTAAAGAGCATGCACTTTACACGCAAAGGACTCAAGCTTCTGTGTGAAACAATTGACAATGACACGAGCCTACGAGATTAGGCCATATAATCACAAATCCACAGGAACATCATAAAACCAATGCAATATTTAAGTCTATAGCTGTAATAATATAAAATACAAAATCATTGAGGATTGCTTTTATTTCTGTCCATGTGACACACTATATATATATATATAGCTCAGTGGCAATGCATTTATTTGCAGTGTGGGACTGGTGCTCAGGTCAAAGACAGCTTTGTCTATTTATTCTAGGCTTCAAGGGGTTTTGGGGTTTTTATGTAGTATCTTGTTTGTAGCATGATAGTTAAATCAGGAACTTCAAAAACTGTGCTTTGTTGTTAGGAATTTTTTTTTTTTTTTTTTTTTAGGGATGGGGGGGGAGTATGAAACAAAAATATACTGAAATATACTGAAAGATTCAATAGTGTTAGAATATAAAGTCTATACATACTCTGTTGAATTCCAGCATAAGCAGTCAGAATGGGGCATTGCCAATGAAAAAAAGTAAAGCACCGCAGACTGCTGATAAACCCTTACAATAGCTCATAGGGGTCTGCAGCTATCATGTGCAGCAAAGGTTTTGCTGTGATTGATGTTCTAGGGAAAAGTACTTGGCAACCTTCATGTTTGTATCACTGACCTGCACTCTACTCTGGACTGTGATATAAAATAGGAGTACTGCTGGCTGTATATGTCTGTTCCTAGCTCCTCAGATATGTGTGTGGGTAGGAATATGCCAGTGTATCTTCCCATCCTTTCCTCACGCACAATTCAAAGCTCTGCTATTCCCAGCTGAAGCTAGGAATATCTGTGTATTATGATGCTACACAAGTGTATGCTCAAGGAAGAAATGCCTTGGTATTACTGTGATGATTGCTTTAAGAATCTCTTGCATGGCTTTGGGTTGCTTCTGAAAAAATAATTTAAAATCATTGTTAGTTTTTAACTGCCTTTTTATGTTACTTTGGTTTATGGTCATCCTATTACACAGAGATGAAAGTAGAAAAATTATTATAATGACAATAGGCAGATCCAACTGCTGGGTGAAGTACCCAGGAAAGGATGAGCAGATACGTTTAAGTGGAGTCTTTGCATCTTCCATAGTCCCACTAGTGGTTTTAGTTTTTAACTCCATACCTGCAAGGTATTGGGTGTTCCTTCTGAATGTGATGTCTAAGCACAGCTGAATGTTAATTGCCTTTGGTTGCAGCTTGTTATTAGTGCTCTCATGATTAATTTGCAAGGCCTACTTCACCAGAACAACTTGTAGCCAAAAGTTTGGCAAGTTTGGCTTTTGAAGTGCAGTTAGTGCTTTCCTGGGTGCCAAGACACACTGACATGGTGAATGTTTTTGGCGGTCTGAGGGACAGGATCAATCCCACCAGCTGCTAGAAGTCCCATGAGAAAATCCCTTCCTGGTTCAAGGGTTTTTGTGGGAGCAGGGCTAAGAACTGCCATGTATTGTGATGCATTGTCCCCCTATATAGATCAGCATCTGTCTCCTAAAGCTAATCTATTCCTATAGTATTTTTTGTGCTTGGAGCCTGTCTGAGGAACCTGCTGTGCTGAGTCTTGCCCACAACTTTGAGCGATGTCACCCTAGGTATTACAAATGAGTTATAACAGCTTAGTCTTTATTTGTCTCTTGCACTTCCATTAAAAAAAAAAAAAAAAAAAAAAAAAAAAAAAAAAAAAACCAAACCCAAAAAAAACCCGAGTGTAGATGATAAACTACAAACCCAGCCTCTTGACTGGAAATTACCTAAAAGACATGAAAAGCGAAATCCTTCAGGAAAGCCTGGACACTGTGACTGGCCTGATTTTAGCTGGGGAAGGAAGCAAATAGAAGATGGGCAGAGGAGGCATCAGACGTGCGCTCTGGCACACGCTCGAGGAAGCTGCCTTGGAGAAGGAAGTTCGGAGGCATTTGGCGGAGCAGTGCCGGCGAGAGCAGCACTATTCTGCCGGGGTGCGCTCTGCCCATCTCCATGAGGGATCCGGCAGCGTGTGCTCAGCGCTGAAGAGGAAGGCAAAGGAAAGAGAGGGACTCGGGGCAAAGGGTTGAGGAAGACACTGTTGTTGGAGTTTTGCTTCGTATATTCCCATCTCCCTAAGTTCGCTTTAAACTCTGCCTTTTCTCCTTCTCCCCTGTGAGAGCGAGCCAGTGTGCGTGAGCGCTTCGCGGAGCCCCCGCCCGACCCCCGCCGCCGGCAGCTCAGTCTTCAGTGGCTTTCGTGCTGCCGCTACCGCTGTTTGTTTTGCTTTGCGAAGTGCTAATCCGAGAGCTCTTTGGCAGGCGGTTACTGTCGCTGCTCTATTGGCACTCGCCTCACGGTGGCGTTTTAAGCACGTAAACAAAGCCGCAGCGAGCGCAGAGGACAGCGTGTTTGCTAGTTTACCTTTATTAGAATAACAGTTGCGTTAGTGTTTTGGATAAATCAAAACTGCCTATTAAAGCGGCTGAAGCACGGGAGATGCGCTGTGCTCTACGTCAGTGGAAGGTGTCTGAGTCTTCCCGGCCGGCACAAAGCCCGGCTGAGCTAGATAGAGCGACAATCAATGACATCTGAATAGCACGGTCTCACCTGGGGTTCGTTTTTTCCCCTTGTCTCTCTCCTCCCTCAGCCCTTCAGGAGAAGTTTACAAAGAATGTGATTGAAAGTGTAAAGCAGCAGATGCGACGTTAAACTCCAGCCTGATTTGAGTATAACGATCTGAGACACAGCCCTCCGCCGCCGCCCTCATTAACACAGAAGCATGCCCCTGGGACCCGACTTACCCGGAGAGAATAAACACAATATAGACTCATCTTACCTCCGAGCCGAGCGAGCAGCGTGAGAGGTAGGAGAGGGACAAATGTGGCTCTTCTCCATCCTACCCCAGCCGGTTTGTCGCAGGGCTCCGGCAGCTGCCGCCGCCTGCCCAGCTGGACTCCGCTCCCCAGCGCGCTCCCCCGCCCCTCGGCAGGCAGTCCCCAAACTCAGCCCAGCACAAATCCAGAAGTCAGGGGCAGCGTTTCGAGTCAATCCGTGCCGGTGCAAATCCCCTATGGCTTCTCTCCGCCAGAGCGTGGAACAGAGTTGCCGGTTACTCTGAGTTTTTCTCAGGCTTTGCTGGCAATCTAAGAGCAGGTAAGGCGGCTGCTGGCTGCCAGCGATTCCCGTTGCACTTGCAGAGAGCAGAAGAAGCCGGTGGAAGTGGGAGTGTGGTCTGCTCTTCGTTAGGGAGGGGGGAACGGACCCTGGAGGTGATGCAGTGAAACACTTCTACTTCCTTGCATTGTGTTTGTTACAGATCACGGGCGCTCTCCTTTTATAACATTCACTTCATGCATTCTCAAACCCAACTGGAATAAGTTCCTATCCTCCCCTTTAGTTTACCCTGAGGTTGTCAAAGGATTAAATAAATGAAACTTTATTTGACCACGGAGTTTACAGACCCTGGGATCCCTGCGCGCTCTGGCCTTATTCTAATTCTATAGCGGCAATTACCCTTCGTTTCTTTAAGTGCAATAGATTTATTGCCTTAGAGACTATGCACAGTTTGATTGAATTATTCATTTTTTTTTTCTTTGGTGTAGACTGCATCTGGGGACTGATGTGACGTGTAGATTTTTTTTTTTTTTTTTCCAGGAACAAAGGGAATGTGGAAATGAAAGAGAGAGGGAGAGAGAGGCTGGCAGATGTGATGAGATGCGGTGAAGGTGTATCCAGCTTGGCACTCCCACTCCTCTCTTCTCCTCTCATTGCAGCCCTGGGTGACTCTCAGGCTAACACAAACAGCTTTTCTTCCGCAGCCTGCCCTCTGTCACTGTAAGTACAACAGCCTTCTCTTATCAGCATGCAAATTCCAGCCACTCACTACCTTAGCCTGGTGTTTGCACTTTAGATTTACAGAGGGGACCTTCAGAATTAACTTTCCAAGACAGGAAGGGGTTTTCATGTCAAACTTGCTTTTATTTTCTTTGTAAAAGTTTATGTGGTTTTCCCAGTTCTCCCCCCGCACCTCTTTTTTTTTTTTTTTTTTTTAATTTGGAAGGGGGTGTGTGGAACGGGGAGATTGTTCCTGCGGGTTTTTGCTTCACTGTCAAGATGATGCACAGTTTCAAATTAAATTAAAATTTCCTTGATCTTCTTTCTGCCAGGACAATACATTGTGTTGGCAGAGGACACTGTAAGGAATTCCGAATTTTTGTTTTCAGCCAGATGTTTAACTTTGGGCTTTATAAAATGCAAATGTCCCCTAAATTTTGAGGACATCGACAGAGGGTCTTGTTCTGGTGGAACTTGCATCAGCTGATGGGTTTGTTTCTGAAGAAATGTGCTGTAATACGTTCCTGTCTAGACTAACAGAACTTTCTCTCGGTCAGAGGATCAGCCTTTAACTTCTTTTCCTTCAGCTTTCTCTCGGATGCTGTTGATTATTTTGCAGAAGTTTCTCTGTACATCTTTAACAAGCCTATGAAAAGTCTGCGTTGGGAGAGTTTCAGCAGAGGGAATTTGTAAATGTCTGTTAATTGTCCGGCATTAACTGGGCAAAGAGGGGAGTTTAGAATTGGGCGAATGGCTTTTAAGGTGGAATTTCTTGTCCTTTGAATCAAAACTTCTGAGACTGTTCCACTAACTCAGCAGGAGTTGTAGATTTCCTCATCAAGCTAAAGATATGGTATGTAGAACTTAATACACGGACAGGTTGCTTCGCTTGTTGAATATTGCTTTACTTTAACTTATTTAATGCAGTGACAGCTGTGAACAGGTAAGTGCCCCGACGTGAACTGAACGATCCCTTTCCCCTGCCAGGACCCGCAGCTGGTCAGCATCTCTCCTTCCTCAGCATCTGCCTGCGTCGGCTGCTTTGCCTGACTTTAGCCTTAATGAAGCAAAAGTAGGGCAGGTAGTTTAAAACGTAGTCAGTAAACTATGGTAACGCTGAAAGTAAAAACGTTTTCTTGTTTGTCGGCACGTGTACCTACACGGCGGGGGTTCACTTGGGCAAAGAGGAAACCACGGTTATAGTTGGGCAGCGCAGATAAACGCATATTTGCATACAATGCCCAGGGAGTCCTCTCTTCGTACCGCGGAGAAGTTGCAGCTCCCTGGCACGGCATGTTCCATCTGTAACTTAATTGATCGCACAGGGGAAGCAACAAGCTGTAGTGTATTCCTGGCGCTTGCCTGGGAGTGGGGACGCGGCTCTGCCCTGTCCTGCCTCAGCCGGGTGTCACTCTCTGCACAGGATTTTCGGGAGTAGAGCGAGATGCTTCCCTGATCCGGGGCTAGGTGGGCGGTTAGATTTATCTGATGCCTTAATCATCGCTTGTCCCATTACCGCCTCATACTCAGTAAGGCGGACGCTATATTTGAGGACTGGATTGAGGTGGTGTGGTTTTTTTTTTTCNCTGCCCTGTCCTGCCTCAGCCGGGTGTCACTCTCTGCACAGGATTTTCGGGAGTAGAGCGAGATGCTTCCCTGATCCGGGGCTAGGTGGGCGGTTAGATTTATCTGATGCCTTAATCATCGCTTGTCCCATTACCGCCTCATACTCAGTAAGGCGGACGCTATATTTGAGGACTGGATTGAGGTGGTGTGGTTTTTTTTTTTCCCTCCCTGTTTATTTCTTGAAAGAAAAAACTAGTAACAAAGTGATAGGGTTGCAAACTCAGGCATGATACTTCGTCCCTGTATTCTGGTTACATCGCTCTTCTTAGAGAGCGGTTTGGGGTTTTTTTACGCGCCAAAGCTGATATTTATGCAGAACATCAGGGCGTTTCTTTCACTTGCAGCAGGTTTAAATGTCTTGCAAGAAAAGCGTTAGTGACCAAACCACGGGAATTCTTATAATTAAAGATTTAAAAGGACATAGCAGTATCTGGAGAGGCAGCTGCTTCCTGCTGTGAAATCCACAGCCCGGGTAACTGCAGCAAGGTGAATACTTTCAATTAGCTGAACACAGGTGAATACGAACTTACTATTTACCATCTGATCATTCAGTCCTGTCACTGCATGTCAGTTTTTTAGTATCTTTTATTAAAAATTAAAAGAATGCATGGAGATTAACTACTGTGCCCCCAGCTAGCTAATTTGATGATAAAGCTTTACTAAATAATCTGAAAGTTCTGCTTCAAGGTGTTCGCTGCTTGCTAAATAGGGCTTGATTGGTCCTTTTATTGTGGATTTGCCAAAAGTACTTAATAAAATAGGTCTGCTATTCCAAGGGGTTCCGACTTAAAACTCATTTTCCCTGGACTCCTCTCGAGAGGGACAATAGTACCTCGGATAGCGAGGTGGAAGATGCATTGTGCACGACTCCGGTAGTGCTGGGTTTTGCAGCTTGTTAACAAGACGAAACAGAGGCAGATCGGATCAGTTCTGTGTCATCATGTTAATGCTCGATTTTCATCACGTCCTTATGAAGCAAGGTTCATTCACATGGGCTGAGTATGCTGTTGGGTATAACCTATGCCGCAGATTTCTACTTGAGAGAAACGCGAAATCAGGCTTTCTCCTCGTCTTTTGGCCTCTACAAGTTATGAAGCTATTTTAAAATTAAAAAGTTTCTCTGTTACTAACTGTTCCAGGCGCCTTCTGGAAAATGGGGAGAAAGTGCCAAAAATACAGA
>WBNM01005707.1:76552-124321 GCA_013399055.1 Ramphastos sulfuratus
AGCCCCGGCCCCGCGAACCGGCTCTCCCGGGACCCACCCGCTCCCCCTCCTCCTTTTCCGGCCCCCGCCCGCCCTCGCTTCTCCGCCCTCGCACCCCCTCCCCGGTAACTTTCTAGTACCTTTCCTCACCACTCCGGGCAATCAGTGGTCATTAGAGGAGAGAGGTTTAAGGTTTCATTTGTCTAAGAGCAATGTGAGTGGTGATAGCTTCTCGGGGATGCGGCTGGCAGCCTGGGGTGATTTCACTTTCTGTTTTGTGCTCACTTTCTCCGCAGTTGTTGCTTTCCCCGCTCGCTAGCTCTCAGCTTCCCTCTCTCTCTTCCCCTCTCCCTCTGTGTTGTCTCATCTTGCCTGTGCTGTCTGGGCGGGGGAGCCCTGCCTCCTTTTGCCTTCCTCAGATCAATGCCCTGGCCACTCACTTTCTGATGTTGCACGACGGGAAATGCTTTGAATACTTACGACATGGCCGCTCACATTGATTGCCAAGATTGACAGCAGTAACCATCGCCTTCACTTGTTTCAGGAGGAAAAAAAAAAAAAAAANGGGGCTAGGTGGGCGGTTAGATTTATCTGATGCCTTAATCATCGCTTGTCCCATTACCGCCTCATACTCAGTAAGGCGGACGCTATATTTGAGGACTGGATTGAGGTGGTGTGGTTTTTTTTTTTCCCTCCCTGTTTATTTCTTGAAAGAAAAAACTAGTAACAAAGTGATAGGGTTGCAAACTCAGGCATGATACTTCGTCCCTGTATTCTGGTTACATCGCTCTTCTTAGAGAGCGGTTTGGGGTTTTTTTACGCGCCAAAGCTGATATTTATGCAGAACATCAGGGCGTTTCTTTCACTTGCAGCAGGTTTAAATGTCTTGCAAGAAAAGCGTTAGTGACCAAACCACGGGAATTCTTATAATTAAAGATTTAAAAGGACATAGCAGTATCTGGAGAGGCAGCTGCTTCCTGCTGTGAAATCCACAGCCCGGGTAACTGCAGCAAGGTGAATACTTTCAATTAGCTGAACACAGGTGAATACGAACTTACTATTTACCATCTGATCATTCAGTCCTGTCACTGCATGTCAGTTTTTTAGTATCTTTTATTAAAAATTAAAAGAATGCATGGAGATTAACTACTGTGCCCCCAGCTAGCTAATTTGATGATAAAGCTTTACTAAATAATCTGAAAGTTCTGCTTCAAGGTGTTCGCTGCTTGCTAAATAGGGCTTGATTGGTCCTTTTATTGTGGATTTGCCAAAAGTACTTAATAAAATAGGTCTGCTATTCCAAGGGGTTCCGACTTAAAACTCATTTTCCCTGGACTCCTCTCGAGAGGGACAATAGTACCTCGGATAGCGAGGTGGAAGATGCATTGTGCACGACTCCGGTAGTGCTGGGTTTTGCAGCTTGTTAACAAGACGAAACAGAGGCAGATCGGATCAGTTCTGTGTCATCATGTTAATGCTCGATTTTCATCACGTCCTTATGAAGCAAGGTTCATTCACATGGGCTGAGTATGCTGTTGGGTATAACCTATGCCGCAGATTTCTACTTGAGAGAAACGCGAAATCAGGCTTTCTCCTCGTCTTTTGGCCTCTACAAGTTATGAAGCTATTTTAAAATTAAAAAGTTTCTCTGTTACTAACTGTTCCAGGCGCCTTCTGGAAAATGGGGAGAAAGTGCCAAAAATACAGAGATGAATCAACATCTCTCTCTCATTTTGTGGGCTTGAGGTTGCTTTCCGCACTCCTATCTTAACAACTGTTTAGCCTAGGTGTGAATAATATCAAAAGAGGGAGACGTTAGCTTTGCAGCGCTGTTTGCCCACCTGATCTGCGGGCCCTTGAAAGTTTGAAAGACTCTTTAATGTTTACCTTTAGCATGTAAAAATATAGCACAGAGACTTCCTTGGGTTTGTAGTACTCTGTGCCACTGGTTGATTTTCTTCTTAGCTCCTTATACTTTTCCCTTCTTTCTCCCAGATTTCCTTCTCCCCTCTTCATTAGCACTTCCAAGGGAGCGTGAGTTCCTAAATTGGTATTCAAGCTGATATTCAAGTCTCTATCTGTTGCTTTTTGGTAGGCAGGGAGGGAGATATTTATATATTGTCGCTACTAAAATATCTCGTCGTCGCCACGAGAATCTCAACTTCAGCTCCAGTCCGTCCTAAATCATTTTCCTCTCCGGTCATACCTGTCTCTCTCTGTCAACTGTGCTCACGTTTTACCTGTGTCTTGAACGCATCACTAACTAGTTTGTGGACTCAGAGTGCCTTCTCCTTCTTTCCCTCCCTGTCCTCTCCTCCAGGTCCCTGTACCTGGACTCTCATCTCTAGTGCAATTTATACTTCACATTTAGTCTGGTTTTCACCTCCACCAGGCTGTGGAATTGTGCTCCTCAGAGCCCCATCTATCGACTGTCAGAGCTTGTTGAGTGCTTCTCGTCCCGTTTCCCCATCAGTTGTCCCCAGGTCCTGCAGATCGTCTGTCTGCGCCCCCCCCNTTTGTCTAAGAGCAATGTGAGTGGTGATAGCTTCTCGGGGATGCGGCTGGCAGCCTGGGGTGATTTCACTTTCTGTTTTGTGCTCACTTTCTCCGCAGTTGTTGCTTTCCCCGCTCGCTAGCTCTCAGCTTCCCTCTCTCTCTTCCCCTCTCCCTCTGTGTTGTCTCATCTTGCCTGTGCTGTCTGGGCGGGGGAGCCCTGCCTCCTTTTGCCTTCCTCAGATCAATGCCCTGGCCACTCACTTTCTGATGTTGCACGACGGGAAATGCTTTGAATACTTACGACATGGCCGCTCACATTGATTGCCAAGATTGACAGCAGTAACCATCGCCTTCACTTGTTTCAGGAGGAAAAAAAAAAAAAAAAAAGAACCTGATTGTAACCAAATCTCCAGGCAACCCATCCGCAAACTTCTAACGATCGGGATTCTGCACATCCATGGCCCGGAGAAACACCAGCAGACTCTAGTTCATTTATTTTATTTTATTTTACCGAATCACCACCCATTTATTCCTCTTTCTGTCTCTCCTTTCACCTCCTTCCCTTTCTGTTTTTTCTTTCCTTCTTTCTTTATTTTTTTTTTTAATGAAAATTACCGAAGCGCGTTGCAAAAAAAAAAAAAAAAAGGAGCTCTCCCAGTGCTTTGTGCCACACTGGATCCCGAGGAGGTAACCAGGAAAAAAAGCCCTATTGTGTTGTATACCTGTTGTTTGCTGTGGTGTATAGTGCTGCGTGGCTTGGTGGTGGCGGTGGCGGTTTAATGGGTTTTCGCTGGATTTATGTCGCTTTGCAGGAGAGAATCCGGTTCCCCCTGCGCTGTCTTTAATGGGTTATTAGTTGCAATTGAGTGAAGCAGCAGCGTCCGGAGGTAGATCTGTTGTTTATCTTTTAACATTGCTGGATTCACCCCTTCCCCCCGCCTCTCCCTGCACGATTATTTACTTTCATACCACGAGGGTGTTGTTGTTTGGTGTGGTGTGTGTGGTTGGTGTTTGGTTTTGGTCTTTTTTTTTTTTTTTTTTTTTTTTTTTTTTTTTTTTTTTTTTTTTTTTTTTTAGGTAAAAGTAGTTCTAGTGTCGTCCCCGTGCGAGTTTCCGGGGTGGTTTGAATCCCGAGGTTTCCGAGACGTTAAGGGACCCCAGTACCTTGAAATCACAACACTTTCTCATCCTTCCCGAGTGGAGTTTATTTTAAAATGTAGTGACAGATCAGCGTTGTATTTTAGGATCACCCACGGCAGGCGAACACATGGTACTGGGAAGATACTGTACGTAAGGAACTAACACGAGAGGGAGAAAGAGAGGAAAAATAAAATCCGAAATAAATCCATGGGAGCAGAGCGCTGCTGTCATTACTCCGGAGTGCTCGCGTGGATTTCCCTGCGCGGATAGCCCCAAAAGACACGGGATGGAGAAAGATGAGGGAAGTTTAGTGGTGCTTTTAAATTCTCCGTTAAGTTTGAGGTGGGTAACTGCTTTGAAGTTGGCCACAACTGAGTGCTCTCCGCGGAGCAGGGAATGGCACAAAGCTGCCGGAGTGGCGGTGGCAATGTGGGGGTTGGCCACGGCGGGGCACTGTCCGAGGAGCTGCCGCTCGGCGCCTTATCTCTCCGTGCAGGGGGACTGGATAAAGTTATACTGAAAACTTCAAAATTGATATCGTACCCTAATTTGTGATACACAGGGAGGGGGGAAGAAAGCAGTCCATCATCACAGAGCTCTGTTTACACCCAGGGAAGGGTAGATGTGTGCCGCATTGTGGCAATATTCGACCTGGGATTTCTTGCTGCCGTAGCTCTTTGCCGGAGGTCATGCAAATCGACCTTAAAAGAATGCATAAGCCATAAATTAAAATAAACCCTTAGCCAGAGGCTGATCCATAAGTAGACAATACCTAACGTGGACAAAACGGCTTCCTTTGCGAGCTGAAAAAAAAGAATAGTGCCTAAACTAAATGCAAAGTAAGTTTTCAGGAAGTATTTCACTTACTACTATTATTATTATTATTTAAAAATAAAACAGTGGCAGTTGCAACAAGCTAGTTTACAGACGGTGCTGTAGGATTCGAGGAAGGCAAGGTGTGTCTGGTGGAGAGCTAGTTCTCTTCCTGGCTTTCACTGCCTTTCAAGCTGTTTGGTTTTCTGTTGAGGATAAGAAGCCTCTAGCCAATAAGCAATTTAATGTTTTATCTGGGATATTGCTGAAGAGTTTATGAACAAATCTGGGTTGCTTGCAACTGTCACATGCGCGCACACAAGCTGTGTCTGTATATAATAGTCTCGGGGCTTGTTTTTTTTTCCCGCAGTTTTTGACAATTGTTCCATTCATGATCCTGAAAGGAATCATCAGTGGGAGCTAATGAGTGTGCCTCTGCGGCTTGCCCGGCTCCGGGGAGGAGCGGGCACCGCGCTGCCGCCGAGCCCGCTCGTGTAATGCATGCACGCGTGTACCGGCGGCGAGGTGTAGAAACATATGAGAACATATAGGCGGGATGTGAGCAGGTACTTCCACGCGTGCATTGATGACTGAGCTGCCAGAGCTGCTCTTGTGCCGAGGGAGCTTCCCAGCTCCCCTCCGACTCGTGTTGAGCAGCGCTGAGCAGTTCACCCGCTTTGCAGCAGGGCTGTGTGCTTTAGCAGAGCAGGGCCTGGAGGTCAATCAGAGGCACTGATCAGATCGATTTGATTGCTGTCTTTGCTTTTTCCGGACCGTTTCACGGTGGTGTTTGGTGGTTTTATTTAATTATTTTTTTTTTAAAGGACGGGAAGGAATGAAAGTGGCAACGTGAAAAGACAATTAGTGTTGTGTCTGAGTGGCGGGGGGGCTGCAGGGAAAGTCAGCCTGGTGGGAGCCTGGGGACGACAGATTAGTTCTGTCCTAGGGGTGTTTCCCCGAAACGTAGACGGTAAAACTTTATGTGATAAAGCAATATATCTTCGCCTGGCATTTGTAGATAAGGTATATGTTTATTAAGCTAATTTAAATAGCCTTCGGCACACGAGCGGTACTTTGTTCCTACTGTTTTCTTTTTGCTCTCACTTTGACACTTTTTGGCATTTCCATCTCCAGTGCTGATCGTGAGGGTGGAAGAACAGTTATATCCAGTGCCCAAACAGGGTTTGAAGTCCAAAAATTAACGAATTTCCCTCCCAGCATTCGTGTAATGGAGTAATTTTGAAACCTGTTTTGAGACTTCGACTTGACTTGACTTGTTTTATTGACGTGCTTGTGCCCACTCATTTAATTAAGCCATTATACCATAAAGTAAATAGTAAGAATGAATGTGAGATATGTGCATGTAGTCTGTGATTTTTGTATATATACAAATATTTCTCTGGGGAAAAAAAAGCTTTAAAAACTTTTATTTTCCTTTTTTTTTTNTTTCTGTTGTTGCTTTTTTTTTTTTTTTTTTTTTTTTTTAAGCGCACTGTGATTCTTTGGCAAGATCTTACTGCAGCTTTTTGTTTTGAGCTAGGATATTTTGCATGCTTCTGTGCTCCTGACGTTATATGCACACTCCACACAGAAGAATATAAACAGCCAGTGTACCTAGCAGTTCTTTCTAGTAAAAGTAAGGAATAATCTATTTATAGTGAGTACATTTCAAAGAAAATAATGAGGTCACTTGGAGTATGCTGCAGTTTGAAGTTGCTGGACACCTGGCAGAAACTGCTTATACATTTTCTTCAGACTCTGCACTATCCATAACTTTTCCTTATAATACATTCTTGTGTTAAGTGAGAAAGGCTGTTTGTAAAACAATCCTCTGGCTAGTTCCAGTGTTGGGCGAAGCTGATCCTGTAATGGCATTTTGTTTTGAACAGTTGCTGTAGTTGAAGTTCCCTCATAAGGTAAGGTGGCACTGGGTCTGAAAGGAGGTCCAAATGCCACATTTATAATTAGACTGCCAATTCAGCACATTGTATCTCTTGCTATACAGGGATATACTGCTGTGTCTGGTCTCTCAATAGACTGTATTCAGAATTAGCCAATTCAACTGCTTAAAGTTTGGAGTCAAATTTAGAATAGGCAATGAGAGAAGGAAAGAAAGAAAACAATAATGCTTTCTTTTTTTCCTCAGCTAGCTATTAAAAGCCAAAGAATATACGGAAACCAAAGCAGGCACTGCTCTTGGAATCAATGCACCAGGCGCAGCCTGGCCAGCCTCGCCTGCAAAGCCATTCTGGAGCGCTTCTCCGGGGGGAGGGGAAGGTGAGCCCTGGGCATCGCTCCGAGCGCTGCTCTCCAGGCCGCTTCGCTGCCCGCCGACGGGCTCCCGCGGCCGGGGAAGGGGGGGCCCGGGCCAGCTGCGGCGGCGGCCCCGGCGAGGCGCAGCCTTGTCCCGGCTGCGCTGCGGGGCCCGAGCGAGCGTCCGGTTGCCGCCGGCCAGTGCGGTCGGGAGCCCCCGGGCCACCCCGCAGCAGCGCCCCAGGCCCGGGAGCGACTCACGGGGGCCTTGGCTGGCCCTCCACGTCCCCTACACTCCCCCTTCCGCGCCCCGCGGAGCTGAGGCGGCTGTCGATGGGCTCCCGCCCCCGTCCCGGGCGGGGGCAGCCGCAGCCCCGCGGCGAAGGGGCGGCCGCCTCCGGGGGAGTCTGCTCCTCCCAGGGACGCCGGGCCGTGGGCTCTGGCCGCTGGCGTCTCCTCGCGTCCTCCCCGGATTTACAGTTCCTGGCTCCTTTTCTCCTGTCATACTTTTTGTTTCGCTCACTCTGATTTCTCTGGCCTCCTCCCCTACAACTTTAATTCATTCAGCGATGAGAATGTAAGAGGCCCTTTGGTCTGCTGTCTCGCATCCTCTGCTAAACGCATTATTTTCTTTCTCTCCCTTGCAGTTCAGTACTCCGTTTTAGCACTACTGGGAGACTTAGCTGGCCTGCTTCAAAGCTCACGTAGTTCTCTTTTCTGCTAGATCATAGGGTGCAAACTGAGTGCCATGTGCATAACACATAGCGTAAGGGGAGTGAGACAGATGGCTGTCTCTCCCTGCACATAGCTGATTCTCTGCTGAACTTAACTCTGCCTCAGTTTTTCCTTCTTATGTATAGACACTGGTGAAAGTGAGAAGAGAAACAAAGTGGAGGCCATCAGAATCGTTTGTAAGGCAAATAGTATCTGACTTACAGAAAATAATTACTGATGTCCAGAGTTAGTTGCCTTCAGTTGTCAGTTTGATTTGATCCCAGCAAGTGGGAACGGCCAGTGATTGTTCCCTAGCCAGTGGTTTTTAATATGTGCCCAACAGTTGTTCATGGTCACTTACAGCTGAACTTCCTTTGCTTCATGGGGGAAAGAAATCTCTTTGGACATGTTTTTCACATCTTTGATTGTATTTTCAGTTGAAATATCCATGTATGTCTGCAGTTCTTAAAGACCTTGGACTATTTTGTGGTAATAAGGCCAGTACTTTGCACAATGATAGCAAAAACAAATACATTTTTTCTTAGCGGGCATTAGAAAGTTTCTGTACTCATGACCTTATAGCTGTTAAAGACTGTAATTACCTTGGGAGATACCACTTCAGGAAGCATATCCATTAATCTTTTACACTTGGTTTGATTTTTCCCCCAGAAAATCTATCGATCGCATTTAAAAGGCTGCCATCACCTTATTTATTTAAAAAATAGATTACAAACAAAAATTACTTGGGAAAATGACACCGTGATGGACTTTTCCTTGCATCTCATATAGTGGGCTGATAGGTGTTTCTTTTGCCATAGGGTGACTCTAAAGATCAGCGGGCTGGTTTGGCAGAGGCTGCGTGTAGTGACTAACATTTTAGAAGTTATGTAAATAAGAGTGTTTATGTATATAAAAGCTACACCAAGTGAAGTGATACAACGTAGTTAATATAGTAAATTACAGAGACAGAGCTTTGAAACGTCACTGCCAGAGAAGAACTGTGGTAGGATGTTTGGTAGTTTGCATAGAGCTTATTTATCAAGTAGAAGCAAAACACAAAGGTGCACATTTGAAGTTTGTGCCTCAGTAAGCCCACTCCTGTTTGTCTCTTTCAGTGTAGTTTTGTGTAATTTTTACATGCAGCATTTTCTGGTTTTTTGTAAGGTAGAACAGCAAGAATGGAGCATTAGGGGACTGGTTACCAAGCCACAATGAATTTCCTTGTATTTTATAGGAGCTATTCAGAATGTTTTAGATGCACGATTCTCACACAGCATTTATTGATGTGCTATTACAGGCCACGGCACCATATTGTGAAGACAACAAAGTCCAGTGAAATGCTATCATTAGTAAGGTTATGTAGGTGCCTGGTGTGATGGCTGTATGAAACACGTGTGTATTTATTTAGACGTGGTTCTGTGCAGAAGGGAAAGATCTGATAGACGGATTTGCTGGAAAGCAGCCGATTTCTACAGTGATAAAACTGGATAATTACATGTTCCCAAAGCCTTTTCAGCACAGAAGTAGGTGTTCTTTTAAAACATTATTCTCTGGTAACAACAAATATTTGTGACATCATTCTAAGAGATTTCCTGCCAATTTGTAGTTTACTGTTTTTCAGAGAGTGTAGAGTTCTTTGACACTGGTGAAACTGCTGCACATACCTATCGTATATTCAAGTATTCAGTGAAGTTTTAAATAATTCTCTTTCAATTAGTACAACAGGAACCTGAAAATGGATTTTCTCTTAGAAACAAGAATCAGTACGTAGACATTTCTTTCCTCCTCTTGTATATTTTAAAATACTCATATCCGTTTTATGTTTACTGTTTTGTCTCTTTAAATTAAGAAGAAAGGAAACAGTATCCTCAGTCTGAAAATCATTGCTTGTAAATTAATCAAATATTTCTTGAGCCTTGTGAATTGGAAAGAGCAATATAAAACCACATCTATTGGTCAGCTAGGTTAATCAGAGTCATTCATTTATAGTGGAGAATAAATATCTATCAATTGATGTTTTTTTGAAGTCAGGCAAAACATTCCATCAAGTTAATGTGTTTAAAGGTATCATATCAGGGACAGACAGGTACTACCAGTGATAAAAAACAGATAACCTGCAACCAAATGATTTACAGATGGGTCAGTATCTTTTATAGAGAAGTTACACAGATCGTGTTCTTCAGAAAAAAGAGTATGTTATTCTGCAGAGCTAGAAGAATTAGCTAAATAGGCCTGTAAAGTTAATGTGTTTTAGATTGACTAGTAGAATTTGTCAAAGCAAAATTTTGTAGCCTTCTTACAGGCAGCATTTTAACATAAGGTGTAGAAAAGTACTGGGCTTGTATTTTAAGTATTCTTTATGGTTATTTTACCTGTTGGATAAAGTAAAGCTCGGCAAATGTTTTGATTCTTCCCATGTGAGCTTTGCAGTGCATACCTTTAAAATATGCACAAAAATGTTATGTACAAATTAAAAAGAAGAAAATCTGGGAAGTTTGATGTTAGTGATTTATTATATTTCCAAACCTGTTTCATACAGCAAGTGGCTAAGTTGCATCTTTTCTCTCAGTGAAAAGGCAGGATGTCATTTAAATATTGTTTTCTTTCTTCTTGAGCTAGACAGAAAGGTGTACAGTCAATTGTTTCTCCAGTCACTGGTAGACTGACACAAGGCATCAGGAAACTCTGAAACCTCAGAGGCACCGTATTGATTTGATTCCTAACTGTAAATCCTTCATATCATTGCTCCAAATATCTAACTTTACACCAATATTACCCATTCTTTTTATAGTGACACCGTGCTTAGTAAAAAACTTCTAAGCACTGAGGTCAGGTGTTGAGATTGGATTCTAGTTTATTTTTTATGAATCAGATAAAGATTTCTGTGCATGAGACCGTATGTGAAGATGAGAGAACAAGAACATTTCCATATCAAAGGCAATATATCTGAGGCTGCATAGTAATTAAAATGCAGTGGTTTGGACTCTGTGCACTAGCACTTACGCAGAGCGTTGTTGGGACCTTGTGCAGCATGCAGGCGGTTGTCTCTTGCATACTTCTAGAAATATACTTATAATTTTGTACAAACATTTATGCCAGTCCACACTTTTCTGTGGATAATTTGTATTTCATCCAAACCATTCAAAGTAGAAGTTATTTTTTGAGCAACCCCCTCATTATGGCTTTTGTGCATCAACTATTTTTATTCTGGTTGTTTGTATTTCCTCTTACCAGAATGATGGCTTGTTTATAGTTGTATTTTTTTGTGTTTCTCTAAGACCCCTTCCATATACCACTGAAATTTTATTACTTGATTGAAATATCTTCTAAAACAAAAATGCTAATATCTTTTTAGATTTATTGAAGAGGGTGTGATTTCTTACATAGTATACTTTATGGCAAATTAAATACATGTGCTGAAACATAATATCGTTAATGAAACAATATGTGTTTAATAATTCCAACTAACTGTTGCACAGCATAAGGAGAATTAATACATTAAGGGCCTGCTGATATGGGGAAATGGACATAAAATACAGCAGGGTGCTCCCTCTCTGGATAAGCTTTTCTGGAATAAATGTGACTTTCATTCCTGAGTAGATCACCCTGGTGAGGAGCTGTTCCGGAAGGGCTGTTGATGAATTGTTTACTTCATACACTGTATTGGTCAGTGTCCCAGTGTGGAGGAGGCAGTGAGTGCTGCACATTTCCTCATTACTCATGGATATTTACCCTACAGAGGTTCTATCCATTAATGCTCCCAAACTATTGAGGTGAAACTTTGAGAAAGTGTTCATATTTAACCAGATGTGAAAGTATTGTATTACAGCCATCTTGCTTCATTTTCTCTAGTTTTAGCTTACAATTGGTGTATGGATACATGAGTATTTTGAGCTAGAATACCACACTTTCAAAGATTGTTCTGCATACTTTTTGCATCTGTGTTTTTGTTGTGGATGGGCTTGTTAAACTGAGTTCCTGACCATTTGTGGTTAGTAAAAACCTGTGGTATTTTTTGCACAAGTAGGGGGGTTAACCTCAGTGCCATGGCCTAATCCCAGCCAAGATAGGATGTAGTTGCCCACCTACATTCTTCTTATAGTTTTAACTGGCTCAGTTAATCCTCTCTTCCTTTTCTGAATGTGGTAGAACAGCGTGCTAAGGCCACTTGCAGCTTTTTACCTCAGAAGTACCAAATCCAGCTGTTGAAGGAATAGGTGGAACCAGATAATGAAACACATTTTGGGAACTTTCTGGATAAGAGGGTGCCATAAGCCTGACTGGCTCATCAGTACTAGAATTAACGTTTTGAAGGATTTATTTTACATGATATTTGAATGTTGAATTATTTCAGAGGAATATTTGGCTATAATTTGATATTTGACAGATTCTCAGCTGGCATAAGCCCTTGTAATTCTGTTTACTTAAGTGGAGAAATGCCATTTTACTCTAGCCACAAGTGCATTCCATAGGACATGATGCAGTTCCTTCTGGATTCAGTGGAAAGACCTTTCTGTGACTGTACTGGGAGGGGAGTATTACATGTGAAGGCTCTCTTTGCATTGGATTCACTGCAGAAAATAACTTGGTTTCAGTCAGAGTGGAATCAGGTTTGTCTGCATGATGTTGCTTATGGCTTTAGGATAACATTAAGAGGAATTCACCTTCCCCAAACTACATATTGAGTCATCTACCTCTCCATGTCCAGTCTTCCAGTGGGTCTTCTGGTACAGCATATGCAGTATATATGGATTCTTACTGCTGGCCTCCTGTAACAGTGGAGGCTGTGGCTGTGCAATTCCTTTTTTTTTTCTTTCAGTGACACCTGGATCTGCTGAGGGCAGACTGTCTTCCCCCACATCCTTTCTTATTTTGCTTTTGCTGATGGATTCATGTAGACCATTACAGTAAAAATGTACTTTATTCAACCTTTAGTGCAAGTATGCATAGATATGCATGTAAAAAAAGGTCATGTGCACAGACAGACATGTTTTAACATATTCTTAGTAGTATTTTTGCTGTGATAGTCTACAATTGAGATTTTGTATTCACCTCTGATGTACATGCATAGATCCTACTTTCTGCTGTCTATATTCTCATAGCTTATCCAAAAGGCCAAAGATGAGTTTTAGGAAACTCTTTCATGCTTTCTGGTTGCCTTCTATAGGCTTTAATTCCCATTATACTACCTGTTCTTTCTATGCAGAAATTATGGTACCTTTGGTATTTGATAATAAGAATGAACTCTTCATTTATTTCAAAACAAGTTAGATATGGCCAGCTTTTCATCTTGATTTCGTGAGTCAGAAGGTAGTTAACTGGTGTTAGGGTGGGATGATGACTATGCAACCTGTGAGGAGTAAGTTTACAGAAGTGTAGTGAGATGGAAAGATGTGAAACACAAGTGATCAAGAAAGAAAAAAGTATTGCTACCTCGGGTTCTAAAAAAAGGAGTAAAAAGAAACATTAATTTCTGCTTTTAGTGGTGTTATTTATGTGTTTTGATCATTCTTGGAGTATCTCAAGCTACAAATCTGTCAGCATACTTGCCAGAGGGAAAAAAGGAAAGTGCTAGAAGATCTGCCTGGATTTAAAGTACTGAGTGGGCAATCACTTTGCAGCCTTAAGGTGAAGGAACATGATAATACTGGCCATTCTGGCATCTGCCTACTTCGGACTTGAAGAGCAGATGCATTAGGCTTTCTGTTTGAAACCTATATTGTTGCTGCAGGTAAATAAATCACAGGCTTCCGTTATTCTTCAAGGAGGACTTGCCTAGGTTGAGGAGATAGTAGCTTATGTCTTTGGGCTTCTGCAGCTTAAGCACGAAGCTTCTAAGGGGTGGCAAGTTTCAGGTAGCCCCCACAGGGCACAACAATCCCTCTGACTTGTCACCCTTTGCCGCCTCTTCGTATGAGCTCCTACAGACATAGTAAAGTCAGTTCAGGTGTTCTCTGTGTTCACCCACAGTGCTCAATAGAGACTTCAATGGACCGAGTGTACAGAGTATTCAAGCAGTTAAGTGGATCTTTGTTCCCTTCTTTGCAGATCTTCCCTCTGCCTTTAGTGAAAGCCAAAAGTGCTTTCTTTCCTCGCTGGTGTATACAGCCTTTCTTTGTGATTCCTTTCCCCCCCTCCTTCAGAGAAAACTCGTTGTTTTAATCTTTACCGTTGCCTCAATAATGATTCTATCGCTAACATTTGTTTTAGGAATGTAACATAACTTCTGATTAGTGATGGTAGTGAAGATACACGGGTGTGTATTTTAGTGCAGAGCCACCATGCATTTTGTGGGGTGAGTGGATGTGTACATTAACAGTTTGATTTGAAAACACCATTGCATAAAACTGTGGTGGAATGGGGTCAAGTTACAGACTCAAAGTCACCCTAACGGTGTGAAAGAGAAAGACTGAATGTTGTGAGGAAAAGACAAAATGTAGGGAGGAGAGAGAAGGTAGTTGAGGGACCTAAAGGGTAGTTACTGAGGATTAGCTGATGTTTCTTATTTATGAAGTGCTCCTTTGGACAGCTTAAATTCAGTTTGTGAGTATATTTTATAACATGAACAAAAGCAGAAGAAACAGGAGGAACTTGTTTAGCTGAACTGTATGTAGTGCAAGGCACAAGCTGTAGCTGATGCAGCTTCTGGTAGATGCCCCCCCCTCCAGTTAAAGTGGCACAGAAATACCTAGGATAACACATAAACCAGTAAGAGACAAATCCAGCCCCAAATTGGTTTTGATTACTATGTTCCTCTCGTGGAAGACTTTCTATTTCAGTAATTCAGCCTGGGGTGATTAGATAAAGAAGGTGAACACTCTTCTCCCCTCAGTGCTGTCTAAGCATGACTCCCAAATGATACTTCCTGTCTTTCAGATATTCTCTCTTTAGTATCGATAGCAACTAGATGCAAATCAGCATGGCATCTGCTAGTTTGTTTTCAGCTGACCGGGCTAAACAGCAGATATGGAATTTATCGCCAGGGGACTGTGACCTCATCACAGACAAGTGGCATTCCCACAAGTAGGTAACGAAGCACCCCTATTGAGTGTAGCTGGAGTCCAAATCCTCAGTAGAGTTATTACATATTCAATTTAAACAGCTCTCCCAAACTTTAAAGCTGTCTCTTGATTTTGTTTAAATCCACTCACTGTTGTAGCTGGAACAGCAGCTGCCGCTGGTCTCTGCCGATGCCACACTGTGCTGAATTGGGCCTTCTTGAACGTCTGTGGGAGAAAAGAAGGGGTGAAAAACAAAGCGAGAGGAAGAGGAGGGGAAGGGATATGAAAGGACAAAGATGGGAGGGAAGAATGAATGTGTTGAACTGAATGGTAACTGTAATGCTCTTACTGCTATTGAACATGCAGAGAGAACATCTGTAGTCAGTATTTGGTAATAGCTTGATACCTTTATACAGTTTTTGCTGTATTCAAGACTGAACTTCATATTCCTTTTCTGTGCTCATCAAATTGTTCACGACACAAGTCACCCGCTCTTGCTGTCTGGAAAAAATGTAGGCTGCTGGGGAAGGTTTGAGCAGAGCAGTTTGCTGATTTTTGTATTTTTTAGCAAGTTTTGTATGTGTACATAAATATTATTTATATTATCAGCCTGTGAATACTTAGCATGAATCTTAAACATCTTTGTGTTTTACCGATCCTTCTGAGATTGGATTGATGACAAATGTTGTTGAAAGGCTTTGGAATTATCAGTAGAAATTAGTAATCCCAATATACTTGCATA
The DNA here is from genome assembly GCA_013399055.1 of Ramphastos sulfuratus. Lineage (NCBI taxonomy): Eukaryota > Metazoa > Chordata > Aves > Piciformes > Ramphastidae > Ramphastos > Ramphastos sulfuratus. Next base: position 91,691 of record WBNM01005707.1, read on the forward strand.
CCACTTTGTGGTCTGAATGATGAATGTAAAATGAAATTGTACTTTATGTCTTTAAACTAGTTGTGAGTGAAGGAGCGGCAGCTTTTTGATCTTGTTACTGAGGGTGGTTTGAGACTAGCTAAAAGCAAAGCAGGAATTAAATAGGTGCTTGAGAACTTGAAGTTTCTGTGGATGGGAAGGGAGAGAGAATACTTGAATGAGAGGAAACAAGATGGGGGAAAAGGAAGAAAGGGGATAGGATGAGAAGTGAAGAGACAGAAAAAAAAATAGGATGTGTAGGGGCAGATCAACATAAGTGCATAGAATATTTCAAGACATACTTAATGACTTTATTCTCCTTCACCTATACTCTTCCATCTTCCAAGAACCCAAGGCTGAGATACTAAAATTAGCATTTCTGTCACTCACAATCAAATGGGATATTAATTGATTTTAGAGAGGGAATAATGACTGAACAGCTGTTGATAACTGGGATGTATAGAATCATTGGATTGTTTTAGTTGGAAAAGACCTCTAAGATAATTGAGTCCTGGTGTTGACCTAACATCAACAAACCATTAAACCATGTCCTGAGGTGCCATGTCTACATGTTTTTTGAACACCTTCAAGAACAGTGTCTCCACTGCCTCCCTGAGCAGCATGTTCTTATACTTGCTCACCCTTTCAGTAAAGAAACCGTTCCTAATATCCAATCTAAACCTCCTTGGCACAATTTCAGTCAATTTCCTCTCACATCCTATCACTTAATAGAAGAGACCAAACCCCACCTCACTACAGCCTCCTCTTCTCCAGACTAAGCAATCACAATTCCCTCAGCTTCTCCTCATAGACTTCTTCACCAGGCACTTCATCAGCTTCGGTTGACATGCTCTGTACACACTGCAGAGCATCAATGTAGCAAGGGGCCTAAAACTGAACCTGGTATTTGAGGTGTGGTCTCACCAGTGCTGAGTACAAGGGCGCAATCGACAGCATAAATTCCAGAAGGGAAAAGTAGCTTTCTGGTGTTCTCAGCTTTCTCTGAAGTTGTGCAGTTCTTGAGGACTTTCTATGATAGACAATTCTTATAGAAGCACTAGACCATGGCCTGAAGTCTTCCAGTTGTGCATGTTAGCCACAGCACTAAGGCACAGCCTGGCCTTCCAGTTGCGTTGTAGAGGTAACAAAGAGGGAGGCAGTCCCAAAATACAAGCAATATGAAACTTTATTGTACAAGATAACGGGTCACTGAAACTTCCAGGAAAGGATCCATACGTCCTCAGTGTCACTCCTAAGAATGTCCAGATTTAGTAGGATCATCTGTTACTGTGATCTTGAGTATGTGGAAGTATACGCTGGTGTTTGTCAACTCTATTTCTTGGTGAATGCTGCAGACCTGGGTTCCTCATAGCAAAGTTCTGTCCGGTTAAAGCTGCTTCATGTGGCAATTGGCTGATTGTTTTAGGGTCTCTATTGCTGGTTATGCATGTTTGCTGTTTTCTTTCTGTGCCACAATGTAGTGTAGCTGTTCAAATGAGGCACAACAGCTACTACATAAAATAATCTCTTAAAATTTATTTTAAACTGCTTCAGACATGAAGATGCATGTGGCTCTTTCTATTCCCTTTAAGTTTCTCTGTGCAAATTCACAGTTAATGTGTTGGTATCTTACTAAGCTTTAAAAAAAGTCAGATTCTAATAAAATGCCTTTACTTGTAAAAAATCAGTATATGATTCTTTTTTGCAATGCATGGTGAAAAAAAAAAAAGGCAGAACATAAACAACCTCCTTTGCACACAGATAAAAGGCCGTTTAACATTAGCCATTACTCGTTTGATGTGAGAAACTAATTTATTTGCATTTTGCTCTTACCCTGTTTTGCTTGTCTGAAAGCATGCTCGGTGTCACACAAGTTTTCATAGGTCATACTCACAGGGCCTTGGTTTCCTCATGGTGAATTCCAGAGCTGGGGTAAAGACAGTCACTAGGTAAGAGATTCTCACTTGCCCTAAGTCGTTGGCAGCCATAGGCTGCCTGTTCTCTGGTTTGGAGCCATAGCAAGTACGATTACATGCAAAGAGGAGTTTGCCTCTTACCATGAAGTTTGTATTAAACTGAATAGCAATGGTGAGTTGGACAGTTGTCATTAATTCCCAGTAATGCAGGCAACTGAGCTCATGGGGGCTTTTTTTCCACCAGAGCAGCTGACAGGCTTTGGTCCCTTTTCTAGGTCTAAAGGAATTTCTTTCTTTTTCTTTTAATTTTTTTTTTTTTATACTCAAATCANGGGGCTTTTTTTCCACCAGAGCAGCTGACAGGCTTTGGTCCCTTTTCTAGGTCTAAAGGAATTTCTTTCTTTTTCTTTTAATTTTTTTTTTTTATACTCAAATCAGAAGAAAATGCTGCAATGGACCATGGAAATAGCTGCTGAGCCCTTCTTTCTCTACTTCTGGTTGTGGAAACAGGGCAATCTGAACTCAGTCTCTGAATGAATGGTTTACATCTTTAGTATGAAGTTCAGAGTTACCAACTAAGGCAGGTAGCTAAGTAAGACAGGTAAAAAAATAATTTGCTGGAACTCTTTCAGGTCCAGCTGATAACATGCAGAGTTCAAGTCCTGGAAGATACCAAGTGCTCTGGTCTTAGTTCAACAGACTATATAAGCACATGTTGAGCTTTAAAACCCAGTGGGAATGAGACTATGTATGTGCTTAAAATTCAGCATGTAGTTAAGTACTTTGTTGGATTGGAGCCAATGTGCTTAGCACTTTGGAGGACTGAATCCTTATTCACTGGTGGTGGTTTCTATATTTTTTTGGTTTATGAATTTCCTCACTGACCTACTCCTTTGTTTAATGGTCAGCCCACAACATGGTCAGGATTAAAAACTTCTGGGGCTTGTTTTGTCTAGAAGGCTATGGATAATCTCTAGAGGGAACAGCTCATTTTACATAATTACTGATGCTAAATAAATATGTTCTTTATAATCAACTTATGTTTAAAATGAAATTGCTAAGATTTTTGATCAAGAGAACAACATTTGACCCAGATTTTATTTCTTCTATTTTTTTAGGACTGTGTTGTTTGTCTGCAGAAATTAATAATATGTGTCTACAATTAGTATGTCAAACTCTGGAGATAAGTTATATTTCTTTGTAATGACTTTTTCTGTTTCCAAGGTCTCTTTGCCCCCCCCCCCGCCCCTTCTTCTGTAAAAGTGTTCTTCAGGAAATAATTAGCAGTGGGCTTCATCCGAACTGAGATCTGTCAGATATTTGGTCTTGACTCAAAATACTTTGGCCACCTAAGGTGGTGTTTCTAATTGTTTTCTTCCTCCTCACCTGTTCTGTTACAAAGCATAATCTTGGCAGTGCCTCAGTAGTGTTAAAATTACAGAAACCAGAGAATGTTTTCTTGTTATTGTAGCATTATTCCCAATTAACGTTTTGGATTGTTTACCTATGTATTTGGCTATTATTTTCTCTAAATTCGTGGCCAAGTATTATAAAGGATCAACTGACACAATGACATTTAAAAAAAAAAAAAAAAAAAAGTCAGGAAACTCCTTCATGTCTCAGGCAAAGGTAATGGATGCAGTTTCTCCTCAGCAGGGACAAACCTTGGTCTTTTCAAACCGATGAGGAAATAGAATTTCATTGTCTCTGTGATGGAAGAGGGGTACAGTTAAGTGCTAGCTTAAATCTTGACTGTTTGTCTTTCTTTTTATGTTCCATCTTTAAAATAGCTGAGGTAAAGTATATATATAGCCTAGATTAGAGTGTAGACAGGCATGTTGTTGCATGTCTAGCTGGAGGGACAGAAGAAATCATACGTTTAGTTCTTCTTTCCTGTCTCTCAGCTGAGGTGCAGTAAATGACTGTGTGAATGTTTCAAATGTAATGTCTCTGTGGCAAAGAGAGTTAGTTGAAACCACAGTTCAAACCATGTAATGACTAAGTGGAGAGACAGTAAGTTCTAGCAGGGAGAGAGACCAGTGACGACTTAAACAATTCTAGTTGCATTCACAAGTGGAGGAACAATATACTCCTCTCATGTAGCTCAGGGAGTGGTGGGTGCTAGTACTTAGGCTGTGAATGGGGAGGTAGGAGAACTTGGCATTATCTATTGTTTTGATGCTGCCACAGGCTGTGATTACAAACATGTTATTTTACTCACAGCACCCTTCTTTACTCTTGTGTAATCTACTTAGACTACAAGGTGTAATGTCTCTAACTCAGTGTTTGTACCATGGGCGTCATATTTAAGTATGTTCTGGGACTAAGAACTGCAAATAAATGAGCAGATAGTTTTTAGTGCTGCCATATGAATATGTGCTCCAAATCCACAAGGAGAATCTGATTTCCAATTCAGTGTCAGTAAGGTCCTACACGATTAAAACACCATGAATTATTTTTGCCAACTACCAGAGATTAATTGAAGGAGGATGCTGAAGGATAGATACTTAAAAAGGAAAACATTTCTTACTCCATGACTTTCACAATTAGATTGCCCAAGAATGCTTTTGAGAAATTGGAATGATACAGAGTTCTCAATTTTATGTGTGCTACCAAATGCATCAAAAACTGTGACACTGACACTTTTATCTCAATCTGAGTTCAGTTTTCTGTTAATCATGACTGGGGTGTTTTCTGTATTTTTACTATTATTCTAAAGATTTATTCAGCTTGACAGTTGCAGGATTAAGATTTACAAACAAAAGAATAATATATCCTATGTTTACAAGTTAGCCAGAGGGCAGGTTTTGTAAACTTTAAAGATACAACTATTGCTAGTTTATAAAATAGACTAGTCAGCTTTTGGAAAGAGAAAATAAATGCAGCAATGGAGCTGATTTCCATGGAGGCTTCCTACTCATGTATAATAATCTGTTTTGACCTAAAGGTATATTACACATGAATCTTAAAAATGTTTTGAAAGAGGTAAAAATGTGGAGACATACAGGGCCTGATTCCGTAAGTGTCTTGTACCTCCCATAAGAGCTTTTAATTCCCTTGAAAGGGGACCTGAGCAAGTGGCATTGAGAAGCATCCAGAACAGGGGCCACGTAAGGTTTTAAAATCTGGTATTTCCAATGCTTTCTGTTGAATGCAATGGTTTTCAGGAGTTAAAATCTTGTAAGTTCACAGGTGGGCTGTAATGGCCTGTGTTAACAACAGAGAAAAAGGTCTGCTGAAAGCCATCTAACAATACTCTTAATCTTTGCAGCATAGGAATAATTCATCTTCACATCGGAGCAGATATATTTACAACAGATGAAGAGAATATCTGTCTATGCTTGTGATGATGGGCATTTTATTTTATTTATTTATTTCTTAAACTTAGTAATGGTAATACATTTTAAATGATGAAATTGGATTTGCCAGCAACTCTGGTGCACGGGTCTCTTGTAGCACTGAGGAGGTGCTGCCCTGTTAGTTCTCTATCTTGTCACTTCTGGGGAACAGCAGTGAAACTGTTTGTTCCTGACAGCAGACAGCCCCACTGCAGGGCCCTGGTTTCATGTTACATTAAGTATTAGTGCTGTTCTTTCAGGAGCTATTATGCTGTGACATCAAAGATTTTCTGACAGGGCAGTTGTAGGTTAGCACTGGAGTTGTCTACTGAAATTTTTAAGAATGGAATTAAATATATATGATTAGATTTAATATGAGAGATCGGAAACTGCATATAAAATGGAGTTAGTGGTTAAAGAAAGCTGTAAGAATAATTATTTGGTTTGGCCTATTTGTCCTTTTGTGTCCAAGGCAGTTTTTATTGCCTTTAATTTGTACAGCAGTTCCAAAAATACTGCCGCTTGCTAATTCTCTGAAAAATGTTGTGTAAAAGAGGAGGAAAATGACTTTTATTAAACAAGTATTCAGTATAATCCCTGCATATATAAATAAAAGTGCATATATAAATTAAATGTTGAACAATAATTGTAATAGCCCACATTTACTGATTGCCTAAGTACTTAAAAGGATCAAGATACACATTTTAAATAGTAAGAAAGCAATTTAAATGGCAAGCAAGCACATAATAGTGTTTTCTGAGACTCGTTTCTGTAAGAGAGAAAATGTATCTGTGTATAGACTGCAGTTTCAACCATTGTTCTTTGGGAATTCTGCAGCCAGTTTCTGTCTGGCTTAAAGGGAAGATGGTAAGAATTTGAAACTCCCTGGCTATGTAGCTGTTCAGGAGAAAAAGGAAATTCTTGAACATGCGCAACTCAACTGTTCCTGTAGATGCTTATGTGATGAAATCAGCGTTGCTACAACTATAAAATTACTATTATGCTCTGATGAGGCAAGTTCAGTGACAGGAAATATCAAAATTAATTTTGGAAACACGTCTGCATATTTTTGATTACGTTACTAAGGCATTTGTTCCATTTAGTATCAAGCAAGTGAATCATCTATTAAAAATGAAAATGTGTATTACAGAGTAATCCTTTTCCAGTGGAAAAAAAAAAACTAAAAAAACCCCAGCTACAAAATTGAACAATACTGTTTAGTCATAAACAAGACACTAGGATAATTTCTGCTGTATATTTCATATATTCAGGCATGAGAAAAATTGCATAAGGAATGTGCCTCCTTCTTTGGAGTAGGATTAAAAAAAGAAAAAAGTGGCGTGATTCTGAAGTCTTTGATCAGGTGAACAGATATCTTTATTATCTTCTGAGTGTTCTGTTCAATAAAAGCTTGCAGGGTCAATTCTGAAATTTATATTTGGAGCAGAATATGCTATTTATGCTATGCTAATTGACCAGGAGTACCTGTGTGGTAGCTTTGTTATTTAGATAACATTACTTGACTTCTCCTTTGTTTTTCCTGTGTTGCAACACACCTATCAGCAAATCAAAATCTTTGTCTGAACATTCAGAGGCAGCTGCTTCAGAGTGAAAATTCAACCCTTTATACTGATGTGTGAAGCTCTGGGAACATTGGCTCTACCCTTAGGAAATACTCACTGACAGGTGGCAACAGTGGAATATAAAATTATCCTTTAGCTCTATAATTTCAAATCCCAATATTTAAAGTATATATAAAGAAAGATAAACGTGGATAGTAGAGCTGGGTCTTGCAGAAATTTTTTTTTAGGTATTCCAAAGATGCATGTCAAAATTTGGTTAAGCTGCTGTATCTAAAGTGTTCGTTGACCAATATTTCTAATGCCCTTGAGAGTGTGAGATTGTAGGCAGATTTATCTTGCTTTCTTCTGTTATTTAAAAGTTATGATGTAAAACTGTGTTTTTAAACAAATTTTTATTACCTTGAGCAGCATATAGTTTTATTTTATTGTAATTGCAGAGCTTAAAGACTGTGTTGCATTCAAATAATGACACTTAACCGCTCCCATCTGCACTGTGTCTATCTTGGCTATGTTTTTCTTTTTTATTGTTGGCTTTTAGAGATGTTACTGAACTTCAGAATAGAAAACTGTTTAGGGAGGTCTTGTCAAAAATTCTCTCATTATTTGAAAGTTTCGAGTACTCAGTTTTCTGCATAGAATGCCTGAAGTTACTGAAGAGCTAATATTTCAATTTCTATTTTAAATAGTAGCAGGATTGACTTGATAAGTGTGCCACTAGATAGATCATTTTACCACTGAATCGAGGGCTGATGCTTAACAGTCTGGGCTGCTCCATTTTGGTAGCAATGCCTGATTCTGTAGTTGCAAAGTGTTTGCAAGTATGTTGTGCATGTACTAGACCTGTATGCTTGGACAGCTCGGAAGGTGTCCTTTGGAAGATGAGCAAACCTTATCTCTTCCTTACTGTTTTAAAAGTAATTCATATTTTTGTCTTGATGTGAAACAGAAAAAGGGTCCCCCCCCTTTTCCCTCTTCCCTTTTTTTTTCCCTTTTCCCTCTTCCCTTTTTTTCCCTTTTCCCTCTTCCCTTTTTTCCCTTTTCCCTCTTCCCTTTTTTCCCTTTTCCCTCTTCCCTCTTTTCCCCCTTTTCCCTCTTCCTTTTTTTCCCCCTTTTCCCTCTTCCCTTTTTTCCCCCTTTTCCCTCTTCCCTTTTTTCCCCCTTTTCCCTCTTCCCTTTTTCACCCCCCTTTTTCCCAGTTCTGTTTCAGAGCTGTCTGCCAGAAGCTAGAAGTCAGAAGTCAATGGAGAATTGCCACTTCAGGGTTCCCATATTCAGAGATGCCAGAGACACAGGAGATACTGTAGGGAGGTCCTGGAAGGAAGTTACAGAAACCTGTTTATACCTTCCTGAATGGAGGCTGGACGAGATCGTCAGCTTTATCCTGATGTGGAAGAAGCTCTGTTATTCAGGTTTTAGACTTTGAATAGCTGCTGAGTAAACTTGAGTGATTCATCACTGATGGAGTTATGATAGGTCCAAAGTTGGCATTTGATAATATATTATTTGTGTAACTGAACAGCTCTTTGCCTCTTCTAACTGATTTGAAAGCCCAAAGAACTGTTAGGCACTGCTACACACTGTAAATGTCAGGCAAGACCCATCTTTTGGCCCACAGGATTACTGCGCAATCTATAGGGCTAAAAAGCAGAGAGAATGTGGTTATGTTACTGTGCTGGGAGAGAGACAAATGATTTCAGTCTCCTTCACTATCCAGTTCCAGGTTAAAACCCTGCTGACTTGGGTGAGAAGTACGTGAGGGTTTGTGATGACTGACCTGTTTCTCCAGGTTTAGAAGAAGGTTGGTACTTTCATAAGAATCAGGCTCAAAATATGTTCCTCGGAAGAGCTTTTCTTCTCATGCTGTGTGCCTGTTCCTTGCAGTTTTCTTTTGGTCTTTCTCTCTAAATCACCTACCTAACTCTGACTCTCTTGCAGGTTAGAAAGTGAAGGTATATAAGAGAGAATATGCACAACTACTGCTTGTCTTTTGTTTTGTTTAGAGATTATAAGGGACATGGGATTTCTAAGTGGACAAGAAACTAGTACACTGTGTTTAATTACCCCTCCACTCTTGAGAGAGAAATACTGTAGGCAAGTATGTTTATTCTCACTTTTCCAGTCGGGAAACTGAAGCAGGAAGGTTTCAAGATTTGTTTGAGTCCTAGCCAGAATTTGAACTTGGAAGATATGGCTCATTTCCAGGCCTATGCTTAACTTGCAGACCATCTCTCTTTCTTTTTGTTATGCAATATTTTGTAATAAAACTAGGAGTTTTTGTACCATTACCTGTGCAGGTCAAAATAGTTCTTTATGTGCTTGAAAATGCCTTTTCTCCATGGCTTTTGATGGAGCATATGTCTGCTTGATTCGTGCTCTAGCAAGGATGCAGACTGTTCGTGACAAATCTCTCATTTATTCCTGTTTTCTTGCTGCCTGAAGGGGACTGCTCTCTTATGCAGTGGGCCATACTACTTTGTAACGTCAGAAGTTCTGTTACAGTGAGTTCAAGATTGCAGCAGGCTCTGCCAGGCTGTGGAGTTCACCCATCTCCCTCTTCGTTAACTACCCATGAGCTCCCACTGTGTATATGACTAAACATCTCTCTTATTTGTGGCTGTGCAAGTGAGGCCTGAAATGCAAACCCTCTCCTTCATAGCTTCATAGTGCAGCGAAGAAAAAAAGTTAAGTTAAATTTCCAGAAACTTTCTTCCTGTTCATTTTGTCCTTGCGTTTTTCTGCGTTTGTTTCATCCTGTCTTTCTGTTTTACGACTCAGCAATATATTCTGTCTTGAAAACAACATTAAGTGTAGTTACGTGCACACACACTGAGAGGAGAATATCCCCCCACAGTGTTTACAGCAACACCTCTAGGTGACGGCAGGCAGTAAGCTTTCTTTTTATAGAGCTCCAGACTACAGATCATTAGCTTGATATGGTAGCTCAGTGGTGCAAATTCATTTGAATATTTATTACCTTGCTTAAGACTTTTGCTTTTCAAGTGGGAAATAAATGTGGTAAGACCCCCTTTCTGTCCTCTTGCCTGATATGCTAAAGCACAAATGTGTGAAATGGCTTTTAATTGTATTTTCATGAGCCTCTGTATTAGAGACTGGCAACTTGGATATTTTTAAGCAAAAAGGTGCGTTGGACAACTGCTCAAGTTTGCAAAGTCTTTTTGCAGCCCTCCCTCAAGGCTTGATATTCAGCTCCAGAAATAAGTGGGATTTTCAAGATCTAATATTTGTATATAATATACAAAAAGGCAGCTTTATAAGTGTGTTTTTGAGTGGGGCACTGTTACTTCAGTGAAGTACAAATTTAACGGCCCCTTAAAACTGGACTTTGCCAACAGTCATAGATTTTGAGGAAAAGTAACAAGTCAAACATTGTGGAAATGAAAGTTTGTGGGGGGAAAAAAACCAACCCTATTACAATATGATCAGCAAGACATGAAAGCCAGCAGCAGGCAAAAGAAAGGCAGAGGCAGGCTCCTGAATATATTTTAAAGGTAGAATGTTGTCAGTATGTTTTCATTTAGCTATTTTAAGATGTCTGTGTTTCACTTGCCACAGTCACAACCTAACTGTGAATAATAGGAATCATTATATGGGTGTAAATGGTATATTGACTACATTTTTCAGGCTCAAACACACCTTCCTTGTTGGCAGTGGAAGGCAATGAATGAGGCATTTTATTAAAACTGGTGCTTGTGGTTCTAATCAAAGGTCACTGGTTAGCTCTCACTTTTCAGTCTCAGATTTGTCTAGATGTTTGATCAGGGGGCTGCAATGAAATTATTATGACAAAGACTTTGTACTAGGCAGTATCTGTCTGCTGAAACTTGAAAGTCTTTGCCACAGTGATGCTGACAGCATGTGAATGCTGAAAGAATGTGCAAGAAATGTTATGTCTTAAAGAAACCTTTACTAAGTATCATCTTCCCTTTGTGTTGCGTTTGAAATCGTTTCAGTTGCTATTAGGGTACGAACGAAAAGGTGTTTCATTGATTAAAGGTGGCATGGGTTTTTTTTAAGTGTACTATATGCTTTAAGACAGTCTTCCCATTACTTACCCTGCTCAGTCCCTGCTGCACACAGCAAGTTCATTAACATGCAGATATGCAGTGATTGAAGTCAGGTTGCCTTTTACATTGGAGTTGTCTTGATATAATGAGCTTCTCTTTAATGTTCAAAAAACTGTTGTTACTTTCTAAAAGGGGTTTGTTTGTGAATTTCATTAAATTTAATTCCATCTTCAAACAATTTCTGTATTGTTCATTTTACTACAATTAACATTCTTGCTGGTACTAAAACCTATTTATTAAAAAAAAAAAAACAGATGCATTTTAACTTTTGAGCAATATGTGGTGGGGGGTTGTCATTAATGTTGAATGAGAGACCTCCTGTTTAACTCATGGGTTCAATATTTTAATTGGTGCCCATGTACAAAAGTAGCAGAGAAAAGTAGGTTAGGGGTAGTTATAACTGTTTGTTGCCTTGAGCTGGGATAGGCAGGATTTGGTCGGGGAGAGTGAAAAAAACACTCACTGTGCCAGCTTTGTTTTCTTTGTTAGATTAGGCCAGGGAAATAGAGAAGGAAAGGCATCGGTCAGATAATCTCTTTGGTGAAGGGAATGTTATGGGATGCAAACTTAAAAAGGATGGTTGCAATTTTCTGTTCATGATTCCTAATCCAAAAAGGTTTAGTCATTCAGGAAACATAAGGTAGGAGCTTATTTGCTGCAAGGTCAAAAGACAGTGAACATTCAGTTGCTGTGATTGTGAATCTGAGTCTTCAGTGTAGCTTCGCAGCTCATTCGATGCCAGTGCCTCTTGGAAGCTGCCTGTAACAGAAAATGAAGCATAGCATTTAGGAGCTGATTTGCTTGGTGTGGGAAAACAAATGAAGGTGATACCAAACTGAAGGTGGAGCGGCAAGCAAAACTTCACTGGAAATACTTTTCAATAAATGCAAGTTCAGCACTCTAAGACACAGTATTACTGTCCTAAAAGTCTTTTATGGATTATGAAACCATCTGACATTATGTATTTTTGAGGGTGAATTGTGATGGGGTACAGAAGAAAACATAAGCAAATTCTTTACATCTTACCATATTAGCTTTTTCTTTTTATTAGCTGTTCAACTTCCAAAGCTATGTTTCTGAATTGGTTTTGTATGGACAGTGTCTACTTACAAAATGATGCCACTGACAACTGGCCTGTGTATGAAGATAATGCATGGGACTGCAGACTCCACCACTGCATGATCACTGCAACCCATGCTGTTCCCTGTCTTGACACCACTGACAAGTTCACTTGTGACCATCAGGTCCAGTATTGCATTCCCTCGGGTAGGGCTGTCTGTTACCTCACTCAGAAGTTACCATCAAGGCACTGCAGAAGTCTCCTCGATTTCCTGCAGCTTGCTGTGCTACTTTTCCAGCAGATGTCAGGGTAGTCGAAGTCCCCCAGCAGGACAAGAGCCTCCTGTAGCTGGAATGGGCTTGCCTTGATCAAGTGGCCTGTAGTGGACACCAATCACAAGATTCCCTTCTGTTGTCTTTGACACCTTTGTCTCTAATTCTTATCCATAAGCTTTTGACCTATTCATGACAGTTCTTCAGGGACAGTTCTTCACACTCTATCCATTTTCTGACATAGAGGGTAACATCTCCACCCCTCCTTCCTCACGTGTCCCTTCTGAACAGTCTGTAGCCATCAATAGCGACACTCCAGTTGTAGGATCATCCCACCAAGTCTCAGTGATGGCTACCAGGTCATGGTTTTTTAGTTGCACAGTAGCTTCCAACTCCTCCTGTTTGTTTCCTATGCTGTGGAGTTGATGTAGAGGCCCTTCAGCTGGGCAGTCAGCTGCATCACTTTCATAACAGAGCTCCCCTTGATTCCTTTGAAGTGTTTCATGGGAATTTCCTTGCTAGCTTTTGCTGCCTCGGGAGCCACCAGTGAGTCAACCCTCTGTTTGCCACAGTCAAGCCCAATTTCTTTCCCCTACCCCTTCACATCTAGCTTAAAGCCCCGTCTATGAGTCCCACTAGTTCCTGTGCAAAGACCCTCCTTCTCCTTTGAGAAAGGTGGTTCCCATCTGGTACCAGCATGCCTGGTGCCATGTGGGTTAACCAGTTGTGAAAGAACCTGAAATGCGATGCTGACACCAGCCACAGAGCCATGTATTAATGGAATGGATTTTCCTGTTCCTTTCATTGTCTCTGTCTCTGGAAGGAGAGAGGAAAAGATAACCTGCACCCCGAATTCCCTCATGAACTGCCCTAGGGCCCTAAAGTCTCTTTTAATTGCCCTTGGGCTACGTACTACAGCTTCTTCACCACCCATTTGGGTGAGTGGAGTAGTAGTCTCAAGGCTTCACCAGGCTTGGGAATTGCCCAGTGGCATCTATAGCCCAGGCTCCTGGGAAGCAAAAAATGAGAAGGGTCTGCCTGGCATATTAAACCTTCTGTTCCTTTCGGAAGAGTTACCAGCAACTACACCTCTTCTTTGTGAAGGTGGTAGTAATACTAGGGGAGGTAGTTCTTTTTGGTATTTGTGACTCCTCTAATGTGGATGAATTGACATCCGCTGTGTCTGTTGACTGATTTTCCACCTCTGGAGCCTCATACCTATTATGTAGTGGCACTTGAGGCGGTATGGTGGGCAACGACAGTGTTTGCTTGCCTTTCCTAATGGCTACTTGCTTCTACTCACTGCCTACTTTTGGGACCCTACCAATGTCCTCGTGGCAGAAAGACACAGGATCCCTTTGATTCTGAGGTTCATATTATTCTATGACTATTAATATAAATGTTTCCTCATTCTGAGTGCAAGTCTAAAATATCTTTATCACTTTCAATATATTTTAAAATGTTCTGTGGAATATTTGGATACTTACTGCTGTCTCTGCAAAAACATTCCTTAGTTTGATGGATTTCTTATCAGAATCTGTTTCATCAGTACTGAATTAACTTCCTTTATCTGTTTCATCAGTACTGAATTAACTTCTTTTATCTAATTTACTTCTCTGGTGGCAAATCTTCAGTAATAATGTGAACATCCTATGATGAGAATCTGACTTAAAACTTACTGAAACTTTCGAGACTAACATCTCTAAAAAGGCAATTCTAAAATTGTAATTCCTCAACATGTCCTGAACTCTGTGTATGTGTGTTCTGGTTTTTCTTTTTCTAGAAATATTCCATTTATGTAATCCAAGATACTTCCCTCCTACCTCAGAGAAGCTTAGTTATCTTACAAATCATCTCCGTGTAGTATGCAGAGTTTATCTAGCTTCATGCTTTTTTGTGCAGAGTAGAAGACAAGGATCTCCCTCCTGTTCATGTTGCTTTCATGATTTTGGGTTTGTCAGTAACTGCATGGAAAGCCCTAGCTCCTAATTTAGGGATTTACAGTAGATATTGGAAGTGATTTAGAGTGAATATTTCCTGATAGGAATGTATCAATTTATTGGTAATGATAGAGTATGAGAGTAACTTGTTAGTGAAAATTTTCAGGCAAGTAAGAGTAGCAAACTGGACATCTTAGTTGTAGAAGTTTAATTTCAACAAAGACATCTGTTGAAAACAAAGGACTCAATCCTCATGAATGTCCTCCTTACATGTTACAGGCCCTTAGGCGCATTATGGAGTCCCACTGAAGTCAGTTTTTGGGCTCATGACTCAACTGTAGTGTAGTTTCAGTTACAAAAGCAGGCCATTAATTCAACTGAGCCACACTCATTTCTGGGATTTTCTTTTTTTTTTTCTTTCTCCTTGAGATATTTTTCAGTATTTTCATCCCTCAAAATCAGTTACTACATTGCTCAGATCAGTGATTTTTTTTTTTTTTAAATTTTCTTTTTTTTTCTTAAATCTTTCTGGATTATCACCATGCTGTTTAAGCATTCTTTTCTTTAAGCCTTAAAAATGTTTAAATGCTTGCATATGAAAATTTCACTGAAATAAACTAGAGACTCTGAGTAGACTGGTAACTGCAAGGATATACAGTGCCTGCTCGAAATGACTTTATAGTTTGTTAAAATCAAATGACATTCAGTACGGATACTATGAAGAGAAAAATCAAAATAGACACCTAATTATAATTACTTTTTTTCCTGTCATTATATCCGTACGTGCAGAACAACTGATTTGAGATCACAACAGCTCAATTCGGTAGGTACAAAGGTTTTTTCCTTCCTTTTTTTTTTTTTTCCCATCATCCACAGGATGTAATGTAATTTCTTACACTGGCCAAACGCTGAAATTTCCTCAAGTCAATGGGTATGCTACCTGAATTAGCAGAATTAATTAATAGTATATGAACGCTATCAAGGTTATAAGCACTGCAGTTGAATCATACAGGTAAACTCCAAAGGCCATGTCTCTGATTTGGTCTCACTGTCCATAGATGTCTCTTTCAGCTGGATAAACTTGGATTAGAATATACTTTCATTGCTTATTGCTGATATGTAATTGAGATCTAAGAGCAACTCATAAATGAGAGGGGGAGGTTGTATTTGTGAGATGGGCTTTGGGGTTTTTGAATGCAGAATGTGTTGGCTTTCTTCCATTGTTTGTTGACCTTTTTGAAATTTTAGTCTAAACTGCTGGTTCCTCTGGTAGATGAAACCCAACATTTTTGAAATGAAACTAAGTATTTATGTCTGTAGCTCTCCATGTGGCATGGGACAGACAAATAGAAAAGAAGTACAGTCTGTATCTTATGTGCCGCAGAAGGACTGAAGGCAACAAGTGTCTGTCATCTGTTTCCCTGTATTTTTGGAGGAAGCTCTTCTTTCTTCCTGGAAAGGGGTATATAGTACATATACATTAAAATGTGTGCATGAGTGGGCACATGCATGTGTGTGATGCTGAAGGAAATGCTAGATCTGTTGTTAGACAACAGCTTGTTTCAAAGCTGAGCCAGAAAAAACAATTAGTGTCAGATCAGAAACACTCTAAGTACAGGGGTGTGCAAATTCCTGTACAGAAATGGAGAAGGTTGGGATGAATGGCAGAAATGAGTCTACCATGGATATGCATCGATTAAGGAAGTCTCAGGGGGAAAAAAAAAATCATATGCTGCAAATCTGGTTAGGGAGGTCTTATTGAAATGATCCCATGGACGCTGGATGATGTTTTCAAAGTAGCAGTGTCTAATGTTAGAGTTCTAGTTCATGCTCACACTTCAAACTGCATGTGATCAACTTCTGAAAGATGCTTGCCCTTAGAACCAGGGAGGAAAAGGTGCCTGCCAAATACCTATCAAAACCAGGGCACCTGTGGCTACAGTGGGAATTTAGGAGTCTTGCTTTAGGTACTCCTGCTTTACCAGTTAGATTTTAGAAACAGATATCATAGGTTCCTGTCTTTACCATAGTATTATTTTTAATTCACCCCACACTTAGGACAAATCTGGTTACTTATGGATTCTCAGAGGAGCAGTCTATAGTGCAGATAGGACTGTACCTGATTATAAGCCATTTGCACATAGGTTCCCCCATTTTAACTGCAACGCAGATAATGCTTTGATATGAGCAGTGGAGAAACTAAATATTCAATTTAGTGTGCCAATACCATGAAAGATGTAGAAATAGCTGAATTGTAAATATTGTTAATCTTTCAAAAGACTGTCCAGAAATGACTGACCTTTTGTAAATCATATAAATCATGTTATTGACATGGAAAATTCTCCTCCAATGTTTTTATTTTTTACGCTGTGCTTTCTTTACAAAATGTCAGCTACATACAATGTTTTAGATTAGGTTCATTTAGCTTTACACTTCCCTGGCATATGGGAGGCAAAAAAGCCTTTTTACCACTTTATCGCTGTGGTTTTAGATAATTTGTCAAAAAGTACTCATTTATTCTAAAGTTCACAGAGACAATTAGAGGACTCATTTTCTTGAATTATATTTCTTTTTGAAAACTGCTTTTAGTACAGTGCACACGGAAATGTAAGCAAAAATCAAAATACAAATTTGGTTATCTAAAATGATGGGACTAATTCCAATAACTCCTTGGAATCTTTAGCTTAAATGGAAAGAGAACAAAACACGTTCTGTTTGGTCAAACTATGCTTTCAAGATGCAGCTCTTTTTTTTTTTTTTTTTTTTCCCCCTCTTTCACATCTAAATTATTGCCCTGCCACTACTTCTGCTTTAACACTTTTTAGAGAAAAGATTTTGGCATAGCCTGTAAACTGGAGAATATCACATAGTGTGTATCTGTATCAGATATACTGTAACTGAGGAGACTTTTTTCCCTGACCTAAAATACTTGAGATCCTCCACACCCTTGCCTCACCCAACATGGAAATATACTTACTGATTTATGTTCTAAGGTTTTTAATATTAGCACATCAAGCTGTGATGGGGGCAGGGGTAAGGTGTGAAAAAGTGTGAAGTTGCAGCCTAGTATTTTCAAATCGTGAGAAAGATTTTTAGACCTGTTAAGGAAACACATGACAAAGAAGTCTGCTAGAAGTGCCAGCAGGTGTGGCTCTGAAAAAACCCTGCATTGTCCTGAAGAAGGAATGGGGGGCTCCAGGGAGCGAGGCCCTGCATGGGCTGCGGCTGCCTCTCTGCAGGAATGCAAGCCGCTCTGCAGTCACAACATGCCCCAAGATGAGCTCTGCAGAGCCGGGTGACAGACTGATAAGCAGCTAGGTTTTTTGGAACCAGACTTTAGTATGGGGCATTTTGCATTTCCAGATAGCTGTACATTGTTCCATACATTTGCTGTTTCCCATAACACATGTTACTTTCTGATAACAAGTTACTACTTCAAGAGCAGGCCTTTTCTTTGTTGCTGTAATATGAACGACGGGAAGGCACTGAACTGCTGCTACTGATGCCTATAACCCATGTTATTTTGGGTAAGAGTGTTTTAGACAAATGGAAATTTATTTTGTACTTTTTAACAATTCTATGTAGTATCCATGTACAGCAGCAGAAGGTGGCACTGGAGAATAGTTTAGTTTAGGAAAAAAAGCTGGGGAGAAAGGCAATTTACTGATTATCTTTCAACCTAGAAATATTTAGGTATCATTTAGAAATAAATAAAAGTGCAAGTTAGGTTAAAAATGTATTTAGCTGGAAAGGAACATAAAATATTAACCATTTTGTCTGAAACAGATCTTAAAAGTGACTGAACTGGTGTTCTTTTAAATACAAGCAGCCTTTAATTTTTATTGAAACATCTTTAAGATGCGTGATATACATATGAGAAATCCAAGTGGCAAAAACAAACCATGCTTCCAGTAGTTGCAAGTGAGGTTTACTTTCAATTACAGACCTCTGTTGTCTTTGCTGGCTCACCAATGAGTGCAGAGGTCTGTGTGTGTATGTGTACATACAGGTGCATTGCAAGCAGAGTGGAGCTGGTTGACCAGTTTGTCTTGAAGACTGTTGTGAAAGGATCTAGGTATGCTTTGACTTTTTTACACCAGTCTGAGTTATGACTCTAATTTACCATCAGGATTTGAACAAGGTGATGAACTTCTGGGTATCGTGATTTGCTGTTACGCTAATGACAGGAATTACCAAAAATTTTTGCTGCTTTATTGGCCATTTAAAGTGCTTAATATTTCTGAGTAAACTTATGCTTTGAGGATATTCGTCCAAAAAAACATTTGAAAAAAGCAGTTTGAAAGAAGAGTGTGGAAATTTGCAAGTCAAGCTATGATTTATAATATTATTTTTTTAAGTAGCAACCGCAAAAATAATTGTGCTGCTGGAGCCAACAGCAGTGTTTTGAAATAGTAGGTTTTAATGTATGAGGTTATTGCATATGAATGGAGAGATATGTTATTGCAATGATATATTTTATTACTTGCTTCTGTTTTTATTAAGGATAATGAAAACCTTCTGTTTGGCCCTGTGAACAAAACTAATGTGACCTTTCATGTGACCCACCTGTTGTGCTTTCACAATTGATAATAGTTACCTCATGTTAGGGTGATCTGGAAAATAATGGTGTGCCAAGCACTACAGAAAATAACATTTGTGTTTCTGTAGTGTGAATTTGTATTTGCCTCAGATCTGAAATTAAGAAAGATACAGATTATCTAATTAAATGCTTAAAAGGCAACATGTAATTGTAAGAACACTGTCTGTATTATGAGCTGATACATTTTCAAAGCTTTGAATTCAGCTTTTGAATTATGGCTGTAAGTTTGCAGAACTGGCTGAAAAGATGTGATACTTAATAGTGTCAAAGGTGGTGGGAAAGTCCTATTAGCTGTTATGAAAGTTAGGAGAGTACACAGGCTTAAAAAGTCAGTATATAAAGACACAAGTTTTCCCATTAATTTTTTAAAATTATGTTTTCTTTTTCCTGTAATACATAGGATTTATTTAGTTGGAGTGGGAAGTCTTAACAGGCTGAATTATGTGTAGACGTTATTCTTCCACTTGTATTTAGCTCAGTTCTGAAAAGAGACATTTAATGTGAATTGTGGATATTGTTTTCTGTAGGGGTGCCTGATAAATGTATTAGACTTCTGTTGGGATGACTTATAGGTTATGGGCATGTGGATTTGCAGGATCAGGACCCTAATTTCAAAGAGGTTTTTGCATGTGGATTTGAAGTACATGCGCTATTGCTGACTTTGCTTGACAGACCAGAAAGGCTCTTTCCCTTTGGAGCCCTTATGGTTTATCTGGTCAATGGCTTGCAAGCTAAGAAGGATTTACACATTGAATCAATGGTCCATGAAATAAGAGGGATTTCCACAATGTCTGTCAGTGACAAGTTACAGTGTGGCCACACAGTATGCACTTTCAGAATTAATATGTATGCAGAAATCTGTAACTGTATAAATGATTATTATGTGATACTGCCTAATGGTCAGGGAAATATATAAATAATGTATCATGTGTTAGAGGGAACTTTGCCATTCCTCCATTTCTTTTGTTTGGTTTGATATAAATACATGTGTATGCATTCTGTATTCTCTGCCAATAGTCTTTATTATTGCATGTGCATCATCAAAAATAGGACCAGTTAACACAAGGGATCTCTGTCACATCAGTGAATTCTCTTAATTCACACCAGTGAATTTTTTTTCCTTCTGACCAAGCTGATATCCCAGCAATGGAAGATCACCAGTTGGCTGGAGTTACAAAATGGGGTCAAATGTCCCTAAGTGAAAGTGTCCTTACACCAGCACCTTTGTGGTTAAGCCATGAGGCTGTCAGTTTTAGTGCCTCCTGATGGCAACTGCTAAGCTATGACATGGGGAGAGAGGCATCCTACTAAGCAGGCAGGGTTTGATCAAAAGGTTTTGAAGCCAATAGAAAGATTCCTATTGACTTAAACAGGCTTTGGAACAAGCCCTTAATTATGAGGTACTCAGTGAGGCACGTAATAAGCTGCTTATTGCTTAATTATGTACAATGGTAACTTTAGACCTATGACCCTTCTGTAGGTTGGACCCCTTATCTTCCAAAAGCTCTATACTACAAACTGACCCACTGACAAGAATGACTTCCCAGATCCTTTTCCTGAATTACCTTGCTTTAAGGGTGTAAGCCTAAAATGCTGTTCAGCTCTTCTGCTTTGAGCCTGTCATTGAGTTCATACTTTGTGTACTGCAATGAAGAGCACAGGGACTGCATTGTACAGCAAACCTCAAATCTTGTCCATACACCTGGCAAAGTTCTTGGCATCATCATCAGCAGAACACTACCACGAGAAACCTTGTATGTCTGTATCTGATCTTTGTCAGTGTGCTGGTTTCATCTATACTAGCAAGAACACTTTGGTTTCAGTGAGACCTCTTCATTACAGAGGAGGCTAAATAGCGTGAATGGTGCAGCCTGGAGCTGCCTTGTCTCTTGTGAAGAGTCTCCATGGGAACATCATCAAGGGAGGTGAAATGAGCCTGTCCTAGTCCTCTCCCTCTTCTTCGGCCCATTTGTTGACTGCTTGGTATGTACAAGAAAGCCTCCAGGGCATGCATTGCTATGGAAAGCAAATGTCGTTAAGAAAGACAAATGGTTCTTACAGAAGACACTCGACAAACAGAGTTTTACTACAGTTTACCTTGAGGAGTATGTAAAGGATCATTGAGAATTCCTTGGAAATAAGTGTTATCATTGTGATGAGCATGCTATAGGTTGAAAAGAGGGCATTTAGGGTGTCTCACAGCTGGTTTTAAATCACCTGGATTTCAGTATTCCTCATTAGCCTTCTGAGATCTCAAAAAAAATTTGCTGTTGAGATGATTTAAGTAATGAACTGGGAGTCATGTACTACAAACCTGCAAAATCTGTAGTAGGATATCTTGCACCTGTTTTTCAGGAATGGTGTAGTTTTGTGACTTTGTGTTAAGGGTTTTCCATGATTGCTGACAGTAGTGTTCCACATCATGCTGTCAAACAAGCATGGATTTAGTGACAGCTTGGAAGAGGGGAACATAAGAACAGATGAAACAACCCTTTCCACAAGTTTTTGATGGGCATCTATTTGATTATGTTCTTTCTGTCTGTGACATTTGAGGTTAGGATCAGAAAAAAGAGAATGCCAGAGATTTGTATTGTGCTTTAAATCTTTTCTTTGCATTTTGTCACTTCTTGTCTTATCAAAATCTAATTTAAATTCTGAGTTGCTTAGGTTCTGTGCAATTTGTGGCAGGACTTACATCTTAAATTTTTAACAGACAAGCCATTTTCGCTCTGCCCTGTGTTTGGTTATTCAAGGTCAAGACACCCAAAAAGGACTCACTTTTAAATAGTGAATGCACAGAGCTTTTCAACTGGTATCTAGAAGGTGTCTTTGTACCCCTAGTGGTAATGCTGAAAAGACAGATGTCTCTTATCTTCGAAGTACTCGGTATGTATTAGAGGAGAATGCAGGCTGGCAGTTTCACTTAGGACAGATAAGCAGCATCAGTTTTAATGGCTGGAAGAATAATACTGATATTTGGTTAAAAAAGCCCTTAGTGGTTTTCATATACTAGAAGTATTTCTGTCAGCCATTCATCTAACACATGTTATTATCTTCCCAGATCTTTTCCCTGTTGTGTCCTTATTGCAGCAATCACCAAAACCATTTGAAGAGTTTAATTTAGACTGAAATGATTCTCCATAGAATAAACAGAATATCTCACCTGTGAAGGATGATTACATTTTCTAAATTTGTTTCAAAAGGAAGGACCTTCATAATTCACAAGTGTTCTACTTGTGGCTTTTACAGTGGAGAAATGTTACATACTTGGGTCTGAAAACAAAGCACTGCTGTATTTGAATGCTACCAACAATTTAATCTTTCATTTTATTGATTCATATTATTATTAAAAGAGCAAGGATTAGTGTATTGGTTTGAACTATCACCTAGCCATATATTACTTTTTACTGGGAAAATATTTTTTTTTCTGGTTATTTAAGTTACTCATGATGTGCTGTGTTCAATAAGAGCATTTCAGATGTCCTTAACAAATTATACATTAAAACACACTTGTAGCACAGAGGTGGGTAGGGCTAGACAAAATCAGAGATACCTTGGGAATGTGTCTTCCCTGTGTGTGGGTACTTCTCACCTGCTTTTGCATACAGCTAAGGCTACTGCCTTGCTTTGTGAGCGGCTTGGTTTCAGTGAGCAGCATATCCAGGCGCATCACTTGTGCAAGTCTAATCAAATGTGTTTAAGGATGGAGTCAAATTCTTCACCTGCACTCATTCTCACTCTCCCCAGCAGCAATGCTGGTACAGATTTGCTTTGCAAATAAGAGCAGGCTTGCCAGAAACTGTGCAAATAATTTCCATGGCATTCACAGCAAGAACAGAATCAGAAGATGTGCTGTGGTATGTCTCAGCTCTTTCTTAGAGCTCATAGAGAAGTTGTATGGCCAGCTACCAAAACTGTAGGTCTTCAGTGATGGCCTCCTGTCAGGTCTGTGGCCCTACCAACCCTGTTACTCCTCCAGATTATGTGGCACTGGATAGAATATACAAACAGCTAATCCATTTATGCAGCAGCACCTGGCTACTCCAGCTTTCCAGTAAGAACAGGGTCTTTCAATAAGGTTTCCATTTACATACTTTTAAATACAGTTTGGTACTGTTGTGTATATTCTTATTTCAGCTTTCATTTCCTTGAAAAACTTGGCTCTCTTCTCTTTTACGTATTTAGGATTCACTGTGTTTCCCCCTTTATACATTGCTGTTCACCTTTCCACAGGAACAGAGTTCAGTTCATCCTGTCGTATTTGTTCTCAAATAAAAACAGTATCCAAAAATCAAAGGGCAATTTTGAATGCAGTAGTGTGGCCAAAAAAATATACTGGTGTTACAGGATTTCTGCTCATAAAAAAGAGAAGAAAAAAAAATAGTAATAAAAAAAGCTGAACTTCTAGATGTCCTTGGAATTTTACAAGTTGATGATAGATATACAAGTCTTTTTGTGTGTATCTGGTTAATTTTTAATAAAAGTAAATGAATATAAATATGTTTTATAATTTGAAGTGATATAGTTTCTTAACTAAAATACGCCCCTAAAACAGTTGGTAGGTTGTAGATGACACAGCTCAGCTTTTATATTCTCTGTTCATTGAAAGAACTGATGAAGATTTCACTCTGACAGCCAAGTAGCTAGAAAAATCTACTAAAGACTGCTCATACCAGAGCATGAGCAACACAGTCATTTGCTAAGACTAATATGGCTGGCTGCAGCTTGATCATACATAGATCAATTAATTATAGTATAGATAAATTTATCATATGACTGACTTGCAGTTCCAAATTCCAGGAAAATATTTAGTCTGGATTTAGTGAAAAATAGCATAGTTAGTTCAGTGCAGATGTTTTGTAGCCATACAGTGACGGAAATGCTTCTTAATAAATATTCTACTATGTGCTTCTCAGTTTCCCATATAAGATGTATATATTTTTGGCAGACTTCAGACTTCTGTATTTGTTTGAGTTTTACAAGAGGCATTATCTTCTCTAATATAATTTTATAATTAATTGTTAGACAAGGAAGAACTTCATATACATTCAAAATTAAACAGAGTGGGGTCATTTTTGACCAGACCCTGATAAAAATTATCCTTCTGGTCTATACTGTTAAGGATTCATTACCTTAATCTTTCCTTCCTTTTTTTTCTCATTGCTGATTTTCTGTTCCTTGCCATTAAATGGCAGGATTGTTTTAATTGGTTAAAGGAGAAGGGGGGATTGTAGACACTTCTGGAGTATCAGCTTCTGTATCTAAGCCTTGCTGACTTATTGAGCTTTTCCAGTTCACTGATACGAGCGCAAGCATTGAATTGCGCATGTAGAGCTCTAATTCCAACTTATTTGGCAGTTGTTTCTTCAATGGCCTAATTGTACATCTGGTTAGTTTTTAATTCTTAAATCACGACATAAATTGTGTATTATATTACTATAAAAGTATGCTAATGCATCGGATGTGAGTGTAAGTTCTGCTTTTCCTGGTACACCAGTGTGCCACCACTGTGGCTTCTGTGGGAACTCTTAGTTTGCAGCTGAAGGCAGAATTCGTCCTGAAGCAAAAAAAGTGGTGCAGATTTTTAGAATGTGACAAGAATAACATTACAAGATATATAACTCTAGCAAGGCATAACAGGAAAATTATGTTTCTGTGAAAAGCAGACTGCAGATATTTCTGAGCTGATCCTGGTTTCTGATTCACAGCTGTGAAGGCCAAAACATATAGAAATGCATATCTTTGTGCCTGGGGAGAATTTGGGAAATCTCTACTGAGTCCTCTTCCCATTTGGGTAGGTAAGAATAGGGCCAGGCAACGTATCTTGGTCTGTGTATAGCCACTGGCTTCTCCTTACTTTCATTAGAGCACAACTGTAGAAACAACTGTGCTGTGGGCTCATGACTAGCTGGTATGCTTTGCAAAAGCTCTCTGGTTTTCAGAGCTGGCAACTTAGGCTTAGTGTGCTGGAGGAATTTTCTTCTATCTCATGTCATTGCTTGTGCAGAACTTACATGAAAAATATTCCAGAATGGATCACATTTATAAATGGTAAACTGCTAGTTTTATTAGAAGAGGTAAAGCAAGGACCTGTTGTATATGTTGGTGTTTGTTTGTTTGCTTGTTTTTTGTTTTCTTTTTAAAAGGGAGTTGGAAATGTAAGGATGTCTGCAGTGTAGATATTAGGTCTAATTTCTTTGTCTTATAGGAAAAAAAAACCACTGTTTCTGTGAAGTTAACATGCAATAAACCTGAAGTAACACGCTAGTGAATCTGGTCCATTGTGTTTGGCCTTTTCTAGATGCAGTGAAATAAACCAAAATGTTAATTCATGGCCTGAAAGCACCAACATCTTTCCCTGTGAAAGTTTTTCTGATGTTAGAGTGGTTGCTCAGTTATGAGATGTAAGTGGAACAGTTTTTTTTCTTAATTGTTACACATTTTGACTTGATTGTTCCTTTGGGGAATGCTGTGTTATCATCACATTGTGGTTGTTACATGCCACTGTGATGATATTAGCTGAAATACCAGAGACACCACATAAAGCTTTTGTAAGGTGACAGTAATCTGGTTAGCCTTCCTGGAAATACTTTCATTCTTTTCACTTGTTGGTAGAGATGTAAGAAAAGGATGCTGATGCTCAACAAAACCTGCGAGTGTGACTTGATAACAATTTGCTACTTGTTACAGTATAGTTAGCCAGGATAAAATTAAAGGGAAAAAACATGTAGGAAATAAATAAACCATATTTGCTTTATAAATATCTGATGTTAGGAAATCTTGAGATTCTGTATAAAAATAAGGATGTAATGTGGAGTTTGGTTTTGCTAACAGAGGAGGTATAGAATCATAGAATAGTAAGGTTGGAANTGCACTGGCAGGCTCATGTTGAGCTTTTCATCAACCCAGACCCCCAGGTCCTTTTCCTCAGGGCTGCTCTCTAGCCATTCACCACCCAGCCTGTATGGATGTACTCTTTGGAATCACCCAATGAGAATGACACTATATAGTCAAATGTTTGTTTACATTTTGTCTGTCTGACAGCTTGTCTAATAAAGACGAACACAATCAGGATTCCTCTGAGTGCCATAAGCACTCAGATCTCTTCATCACACGAACTCTTTCTAGTGTCTCACTTTCATCAGTTCCACTACCTTTCTTATTGTACAGATGTATTTTTGTGTGATTTTCATCTGAGTGTGTGATCTTTTGTCCATCTCTTCTTTGCATGCTACCATGATAATTTAATTTGGCTTGTTTCTTCAGTTACATTAAAAATAGCTTGTACAATTTCCATCCAAATGATAGAACTTTCTTACTAACTTTATGGCAACGGTTTGCTCATTTCCCCATGTCTACAATGATCTAATTTGTTATTTTTTCTTTATAGCTATAAAAAATTCTGATGGATGCAAATCCGTGTCCTAGTAGGGTCATTTTGAGTTAAAAACCTGTTTTCTAGTTGATATATTGTTGTGATACTTCAAAGATTTCCACCCCATATGGAGTGCAGCAGCTTATTTGTTTGCTCTAGTTGTCATTTGGGATGTATTTTCTATGCCATGCTATTAAAAAAAAAAAATTGCCTGTTGTTTTATTTAATATAATTTAGAGCAGTTGACTCATTTTGACACCAGCTAGACCAACACCATGTCTGTTCTCAACGTGTTTTCTTTTATGTAGACCTTGAAAATTGGGTATCAAGAGTAGTCCATATTCCTGCCTTCTCCCTGGATTTTTTTCAGACTGTCCTACACTATGGTCTGCTCCATAGTATGTGCAGGCACTGAAAAATATGTGGTGGAATAGTCTGATGTGAAATATTTTGCATAGTGTTCTTCTGAGTATTATTGTGAAATGACTGGTTTGTTTTACTTTTAATTATTTAATTTCTGGTGGATCATTTGTTGGGTTTCAGAGATAGGCATGTTAAGAGAAAGCGAGTCTCAACTACAGACAGTTCACTTTACCTCTGATCTGTTAGATTATGCTCTGAATCCTCAACAGAGAGAGGAAACAGTAATGAAGCTGGTAAGAGGTATCGTGTATGTGAAGGTGGACATATTAGCTGAAGGCAAAAACATTCCTTCTTTCTATTTGGGTAGAACTTCTTAGGGTAGAAGTCAGATTCTAGTGTGTTGAAATTTCCTTTTGAGGCCATGCTTTGGCAAGATGCTGTCTTGTTGCTTATAAAGTGACTAAAGTGTCTACCAAATGCAAGTGCCAAGTCAAAATATGTTCTGTATTTTGGTAATTGTGCAGAAAGAACACCAGATGGTTCTGATGATGAAGCGCTTTGGGAGGGATCACCAAGTTTTAATGGATGGCAAACTCCAAAGGCTTATTTACCCTCTTTAGCAGCATACTTTTTATCAGTGGACAAGTTATTTTCAGACTCAGAAAAGAAGGAACCATATATTTCTTTGCATGTAGCTGAATAAAACTCACTTAGCTTCTTTGCAGGAGCATCTGAAACTCAGAATAATTGAACCTAATAGAAAGTGTACCAAATGATATTTCCAAAGTGGAAAACCTGTATTATGAACAATACTGGGTTTTTGTTTGAGTAGTGTGATATTTTGCCTGCATGCTCAGTTTTCACATCATGCTGTTAATGTACAATTCTTCTACAGTATGAATATATCCTACATTTTGGGTTCAGGTGTGTAATGATATTTTCCACATCTAGTCTGAGATGGCTCAAGAGTGGTCTGTTCTTTTAGAAGTTCTTCCTGTTGAAAGAATGTGGACAGGACACCCTTACAGAGTAGAGGAACTGGGGAAAAAAAAATAGCAGGTCACAGCACATTTTAGAACTCCCACAATGTTGCTTGATTTCATGAAGTAAGTCCAGACAAGTCTGAAGTGTTGATTGATTTGCTTCTACATTAAAATCTGACTTTGAATACCTTCTAGCCAGCCCTGATAACAGCACAGCAGTAATCTGTGTGCTGCAGTCATGTATTTGAATGAAACATTCTGCATATTTTCCCTTTGCAATTGTCTATGTTTTCTGGACCCTAGTGATGTTACAGAACTTAGTGATGTTGGTGTTTGCTGCCAGCTTTCACACAAGAATAGTGTTCCTGTTGTCTGAAACTCCAGTCATTATTGTCACTGAAATAGTAGACAGTTTTACCACTGACCGTAATGTGATTATAGGATGAGCTTGTTGAAATACATCTTGGATGAGACATAGTTGAGCTAATGAGGTCAGGTATAGCCATCCCTTACATCAGGCAGGTTCTTTGGCTTCTGTAGCATTGGACTGGTGCAACTGTGAGATGCTGTGAAAGATGATTTTTTTTCATAAAACATGAGAATGCTGCTTCTTATGTTGCCATTTGACAGTGAACAAACCTGAAAGGCTTAATTGGTTGTGGGTTTAGACCCTCTTATGTCTGCTGAATTGAACTTTTAAAGATTGTTGGGACTTGCTGTAGAGCACAGCTGCTTCTCCAGGTAGGGAGAGATATCAAGAAAAGTATCATATATGATTGATGGGAGATTCTCTTGTTGGCACCGAGCCACTTTTTTTTATAGACCTATCTCTTAATTTTTGTAGATGCACTTAAGTAACTAGTGATTAGTTAGTGTTAAAATCAGAGTGGGTGTGCTTACAGAGAAGATTCAGCTATGTTGTTTTCTTTAAAAAAAATATTTATAACTTTAAAAATGCTTTACTAATATTGATTTTTGCAAAGCTGGACATGGCTTAGGTTGAAATTCTGCTCTCTCTGATCTTGTCAAGTAGAATCTTATTCCCTGATTTTCAAGAAAGTGACTTGCTATTAAGGTGTTTCTTACTTGCACAAACAATCCCAGTACATGGTGTCAGTATTAGAAATGTATCATAGAATCATAGAATGGTAAGGGTGGAAGGGACCTTAAGGATCATCTAGTTCCAACCCCCTGCCAGAGGCAGGGACACCTCCCACTAGTACAGGTCACTCAAGGCCTCGTCCAACCTGGTCTTGAACACCTCCAGGGAGGGAGCAGCCACAACCTCAAGTTGTTGCTTGATCTCCCTCCTAGATCCTCAAATTATGGTTTGAATGTTTACAAATTTTATGTTTACACTCTGTACAAAGGAAAATATCATCCAAAGGTACTAGTGTTAAACACTTAATGTCTTGCAAGGTATTGAAAAATTTTATCTGTGAGTATTACATAAATGAATAATATTGTGGTGCTTAGTAATAGCAGTGTCTGACTTTGCAGGGAATTATCAGGTATTTGTGCTGAGTGAAGAAAGAGCAAAATTCTAGAGCCATTAAAATAATTGTTATTCTGCAACAAATCAGTTTCCAACCTGGTTAATTCTGTGATTCTCTGTAATCAAGTACCTCTGAGTTTTAACCCTGCATTCCAAAACCAGCCAGACCTTCCTGTGAATTCAGGAGAGTCCCAAGGGTTTGGTAGAGTTCTTTGAGGGACCATATTTATTCACACTGAATAATGTGTCTGGTGATATTTTGAAAATGCATCTGCTTTTAGAGCTATGCACTTTCAAGACCCTTTATAGCTATTTATACAGCACTGGGAACTATGGGATCTTGAACAGAGCTGTGACCTGCAGTACCACCCTAATACCCTTAGCTGGAAAGAACACAAATCAGAGAATCATAGAATGGTAAGGCTGGAAGGGACCTCAAGGATCATCTAGTTCCAACCCCCTGCTTTATTTGGAAGTAAAGAGTTGTTAGCAATAAAATAACTTAAATTACAAATGTGGTCATTTGAACTCTAACATTTTACAGTTCCTTAAATGAAGAGAGAGAAGAAGAAAAACTATGACAAGTGGATAATGCTTCTATGAGTATGATTTTGGTTCTTGAGAGTGGCATTGGTTGAAATTTAAAATATTTTATTTTTCCTTGATTTCCCAAAACGTTTCCTTATAAGTTTCCTCATAGTAATTAACTCTGCACTACATTCCAAAGGGTACATGTGCCAGAAAAAGGGGGCAGGGTCACCTAGAAAAAGAGAAATTTCTAGCTCAGAGAACCAAGGTATGTCTAGTTCAAGTGAAGTAGTAATCAGAAAAAGAAAAAAAAAAAAGGAAAAAAAAGGAAAGGAACCTGCATACTTTATAATTGCCAGGGAGTAGTTATAACTTGTGCTTTAATGATTTCTGATGGATGTTGCTGCAATGTTCACTCTAGTGTTTGTTAAAAAGAAAAGGGAGAAAACACCACCCTAAAATTCCACAGCAATAGCTGCTTCATTTAGCATGGCAGAAATGTGTTTGAAGCACTTTCTCATCAACTTTCTTTTTAAAAAGAAATAGAATTTATTCTCCGTGTATTTGTCTTTCCTCCTTCATTTTCTTTTGTTTAGTTAAACCAGTGATAAGATCTTGTAATGAGACATGTCAGGCTGATGAGTTAATTTGGTGAAACTTTTAGGTTTGCTATCCAGGGAAATGCCAACTTTTTGAATGGGATGTTAGGTTGGTTTTTTTTTTTTAAAATTTATTTTGAAGATCAGTATACCATTTCCATTTTTGAAATATCATATGCAAAGCACCTAGTAGCCACCCCTCTAGCTGTCAGCTTTTCTGCTTGTCAGTATCGTGCTGAGGGCAGGTGCAGATAGCCTGAGGCTCATAGATGTTGAGCAATGCTGTAAATGCCTGGAGATGTGGTTTTATATGACTTCCTGAAGGAAGGGTAGGAATCATTTTTCAGCATGTGAAAAACAGAACCCTTCCCCTAAACCTGCCTTTATATTTGTAGCTTAAGATGATCTGTCTGAAAGTGCCTGGCACTTCTGACTCCCAGATCACCAGTTTAGGAATGTGGCATCTCTACACGCAGAAAACCTGGGCTGTGAACGTAAGACTGATCTTTATGGACTAACAGAAAGTAGTGATTTAGCTTTTTAACCTGATTGACTGTTAGTACCCATGAATGAGCTTAGCATAAACTGCATTGAGAGGGTTTCCTTATTATTTATTTGAGGCAGTATTGCCCACAAGGATTTGTGTCTGTGGTAAACATATTTCAGTTCTGCTTCCAAAATAAATGTTGCAGGAAAAAATAAGAAATCAAAATCATTAGATGACAGACAAGAAGAACAAATATTGTTCAAAATCAAAGAAGATTTTGACAGAAAGGTCATAGGTAAAAATCAGAAGAAACTAATGCTTCACCTGGTTAAGTCTCCCAAGATGAATTCTCATAGCTTCACAATTGAAGGCAAATTTATGTTTCAAGATGCCTTAATTAAGCACAATTTTTTGGGTTGCTTTTCCAACTCGTGAAGTAGTCATGCTTTAGGAGAGACTTAAAGGGGAGATCAAGAGGTTTTTATTTTGAAAGCTTGTTGAGATGCTGTGGTTGGTTTTTTTGTTTTTTTGATTGATTTGTCCAGCAAGTGAGAGTTATTGTAAGTAAATATAAATAGAGTAGTCCTTTGGACAGAATGCAAAAACATGGCCTTGCTTTGCTGTGTGCTTGAGGAGCTGTTTTCTGACAGAGAATACCTATGCAAAAAGGGATTCTAACTGATTGAACACATCCTTGATGAAAGAAGGTTTAGTTACTCATGATTCTTCTGAAGTGAAATTAAAATGAGAGCACCTGGACCTCCTTTTCTCTGGGTACGGTGTTAGGAGAAATGAATTTCAAAAACCTGAGAGGGGAAGTTAGTATATGGGGGGGAAAAAAGAAAAAGGAAAAAAAAAGAAAAGATTGAAGCTATAATTATTATGTTGCAGGGTTTGAGGGGAAAAAAACCCCAAGATATGTAGGAAGGAGGTTTTGTCCCTTAGGGAATCCAGGGAAGTAGACCTGAAGGCAGACATTCTTAAGGCCTTCTAATTGATTTTTATGTCCTACTTAACTAGCTTTGAACATATGAGCTGCAATAATATGGTGCTCTCCAATAGAGAACCCCAATATTTTGTCTGGATTAACAGTGGTTTCAACAGCAGGCTTTATATTATATTGAAATGTTGCAAAATGAATTTGTCAGAAAAAAATGTAGTTTGTGTGCAGCTGACTTAGCTCCTGGCCATTTGGCTCATAACCTGCATACATTGAATTCTGAGGGTAGAGATACATTGTTGCATTTTTTTTTTAATTATTATTTTAAAAAAAATGTTGTTGTATAAGGACCACATCAGTTGTGACAGGTGGAAGCTTTATTTTTTAGGGAATTTTTGAATCCAAGTGCTGTATGTTGAACAGAATTACAGGACAGCTGGGAAAGGGTCTATAGTGACAGGGTGAGGAGTAATGGCTTAAGACTGAAAGAAGCTTGATTTAGATTTGGAAGAAACTCTTCCCCATGAGGGTGGTGAAGGAATGGAATAGGCTGCCCAGAGAAGTTGTGGAGGCTCTGATCCTGGAAGTGTTGGATGGGGCTTTGAATAACCTGGCCTAGGAGGTGTCCCTGCCCGTTGAGGGGTTGGAATTAGATGATCTTTAAGGTCCCTTCCAACCCAAACCCTTTTATGATGATTCAGTGTTAATGTTGGAACTGGTAATGTGTTCCCATGCATTAGTACTCTGGAAATCAGGGATGGGAAACAGTATAAAGCCCCCGTAGTCCAAGAGTAGATGGTTAGTGACCTTCTGCACCACTTCTGGGGCCAGATGACATAGACCCAAGGGTACTGAGTAGGCTGGCAGATGTCCTCATCAAGCCACTTTCTGCCATCTACCAGCAGTCCTGGCTAAGTGCAGCGGTCCCAGCTGACTGGAGACTGGCAAATACAGCAGTCATTTACAAGAAGGGCTAGAAGGAGGACCTGGGGAGCTACAGACCTGTCAGTCTGAGCCCCGTGCCAAGGAAAGTCATGGAGCAGGTCATC